>VDFB02047397.1:93902324-94002901 GCA_007258455.2 Sequoia sempervirens | reverse complement strand
AAAATGTTTTGCTAGTGAAAATGCATGATATTATAGCTAAAGAGGAGGAGTTTTGGAGGCAGAGATATAGAGTGTTGTGGCTTTCAGTTAGAGATAGAAACACAAGGTACTTTAATTTGTCTGCCTCAAAACACAGGGCTGCCAACAGAGTTTCTCACATAGAAGTTAATGGCAAGAGATTTGAGGAAGAGGAAGATATCAAAAAGCAAGTTGTCCTCTTCTTTAACAACCTTCTCTCAAAAAATTGGGAAATCAACCATAATGACCAAGATTTTCTATTAGAGGCCATCCCTAAGGTCGTGGGGATGGAAGATAATAATAAGTTAGCTGCCATTCCCTCTAGGGAGGAAATTATGAAAGTTGTCTTTTCTTTCGAAGGAAACAAGGCCCCTGGCTCTGATGGGTTTCCTATGTTCTTTTTTCAATGGTTATGGGAGATTGTTGAAAAGGATGTTGCGAATGCTGTTAAATAATTCTTTGGATCTAGAAGTCTTGTTAGGGAATTGAATGCCACTTTTATGGTCCTTGTTCCCAAGAAACCTGGGGCTAAGGAGTTTGAGGCATTTAGGCCAATTAGTCTCTAAAACTCTTTTTATAAAATCATATCTAAGGTTTTGATGTCAAGGCTCCTTACTATCCTTGCTTCGCTAATATCCCTTCAACAAAATAGTTTTGTTCTAGGTAGGAAAATCCTTGACTCTATAGTCACTGTTCATAAGAATATTCATTCACTAGTGGAGTCTAAAACTAAAGGGTTTCTTCTTAAGCTGGACATTTCCAAAGCTTATGACCATGTTGATTCAGAGTTTTTATTCAAAATTCTAAGGATGTTTGGTTTTAGCAATAGAGTTATTTAGCTGGTTACTCCTATCTCCACTTCCATTATTGTGAATGGCTCTACCTCGAGATTCTTTTATAATTCAAGAGGCCTAAGATAGGGTGATCCTATCTCTCCTATTTTGTTCACAATCATGGCTCAGAGCTTGGGAAGAAATCTTAAAAGATTGATTGAATAGAGATCTCTAGTTGGTCTTAGACCTCCTTCTTCTAATTTTATTTGTTCTCACCAATAGTTTGTTGATGACACAATGCTGATGGGAAGATCAATGATGACTGAGGCTAAGACCTTGAAAAAAATATTGGAGGTGTATGAGAAGGCAACTGGAGCAGATGGTCAACAGACAAAAGAGTTCCCTTTATTTCTTTAATACCCCTGAGCATAGATAGATAAAGATTTCTAGAATCCTTGGTTTAGAGTGGAATCCTACCCTCTACTTATCTTGGGTTACCTCTATGCCTTAAACCTCTAGAATCCTTTTGGTGTTCATTGGTTGATAGGTTCAATAAGAAGCTGGCAGGATGGAAAGGAGCTCTTCCAAGTCAAGCAGGAAAAATTTAGCTCCTCAAAGCTTCTCTTTAGAACCTCTCAGTTTATGCACTTAGCCTTTTCAAAATACCTGCCAAATATGCGGAGGCCATTGAGAAGATCCAAAAAAGATTCCTTTGGTCTAGTGTGGAGGAGAAAAAGAGGATGCCTCTAATAGGATGGGATTTGGTATGTAGACCAAAATCCTTGGGGGGATTAGGTCTTAGAAAAATTAGAATGATTAATAAGACTCTTCTTGCTAAACAAATATGGAGATCCTTTTCATCTGATGGAGAATGGAAAGATATCTTAAAAAGTAAATATATGACCAATTGTGTGTCCCTCAAAGCCTTGTTGGATTCTCCTAATCTGCCTCATGGTTCAGCTTGCTAGAATGACATGATTTCTAGTAGAAATATTTTGGAATCAAGAGTCGGTTGGCACATTAGAAGTGGTAATCTAGCCAAGTTCTGGGAGGAAAAATGGATTTTTAAGGATCCTCTAATCAAAATTGAAAGATTCAATAGATGGGATGAGTTTTGCAAAGTTGCTTTTGGAGAGTATGTAAAAGATTATTGGTGTGAAGGAGATTGGGTGGATTTGTGTATGGTTAGCTAGGAATTGGCTTTGTTTCAATCTTCCTTGATGGTTTTCAGATTGGGACATAATCAATTGGATGATCATCTTGTCTGGATGGACAAACCTTCAGGTAACTACTCTATTTCATCAGTTGTTTCTCTGATGTTCCTTTCTCAAGCCCCCCCTCCTTTCTAGTCAAAAGCATGGATAAAACACTTGACTCCTAAAGTCAACATTTTCTTCTAGATTCTACTTCAAAATAGGGTGTTCATGGTGGATAATATTTGCAAACAGGGATAACAAATCCCCAATAGATGTTACCTAAGTTGCAAGAGTGAAGCAGAGTTAGTAAACCATTTGTTGCTACAATTTGGGGAAATTTTTTGGCTCTCTGGAATATTTCTTGGGTGTTCCCCTTGTCCATTGAAGATTTCTTCTCACAATGGAAAACCCCATCTCAAAATCCCTTCATTCGAAGATTATGGGCTTTTATTTTCCCTTTTGTTGTGTGGGGAGTGTGGAAAGAATGTAATAACATACTTTTCAAGGATAAGGAAATGTCAGAGATTAATGTTTTTGAAAAAAAAATTAGGCTAATAAAGGGAAACTTCAATGTTATTCCCCAAAATGCTTTAAATCTTGAGGCTGTGGTGTGCACTCCCTATGATCTAATAATAGCCAAGGATTGGAATCTCAAAATGGATGTATCTAAGGAATCCAAGCCAGCTAAGAAAGACAGGGAGGGCATGTGCTAGACCTTTCCTCCAAATGGCTGGACAAAATCCAACTTCGATGGCGCTGTGAAGGGTAATCTAGGGATGGCCAGAAGTGGAGGTGTGTTAAGGGACTCAAATGGTAACTTTTTGGAGGCTATGGCCATTTACCTTGGTTCTCAAACCAATCATGTGGTGGAGGCTATAGGAGCTTTTCAAGTTTTAAATTTAGCACAAAATTTGAATATAAAATATTTATGGCTTCAAGGGGACTCCAAAAACATCATTGACTATATCCTAGGTAGGACCCCACCCTCCTGGTCTATTAAGAATTGGATTGAAGATGCTAAAGCTATCTTAGATAAGTTTGAAAAAATTAAAATCTCCCATGTCTACAGGGAAGCTAACAGTGTGGCAGATTACTTTGTGAATGAGGGGGTTAAGCGGGGAGGTTTGAACACATGGAAAACCTTCAGGGACTTTGGAGCTGAAGTTAGGACCTTATTAGATTATGATGTTATGGATGGAAAAGAAGAAAATATCTTTAATGATGATAGGGAAAAGGGATAAGTACATCAAAATCAAGAGATTTGATGGGGCCATGTCAAATAACTTAGCTGGTAAGAAAAAGTGGTACACTTTGTGGGTTCATTGGAATGGCTACGTAAATTTGCAACAAGTTCTCGACACTGGTAGAGATTGCAATGAGGTGCATGCGAGAATGGGGGGCACAAGAAAAGAGTCAATCCAAATAGCTACAAAATGTACATGAGGAATGCTAAGGTCTAGAAACAGGTTGAGCAAGGAGGTTTGGTTCCATTTTTGGGAAAACTTCATGGGCTTGATCCTCAGGCCATTGACTACTTTGAGAAGAACTGGAATAATGGAGAAATTAAACTCTTTGGGAGAAAGGTGAAACTAGATGAGAAAATCATAGGAGAGGTGACTGGAATGTCTACTGAGGGCATGAAATTTTATCGTGATAGAAGGTTTTCAGACGAGGCGGTAATCAATTTCCCGAAGAAAGAAAAGGAGAAACTGAACCTAGTCAAAATTTCCAATAGCTATTTCGAAATTGACTCCATCAAGGCACTTTGGAGAAAGGTGCTCCGTGTCTTTATGGAGTATATTACCTTGGACAGGAGATTCACTAAAGTTTATGGTCATCATTTCGCTCTCCTTAACCACTTCTGCCATAAGGTATGGATTTCTTTTCCCTATTACTTGTTCTACTCATTGAGTAATAGCCTTGAGGACCACAAGAAAAATCCTAGGACATACCCTATTCTTCATCCTGGGCTTATTAGGTTGATCTATGAACATTTTCAAATCCTATCAGCTTTATCCAAATCAGTTGCCTCCACAGCGTCTAAGGACTATGATACAAACAGTGGTGGCTCGAAGATTCATTCTAAGCCTAACCTGGAGGGAATTTTTGAAGCCCATCCATGCCCTGTCCCTTCTGGAAAGAAAAACCAACTTTGTAAACCCCAACACACGAAATTTAACCCTAATAATTACCTTGGCTACCCGACCACTTTAAAGAAACCCATTCTCAAGGGTTCCCCTGCCAAAAAGTTGGTTTCCTACTCTACGAGCTCTCTAGAGGACAATTCTGAGAACCTTGAAGCTAGTAGAGATTATGTTTCTACCCTTTTTGCCTTTGTCAGAGATGTTGGAACTAGATTTCCCAGCTCCCTTAACCTGGGTGATTTCAACCTCATTTTAGATCAGGTTCAGTCTAGAGACATCCTTGCCTTTGTTAGATGTGGGATTGGTGATATTTTTCAGGGTTATGAAATGGGTCTATCAAGAAATCAATGATCTTAATCTTAAAAACATGGTTCTAAATAGCAAGTTGGAGGAATTGGAATTGAAGTTGTCAACTTTGAACAATGAAGAAGGAAAATGGAAAAAGAACAATACTGGGATGGGAGATGATGACATTGAGGACAAGTAAAAGACTCTGGAAGCTGAAAATTGTTATAATAAAAAATAATATGAAAATTATTGTGGAACAAAACCATAGAATGGCAAGGCACAATGCCATTATCATTAATGCTATGTATGAAAAGTTGGAAAAGTCACAATAGGGCTCGCTAGTTGTTGAATTGGAAGAGGACAAGGATAAAGGAAAGAATGAGGACCAAGAAATATCAAAGAGGACCTGTGCCAACCTTAAGAGGAAAGTGCCTCCTACTTACCAGATGGTCCAAATCTTAAAGAGGGGGGTTCAAGAGATGAACGACATGGAAGCTGAGACAATGAAATTTTTTTAAAGTCCCAAGCTTAGTTGCTACTGGTGTTTTATCTAGTCTTTTTGGGATCTTTTTTGTGGCCTTTGCTGGCCTTTTTTTATGGTTGTAGCTTTGTAATTTTAATGTCCTTTCTATAGCCTCTTTGTTTCTAGGTTCTTTGACGTTTTATCTCTTTTATTTGTAAACTTTTTGGTTTTGAGTCCCAGTAAAACCCGTTTTTTCCTCTTTCAAAAAAATTTACCACTTTCTATGCTTCCACTAGCATTTATATTTTTACCCCATAAATTTCAATCGTATGTTTGGAGCATTAGAGCATCAAAGGGAATCATCGTTAGCTCACTTTGAAATTTGCTTCTCTTCAATGAAGTTCCCTTGCTATTTGTCAGGGTTTCCAAGAGACTTTGAATGGCCTCACTCTGATAAGAAAAATTCCCTTCAATATCTACTTTGTTTATTGGTTTACTAGTTTCTTGTTTTATTCATGCCAATTCATCATTGTTTTCTTTCCTGGGTAAACATACTTTCAAATTCCAATCTATGCTAAAGCAAAACACACCTTATGTCATTTTTCCTGTAATTTGAGCATCTTGTGCAATATAGCCACACATCCTAGTCTATGTCTGTGCGCCATATTATCCCACTCATATGTACACTTGAACCCATCAGTGTGCCTAGCATAAAAGGATCCATCTGAGGGGCTCATGAACCATGATTTGGTGGTGTAGATATTCTTTGCCCAGAATGTCCCATGCTTGGGGCTTGAGTGGATCAACCGCATAGTGCTTGTTGTAGTTCCTAAGCAGCATCCCTATGGACATCCTCAATTTTCTTTAGCCTGTCAACCTTTTCCCTCTGTTGCCATCAATTCCTTCTCAAATCAATCATGTCCTTCAACATAAACCTTAGTCATATAGGCAGTGCTTGGTTATTTTCTATTTTGTTATCAATATGTTCCTTTGATTTTGGATGATCAATCACATGCCCAATTATTTATCAATTTACATAGAGATTTATCATTATACTTATCAACAACTATGGTTGTGAAGATATCTTCCCATTCAGATAACCAGTGGATAGCTTGTTAAAAGATAAATCATCAATTTCTAAATCATCTCCAATCTTGCAACTGTAGGACTTAAATTGGGAGGCTTGTGATTTATGAAGAGTTTGTTTTCATTAGTTCTCCTGTTTGCAACCATAAATTTTGTCACCAAATTAAATATAGTATTCAACAGTTATAACTTTAGGTCTACAACCTCTTTATCGACTCTATCAGGTGGAGATAATAACTTGAAAATTTCTCCATTCAACAACCATGCTTGTTGAAAATTAGCATTGCAAGTATTTTTTGGATCCCCATGACTAGATGTGGTAGAGGATAATGCTAAAGGTCAACTTGGGAACTCTATTAACAAAAAGGTCCTCCATTATCTCAACCAAATTGTTTGCTCCAACTAGATTACAAAAAAAAATTCTAGAGCGGTTCCCACTGCCTATGACAATCCAAGTTTAAGCTTGTAGATAGCAAGTTGAATTGGCTTGAACAATGTCTTTATATGCAGCATATTCCTTTGAAAGCTGAAGAATAAATGAAGTGGAAATTTCCTTAGATATTAAGTTATGTGGCTCCCTCTTCAACTCTTTAGGGACAAGAAGATTTTCTTGCACTTCACTTTCTATTGGAATTCCCCTTGCTAGGGCTTCACATTCTTTCCTCACCATAATATCATTTTCAAGGTGTGATATTTTCTCCAAAATTTTATTGTATTTGTCTTGGCCATTATCTTGTGATTAAAATTTGAGGTAATATTTTTGTATATTGAATCAGCCAAGTGTCATAAAGAGTTTGAAATAGGCCCCTTTTCCACATAGAACTCCTTCAAATGTGGTCTAATTATTACTTCTTAAGTTGAGTCAATTTGAAACAACCGACTCCTCTTCTTCATTATACCAAGTCAAAAGCTTGACAACATGACATCGAATTAAGCTAAGTCATTTTCCTATTTACATTTTTCGTTGCTGTTATTTTATGCAGTTATTACTTGCATTGGTTGTGCCATAATATTATTGACTTGGGTGATGCTTTCAACAGCCATAACAATCATTAACATATGCATTTTGAGTTGTATTACAAATCTATACCATATGCCTCTTATGGCAAACCTCTGGCTACAATTTCAGCCTGCATTAATATGCTTTGGTTTTGGTGTTTTCAATGTATTAATAAGATTAAGAAAGATGTTGTTGTGGCATATATTTCCTATCACCTTATTTCGACGTGGCTTATACAATCACTATATTTATAGCGATTGGGTTATAGTATTTCAATATTTAATACCTAGCACATGCAAATGGCTTATCTCCTTGTAGCCTTTATGCTATCTAATTAACATGCTTTTAAAGTTATTGTGTAGATTTAAGATAAACCTCTTCATATGTTGTGCTTATATATATATATATATAACATTTAATTATACATACATACATATTAGTATATATATATATATATATATATATATATATATATATATCATTATTTAAATATAATAAAATATTTATATATTGGCACATATATGTATATACCATATATATCTACTTATATATATGAATGGTTATATATGTATTATGTATATGTGTATAGGTATACATATTATTTCTATCTACACATTCTCGTACATACATATAGTCATATGCATGTTCCATTGCATATATATGTACATATATTTTCATTACATATGTATGTGTACCTATATTATTTCTAATTCACAATATATAGATATCTCATTCTTCATCAAAAGGGTTTTAACACTATGACTTAGATTCAAAATGCAATCAAAATAATTCTAAGTCAATAACCCTAACATTCCAATCATCCCAGAAGTTATGACCAAGGGTTTACTTATCGAACCTCAAACTAAATTGACTCAACTTGACCAAAGTAGGATTTGAGTGTGTGATAACTCAAATAGGCATGGTAGGGTGACCAAACCAAGCTCCTCTCTTGAGTGATACTCCCCCTATCTTTCAGAGGCTTGATTCTTTTCCTGCATCCAATTTAGTGCATCATAAGAGTAGTTAGTTGATTCATTTGCATCATATATCATTTGCATTATCAAAGCATCGAAGCAATCACATTACAACACATATTAATTCATCACATTTTCCATCCAAATAGAAAAAAACATAGTCATGTACTAAAATTTTGGTAATCCTGTAATGGGGAGTAACATACCATAGTTATGATTTGTATTTAATATCATATTTACTCATAAAGGTAAAAGAAATCTGGTAATTGAGAAATGAGGTGTAACATTATACTCTTGAATTGCCTTGACTACTTTTTAGGATTCTCAAAATGATATTAAAATTACGTAGGTGTTCAAATGGTGAAAATACATATCTATATGCATTTCAATATGTCTCACAATAATTATTTTCAAAATTTGACAAATAAATTTAAATTTTCAAACGTATTAATACTGACAATAAAATATTTAAAATTGGACCAAAATAGGGTAGTGAAGGGTGAGGGCACCCTAAACCAATAATTAATTATTTTAATTCTTTGAATTTTAAATTATCATTAAATAATTAATTAATTTTAATTCCCAATTTTATGTTGATTTTTTGAAAGCGATAATGAAACAGGAAAATAGTAATCATGATTAGGTCCAAGAAAGGGGGAGCCAAACATAGTGTTAAATTGTTAGGGTCAACAATTTACAGTGCTACATTGGGGTTTTAATTTGAACTTCTATTACAAAATAAATTTCAATTGTTGTGCATTAGCCTATTTGAGTGTAGTCAAGAAAGTGTATTTAATATTTTGAGAAAGGCTTGAGATATTTTTCCACTAGGATTAAAGGTAGAGCCTAGGTCTTGGTCAAAGTATTCCTACATAGAAAGGTAGGGTTCCTCAAAGAAGATAGTATATTGTATTGATTGGTTTGAGAAGTTTTATTTAAGCAAGACTCAAATGTTGTCTTGTATAACTAAGATTTACTTTTTTTGTTAGCCAAGGGATTTTCTATTATTGAGTTTGGTAACTTGATAATCAATGAAAGATCTATCTTGTTCCTATTTTTTTTCGTTTCTTTGTCGACACTACTTGGATGCAATTTTCTTGATTTATATTACTACATGTTTTTAGATATATTTAGTGAGAACATCTATATTCGTTTAAAAATATATATCATAGATTTGTAAGTTTAAAATTTAAAAAAGTTCTTAAAATTAATATCTTTAAAATTCAACACCATTATCAATTCTCAAAACCCTAATATTTTCACTAATCTAATTTTATGTAAGAGCTTTAGAGTCTTAAACCAACTAAAGACTTTAGAATTACTCTTAAGGAAACATACCCATGTCCTTCTACTTTAATCATCAATGAATGAAAAATAATACATAAATTTTAAAATTGAAGGAACATTAATGCAAGCAAAAACATTAGAATCTATCAAGCCCAATACCTAGAATATTTATGAGAACTAGAATAAAATTGAACATGGTTTTATTTTTGATAAATACAATGTTCAAAAAAATTAAAATCAAGGTTAAAATAACTTAGTCACTCAACAAGTATTTTTTTTAAAGATCCTAAGATCCTTCTCACCTCTATGACCCATTATTTTCATAACATGATATAGTTTACTCTATTTTAAATGATTTTTATGATATAACTCTCAAAGAAAATTTTATTGGTTAACATTAGGTTCTTTACACTCCAAATCTTACAAGTAGGATGCAAAAGGTATGGAATGCTACTTTAACTAGCTTGGGATCAACTCCATCTAGTGAATAAATTTCATAATAATCTTTGTGAAATTCTACAAGAGTCTCTTTCAATTTTTTTAATTTTTTTAATATTTGGCTTGAAAATTTCATATAATATGCAACCCTTATTTCAATTATATGATTGCTCGAAGTAATTAAAAAATTAGGTCTTTGGTAGATTATATCTCTAATAGCTCTTAGAATTGATCTTTCAAAAACTATAATATTTAAAAAATTTGGTCCTTATCAAACAAAGAACATCCCAACTACTTTATAAACTCTTTCATGGTATCTATAAAATTTGGCTATGAAACCACCTTGACTACAGATGATTAAAGGAAAGAAAGAACAAAGATTTAAAATTCAAAGAAGAACTTGTGTTCTATTGAACATTATATAGAGAGATAATTAGAATAAATGATTACAAATGAATTATAGGTGAATATACATGATAACCACCTAGGAGACTACACATGACCAATGTGAGATTTTGTGTAAAAAATCCGTATGTAAATTTAACATAGTGTGAAAAGGTCTAAAGTGGAGGACTAGTTAGTGAATGAACTAGTTAGATAATGTACCATGTTCAAAATGACAATCCCTTCATAAAAGAATAAAACACTCAAATATGGGTCTTAGAAATAAGGTTTAATGAGGTACCCATGTACAAAGATCCCCTATAAATTTAGAAGAGAAGGAGAACCCACTGGTAATTCCCCCATGAGAGGAAAATTCAGTAAGGGCTAAGTGACCCCATAAAGAAATATACCACATTCCCAAGAGAGATCAAAGATGGATGTATGTTATCTAGATGAAGGATGTGATGAAAATGTTTACAATCTAATCTATTCTTGATCATTAGTGCAAACCAATGACTTACTCTATCTTCCTAATAAAATGGATGTATATCTTGATGTGTTTGATCTATTGATGAAGGACATCATTCTTCAAGATCTAGAGTGCACTCTAGTTGTCATAGTAGGTGACAAATGTCTTCTAAAAAGTAATGCCAAGTTTGGTGAGGACATTTGTAACCCAAATTTGTCTTAATGATGGTATTGACATCCCATTGATACTCAAACTTAATCAAAGAGAGATTAATGACATGTTTCTTCTTGAGTCTCGAAATCATAAGCAACCTTAGGTACCCAAAAAGTATGACCATTGCATGTGGGTGCACCACTCATCTATGTTGATTATAATGGTGAAGGTAAGGATTCTACTAATCTCTTCACTATAGGAATATAATAACTATTGCACCAAACTATTTATGCATAAAATTAAAATAGAGTGCCTATTTGAACACCCTAAGTAAGAACCATAGTTGCTCTTACCATCTTGCACCCTCAACTTCAAAAAACAACTTGCACAACCAAATCATTTAATTTACTTATACAAATTACACTATATTATAAAATAGAGATATATAAAACACCATTGATCCTTTTCACTCATCCATAGGCAAAAGTACTCACATGAGAATCAACTCCAAGGCACACCTTTCCATTATCATATTCTTCATAATTAGATATATATATTCAAGATATTTAATCTTGGAAACATATCATAGATTACAATGATATTTTGACATAATTTATTGAGTGGATAAATTATCATCTAAATTTTCTTAATAACTCCTAAAATTTATTGATCTTCAATTTTACTTATCCACAATTTTAACTATAAAAAATAATATACAAACTTTTAATCATGAAAAATATCTATTATATTCAATGGATATATTATTGAAAAAACAGAAGACATTAAAATTGCTCGAAAACTGATTAAAAGGAACTATCATTTCTATAGTGACCCGTGAGTTAGCTCACTTGTTCTAATCACTGCTTTAGAATCCCAATTTAAACCTATGATATAAATGAAGGTGCATTGCACATTGCTAAAAAAAAGTTAAACTCTAGATTCCTCCTAATTAAAATTAAAAGAAAAAACAAAACTACCATTTCCATTAAAAAGACAAAACAAAACTACCATTTCTATTAAAAAGAAAACGTTAACTCATTGATCACCGCATAGCAAATATTTATTCAGGACTTGCAGGTAGGTGGTCTGCTCATTTTGTCTTATATATTGTGCTTTGGTTATATAGAAGCAACTATAACCATTGAATTTCAATAGTTGGATTTTCCGATAGTTAAGCAACAATAATTATTCTATTTCAATAATCAGAGATTTTCGGATAGTTAACCTTCAATTCGGCATGTTTCTTGTTATAACTTCCTTCAGTATTAGTGGCATTTATTTAAAAATCATTGCCATTTATCTTTTTGAACACACCCATTTTTATTGTTGGTTTCGAAACCTGTTCTATTTCTTTCCCAATTGACAAATGCCAGAGTTACACTCCATGCGCAGAAAGAAGAGGATCAAGAAAGCTGTAAACATATAAGACTTGCATATTCCAAAATGTTAAAGAAAGTCCATCTTCATACAGAGATCTCTTTCAATGCAATGGATACAATGAATTCTCCTATGAATAATATCTGTGAATTCTGTTTCATGGAATGCAATTACTGGTCTCAAGTTGTTGGGAAATCTGTAGGTATCTTGTAATTCTGTGTTGGTCTCGTTATGTGTGTTTTCTTTGTTGTTTTTTTTTGTTGGTCGAACTGTTTAAGCTTAAATTTATGTTTTAGTTTTTTAGGGTTTATCACTTCTCGTTGTTCCTCTGTTGCCTCTATGACTGTTTTATAATAGATATTAACCCTTTCAGTTTTAATCTAATCAAAACATCTTCATCTTTATGAAGAAAACACGCGGATTTACGACACATAATAACCAACCTAGTTTTACTTAGGAAGCTGGCGAAACATCACAACGGCTACTACGAAATTTACATGCAGTACAATTTCGTTGGTAAGGAGTTTTTGCAAGATTTGGATTTTGTTTTCTTTTTCTAATTTTTATATTCTATTCATGTCAGCATTGGCCACAGGTTTCGCCTCCATATTTGGTTTGGGATATGCCAACTATCATACGGATATAGCTTCAGCTCCTTTTCTGTCATGTTGAGACAATTAGAATTGAGGATAATCTTTTATGCATGTTCCTGAAGGTCCTGTTTTTCGTAGAGAAGATGCAGACATTCATGCGGATGGAATCAAAGCTTTACCCAGGTATATAATAAAGAACACTTGTTGCTGTTAGCTTTTTTATGTGAATACACGGAAGTAACCTTATGCAGTTAAGTCTTAGGAGGCCAAGCATTTTTTGGGGAATAAAACTAAAGTGGAAACGTTAAGCTATTATGGTGTTGCAAAAATGAAAAAGGATTTTACTTATACTATGGATGTGAGAATCAGTGCTATTATAGAAACAATTATCTTTTAGGTCAATTGAACTTCAAGAAAGACTCCTTGAATACTACTCGAGAACCTTCTAAATGAATTTATAAACACATATGGCTGTATTTCATCTCTCTAACAATAATGAGAAAGTATTAAAGGGCATCATAGTTAACGTATTCAGCACTATTATTTTCTTTGCTCTATTAAAAGAAATTGATCAATACTATTATCCAAACTCTAGGATGGTTAAAGGAACAATTCTCAAAATAACATTAGAAACATTTTCAAACTAGAAAGTCAATAGGACTCTTTCAAAAATACTAATAGTATTTTATCAATTGATAACAAATTTGAAATATCTAAACAACTAAAATTATCTTTTCAAACACTTAATTAAAAAGAATGAGTAGGAAGAGCTTGCTATGATGATCATGATGATGTTGTACATGTTAAGAAATCCCTCAATCTCCTTGAGCTCAAAGGATTGGATTTTGGAAGGAGAATAACATGTAACAAATGATCCACTAAATAATGAGGTTCTCCTATAGAAATATTAAGCAATAAATATAGAAGATATTTTCTATTTTGTTATGCCTCATCTTACCATGTGCACTCTAAGAAATATTTTAGTTTTTTATATATATTGAGAATTGTTTACAAAAGATAGGTGCAATATGAAGTGACAAAAATCAACAAGTAGATCAACCAAACTAAACTGGTTTAGAATTAGTAGATCAACCAACCACAAAACTTGTCCACATGAGTAGCAAGAGTCGTCAAAAAAATGAAAACATATTTTAGTATAAACCATTCAAGAGAAAAAAGAAGAGCAAAAAACTATCCCCAATAGCTTTTCCAATTCTTCTTATATTGATAACTATCACATTCGAAGGTCCAAGTAATATAACCAATCAAATCCATATGATTCAAATCTTTAACCACATGGTCACACTTGGTATTATTGATAAAATTAAAAATTTCAAAATCATCTAGAATGTTGATGTTATGATTTGAAACATAAAAAAGGTGATCCTAGGTCCTAAATGTAAAGAACCTAGGATGCAAGGGTGGCCTTTTTCCAAAGTTTCATTAAGATGTAGATCAACAAGGTAAATAGAGTGACTATCAACCATGGAGGTGAGACAATCTGACTTGGATATACATTGGATTGATGGTTGGAATGGATTGGAAATGATTTGGAATGATTAGCCTAATTGAACTATATGACTTAATATGAAAAATATAAGATCCCAACAATCAAAAAAATTGAAATAGTCAAATTTCGGTAGGTCTAGAAAGTGAATATGACTATGTACCTACCAAAAAAATTGTTCTAACTATACCTACAAGGAATTATTCACCCAATGGAGAATAAGTCTTTGATAGGGTGTTGTGCTCAAATTTTAGGGTCCTTTGATGGTAGATCTAAGATCCTTGTTTCCACTTGAAGAGTTGTCAAACATTTCTATAGGTGGGTTTCTATGATTTGACAAGATGTATGACAAAAAATGCAACAATGGAGAATTTTTCTTCAAGATTCTTTCAATCCTCTTCAACCCGAGATCTACACATTCACAAAGAGAGGAAATATTGGGCCATTTTAGGGGTTTTCCTCAATTAAACCTCATGTAAATATTTCCACTTCAACAATGGCATTTATCAGTGATAGGAATGATAATTGAAAGAAATGAATGATGGAATCACAAACTGTTACAACTCACCACCATTCACTGGCTTCGTTGAAGAACTCAAGTCATACACATCACTTCAAGGATTTTAATTTTTCTTGCTTGAATGCTTGAATGCTTTGGAGACCTACAACAAGGGTTAACCTTCAAAAATCCATGATAACATGAACACATGAACTCATGTACACTTTGACACAATGCTTGGATCCTGAATTGCTACAATAAACTCTGAAATATTGCTCTTGAAAATAATGCTTGATCATAAATTCTCTTCCAAATTGTGTTCTAATTTCAAATGTTGAAAAGACTAGGTATTTATAGGCATTTATTTAATTTCCTAAAAAATAGATTCCAAAAGCCGACACTTAAAATTTGAATTTTGAATGCTAAAATACTACAAACAACATATTTAAATTTGGGTCTTGGCTAAAAAGGGGGAACCATTTTCCCATGGGAAAATGGGTCCTAGCCCAAATTTCACAAACACACTTATTTGGGAGAAAAATAACAATTGGTTGCATTTATTCAATGCTTGCAATCCTTCAAAAAATGGTAAAAAAATAGGCCTTGAAATGTATAATTTGGAAAATTCTAGTAGCTTAATTAAGTCTAATAAATTAGGGGGACAAAACATAATGTGAAATTGTTAAGGGTGACAATTTTCTACACTACATGATTTTTAATGTATTATCTTCTTCTTTCTAGCTACTTCTCATTTAGTTTGATCCTATTATGAGGCTAAAATAAGATCTTTTCATCTCTTTTTTATTGACTAGAGTAAGGCCTTCCTCTAATAAAATTTAAGTAAACTATCTTTTGGAACCTCTAATAGAATAGAAACTCACATCAAAATAAATATAAGATTAGACTCACATTATGAATGAGTAACAAAACTTATTTTTCTTGGAAAACCTCTTCATTCTTTTCATCTATATATACCACAAAATCTCATTAGTAAGAACCAAGAAAAAATATTATGCAACTTAGAAAAAATTTGAATATAGCCAAAAATAATTTGAAACCAATTAAAACCTTCTTTCTTGTCCCAACCCAAACAATTTTTAAAAATGGTGGCTATAATTGGAAGGCGTAAATATAAAAAAGTAAGAGATACACTTAATAGAATCAACTTTCTTAAAAAAAAAACACAATTCTTAATAGGAATGCCTAAGGATGCTAACTCAACATTAACAAAAAGTTTCTTAGGCTCAACCACATAGGAATAGGTGTTATTTAGAATTCAAGGTTACTTATGAATATAAAAATTCAAATTCCAATTAGAACTAAGAAAAAAATCTCCAAAGTATTAACGAGAAGGATATCTTTCTAGCAATCATCTTCTCAAAGATAGAACCATCTTCCCATTTTAAATTCTCTAATATCTTAGTATTTACGTTAATAGAAATAGAAAAATTAATAGCATAAAATAATATTCTTTCACATAGTATAATTTGGGTTAATAAGTTGTCATATTAGTAGTTGAAAAAGTATTTAATTATTTTGGAGTAAGGCAATGGATGGGTTAAAAACCTGCTATGTTAGTACCTGATAGATTACCACTTCAAATATTTTCTTAGCCTAAAATTTTCTTAGAGTGTGCAAGATAATCTAGGTCTTTTATTATAGGTTTTGAAAAACTAAGAAATAAAATTTTACTACATGAATAGATAGTGCTAATTTCAAATAAAGAAAACATTAGAAAACATATGAGAAGGGGAAATTTTAGTATAGGCAATGAATAGTTAAAAAAAAATCCACTCTATAAATTTTAATAGAAGAAAATCTTTAAAAAGGGGGAAATATGGTGTGCTCTATAACAAGGATTTTGTAATTAAACACAAAGAGAAGTGACAAAGCATAGGGTAAGCATACAATAATGGGTTGTGCAAATTTAGATTGAAACTCTATTCAAACCCTATTTGCCATAAAGTAAAAAAAGGGAGTAGAAATATGAATTTTATTAGTTTTGAAGAAAAAGAAGAAAATTTTAAGCATAGATATAATTATACAATGTATAGAATAACATCAAGACCAAAAAAATAGAAAATCTAAAAACATCATAAGTTCCAAATTATTACCATCAAAAAGACTGTGGCTAATATGTCACAAATGTCCCTGCAATGATTTGTATTGCCACTCTTCACTCCACATTTAAAACTATGTTGAGATAGGGTAAAATTACTAAAAAGACCCATACTAGAAAGTTTAGGAAACAATATAAATTATAGTTTTCTTTAGATCTAATTTCAAAAGAAAATAAATTACACAAGAATTGTCAAATATAAATGTGAACTTAGGATATGAAGATGAATAATATGAGCTTGAAATCTATATACAAATAGATTTTTTTCTCTTAAATTCTTTGCATGGGTGTGACCCTCAAAAATGAATAATATGAGCTTAAATTCAATACAAATCCCTATTAATTTTTAATTATTCAAATTCAATGAAATAAAATTTACCAAAAAAACCAACATAAAGTGTCTAACAAAGATAGTTCATGTTAGGGGTCATCATTTATCCCTACAACAAAAATAAAAAAAATAAAAAGACATAAATGATGACATAATAAACCACCAAGATCTAACATTGAATTACAAAACCATAGTGATGAATTAGAAATGAGAAGATTCATCTCTCAATACAAATTATCTCATCTTTTAATACATATTTTATACTAGCATGTCCTAAAGATGATATTTTTGCATGGGCTCAAAGCCTACTAATAAAGGTTGTGGATTTAGGCTTTACAACTATTAATTGTATTCTCTTCAAAATTTCAAAAGACTCTTCAATTAATTTATTTTTTTATACCCTATATAGTCATTCTAGTCCATGAGGCTACATCTATTTGATATTTTTTTCAAAAAATTCATGTGTCTTATGTATGCTTACACAATTCACATATATGTCTACCACTACACCTAGAACATGGGAAAACAATCAAATTTTGACTATGCTTTTAGGGAATTCCACCTATAATTCAAAAGATTTAGTTTGCACATAGGTGAGGAGGACATGAACAAAAGTTGTTGAATTGACTTTCATTCCTTGCAATTCTATTTTCTTAAGAAAATTAATACATTTTTATTTATGCGTAATACAAGATCAATAACATTCATATTTTTAACTTAATATATTTTATTCTTGACAATTAAAAAGGAAATATAATATATCAATTTCTTCATGAGAATAATTAGAAAATATAACCAATTTAGCCAAAAGGTATAATGAATGTAAATAGTATAGAGAAGCCTCTAAAAAATCCCCACTTTGTGTAAGACTAAAGTTTCAAAGCTTGAATTCTAAATATAAAATAGCAATAAATCAACAAGATAAATATTATTCCTCTAAATACTATAAAATTAAATACCAATAGAAACCCATTCAAAAGTGTCATTTTACATTTCAGTTTGTGTTAATTAGTTTTGTGCATGAAATTGAATGTTTCTTATGAAGGTTCTAAAGAACTAGTCAAGGAAGATGAAGTTTGAACCACAAAAAAATGAACTATCTTATCAAGATAGATAATGATAAGTTTAAAGACAATGGTAAAGGAAAACACCACAATAGAACCTCTTCCCAAATATTTGTTGTGGATATAATTTTCCTTACAAGTGACATAATAGATTAATTATTGATAGTTCAATAAAGATGATTTACAATGTATTTGTTCAACATCATTTAATTTCCAAGGGTAGAAAATCATCCTTCAAATTATTTACTTCATTAAAAGAGGATTACATATGTTTATTACAATACAATTTTTATGTTGACTATTATTAAATGCACAAGACAACTAAGAGGGGGAGTTGAATCAGTTGTACATTAAAACATCAAAACCCTCATTAACATCCAAATCTTGATTAGCCCTTAAACCCATAGCAACCATTAAACCCTTATCATGCATTAGTAGAATGTTAATACATGAAATAGTAATGCAAACACATCCAAACACATAAGAACACCATATTTACGTGGAAAACCAAAGAAGGGAAAAACTGTGATGAAAATTATCTCACAATATAAAGTAATAGCAACACTGAATACAATAGGCTCACTATATAGAGAGGCTCATTTCAATCTCGAATCATGCCCAGTCTTGCATCTTTCTACACAAACATCTTCTCTCCATGAAAGATGCACCGATTTTGTTCTAACCAAATCTGCCACAACATGAAGATAGGCCCCACCAACCACACATCCTGCAAGAAGGAAGCCAAAGAAGGAGGCCTACCCAAACCATTCCAAAACTCAATCAAGGAGGAAGCATGAACACAAGGGCACTACCAAACACCCCACCAAAAATTCCAAAGTTGTAGAGAGAAAGGACACCAGAAAAACAAGTGAGTAGAGTCCTCCTCAGCTACCCCACACAAAACACAGACAGAAGGGCCCTAGAAACCTCTCTTCTAAATATTATCCCAGGTCAAACACTTATTACAAGCCAACATCCAAACAAAGCAGTTACACTTTGGCCAGGAGAACTTGTTCCAAACCCTCTTCCACCACTGCACTTCCTCCCCAACCATCCTGCAAGACAATAACACTGATATCCAAAAGCAATGATATAGACACCCTTAGGATTAGGAGACTAAGCTAGTACATCTTCATCATGGAGGGAACTACATCACCAACTGGAAAGGATACCTTATAGCTCAACACAGTCCTCTTGCAAACCAACATCTGGCCAAGTATCAGGAGACTTCCATCTTGCCACCTCCAGCAACCCACTAGAAGAGAATGATTTAAAATCACTCACCTATGACCAACTAGCCTTAAGAAATTGCTGGCAAAGATTCAAAAAATTAGGAAACTGAGAGATTATGGGAGGAAATCCATCCCAAGAATCAGACCAGAAATGGATCCATGTCCCCTTTTGAAAAATCCAAAATAAGCCCTCCTTAATAAGATTAGCCCCTTTCTTGAGAGTATCCCAAATCACCTAGCCTTTCCCCATAAGAGGATATCGAGGGAGATCAAGCAGAGGGATCCTCGAGAAATACTTTCAAGAAAGAATCCTAGCCTAAATCTTATCCTGCTCAATGCACCAACTCCAATACAACTTCGTAGCTAGAGCCACACTAGTCAGAGCCGACTGTCGTAATCCAAGACCACCATACTACTTTGGGCTACAAACAACCTCCCATTTGACTAGACTACATTTGGAAGATATCAAACAACCAACGGGCATAAAAAATTTCTTGTAACTGAATCAAACTCCTTAACAAAGTTCACCGAGGAAACTTGGAGCATGCATCTATAAATGGGCAATGCTTGCACCACAAACAAGATTAGCTGAACACGCCTAGAAAAGGACAGCCACCGATGAGTCCAGGATTAACTTTCACCTGAAACTTATCCAAAATATTCAGCCAAGACTCCCTAGGTAGTCTACCAACCGAGATGGGGATACCAAGATAGGTCAAATGGAAAGTCCCAATCTGAAATCTCAAAGTTTGAGCAATTCTCTACTGAATGCGGCTCAAGGTATTAAAAAAGAAGATGGAAGACTTATCCTCATTAATCATCTGACCTGAGGAAATTAGGTAAACATCCAACACCCTGCAAATATTAGCAGCTTCTCTCATTGTAGCCATACCCATCAAAGTAGTGTCATCCACAAACTCTAGGTGAGACTACGGAGGCAAGTCACCACCCCACTACCAACCCTGGATGAGACCAACCTCCACATTTCTTCTAAGCAGCCACCCCAAGCCTTCAACGAGGAGAAGAAACAAATAAGGAGACAAGGGATCCCCCTGATGAAGCCCTTGAGAAGCTCCAAACAACTTAGAGTGATCCCCATTAATTAGCATAGAGAAAGAAACTGAAGTAATGCAGCTCATAACCCATCGAATCCATTCTTCCTCAAAACCAAAAGCACTGAGAACCTTCTACGGGAAGAACCACTTGACCCTATCATAAGCATTAGCCATATTCAACTTAATGAACATCTCCTTTTCCTTGGAACTAGCCATAGAATGAATGGTCTCGGTGACAATAACAATCCCATTCAAAATTTTCCTACTCGTCACAAAACCACTATGCTCCTCAGAAATCAGCTCTTTGAGCCCCTTTTTTAACCTGTCAGTAATTAGCTTAGATATAATTTTATAAATTACATTGCAAAGAGAAATGGGATGAAATTGACTTAACCTATTAGCCCCATCACACTTAGGAATGAGAGCAAGAAAGGTAGAATTTAAAGCCCTTAGCATCTACTTATTTCGCTGAGATTCTTAAGCAATCGCCAATAGATCCATTTTGACAATATCCCAGAATTCTTGAAAAAACTCAACTAGGAAGCCATCAGGACCAGGTACTTTCCCTTTCTTCATCTGGAAAACAGTCCCCTCTAACTCCTCAAGCGTGATTTCACTCATAAGTTGCTCATTCAGTTCCCTAAAAACCAAAGGGGGAATACAAGAAAGAACCTGGGCTTCCTCAGGCGATCCCCCAAGCGAGTCTTCCTTTAAAAGAGAGGAAAAATATTGCATCGCCTCCCCCGAGATTTTACGAAAGGAAGAAAGTTGGTCACCTCTATCATTCACCAGAACAGAGATAGAATTATCATGCCTCCTGGCTTTTGCCGAATTGAAGAAAAAAATTGTATTTTTATCTCCTTCCTAAAGCCACTCTATCCGAGCCTTTTGTTTCCAATACAATTCCTCCCACAACTCACACTCCTCCAGAGCTTTCAAAGCCTGAGCCTCTTCCTGAAGCAACTCGTCAATTACCCCATCCTCCCTTAACAATCTCGTAATACCATTCAATTCCACCTGAGCAATTGCCTTCACTTGGAAGACATTCCCAAAGAATTGGCGATTCCAACGCTTGAGATGATATTTCACATGTTGAAGTAATTTTGTAAAGGTATACATTTCCGTACCAAAAGCAGGTCTACCACTCCTCTGCCAGTCAGCCATATAATCATACAGAGACTGGTCCTGCAACCACATGAGCTGGAATATAAAGGAAGGAGCACAAGGCACACGAGTTGACTCAATATCAAGCTTGATAGGCCAATGATCAGATCCCCTCCAATCCAAGATTTCATAACAAGAAGACCACATACCACCAACCCAGTAACAAGAAACCAGGAAGTGATCCAATCTCTCAGCAACATAGTATTCACCAACCCTGCAATTGTTCCAAGTATAGTTACCATTATTGGGTTTAATATCAACTAAATTCAGAGCATAAATGCTATCATGCAGAAGCAACGCAAAGGGCTCCAACCTCGCAATACCACCACGCTTTTCAGTCAACTCAGAAATAGCATTAAAGTCTCCTACCAAAATCTAGGGATGAAAAGGAGCCAAACTGCGGATAAACTTGATGTGGGACCACAGTAATTGTTTACCTCAAAAGTCAATAGGTGCATAAATATTAGAAAGGAGTAAAACCTCCCCTGTCTCAAAACTAGAAGCAATCATAGACATAGCAGACTTAGAAGATAACCACCAAAGAGGATGGATCTTCCGCGGGTTCCACAAACAAGCTACACCCTCAGAAGACCCATGAGTGCCAATACACTGGCATTCCCCATTCTTCCACAACTTAGGAGCCAAACCAAACATAGTCCCAATAGATAACTTAGTCTCCTAGAGAAAAAGAATATCAGGACCTTGATTTCTAACCAAATCATGAACTGCTTTTTTTCTAGGGCCGTTGTTCAAGCCCCTAACATTCCATGATATAACAATCATTTCAAGGGACTCAAAAAATGAATATCCAAAATATTCATCGACCCTGACTCCACGAAAGTCTCACCAATCAACTTAATCTTTTCCAAATCCTTCTTTCTACCTTTAGCAGCTTTTTCTACCCCACTTTTCTTAAGATCTTTTTGCAAAAGGCCCAGGTGAGGAGAAGGCCTGGTACTCTTGGCTGCTTCCGATCCCACAATCTACCCAGGATGAGAAGAATCCCCCCCCACCTTTCATGGCTTCAATAGAAGGAACCGACACCACTGAGATCACCAGCTGCTGATCAGTATCCATGTGTAAAGCAACACCACCTTGCGAATCAATAGACACATTAGAAATAGGGCCCTCCTGAACTAAACCAACAACCCCCTGATCCAAACTCATAAAACCCAGATTCAATTCTTGTTGGCTGAGATCATCCAATATCTCAAACCTGTTAAAGGTATCCTCTTGTCTTTCCTTTAAGGTCCTCTTTTGACCTCGGTTCCTATTATGATTCTTGACCTGAACAAAACCATCAACACCAACATTTCACCAGGAGCAAGGCCCTTCCCCTTGTCAGTCCTAGGGGGATTTAGAGGGGGCTGTGAAGGAAGAGACTCTACTGGCTTCAATTTTGGACATCTTTGCTACAAATGACCATATTCATGACAAATGTGACAACAGAAGGGGAAGGTCTCATAATCCAACTGTTGCACCCAAGAGTAAGATCCTGCACACATATCCATAGCATCATGCAAAGGCTTACTTAGATCAATTTCAACACAAATGTAGGAAAAAGTCATTACCTTTTTACCCAAAGTTTGCGATGAAGACCCAACTGGTTTTCCAAGCATCGAGGCTAGCAAGTGCAAAACATCCTCTCGACAATGTTCCACCAGTAACCAAGGTAGACGAACCCACACTAGAACCCGATTGAGCGGCTCCTTAGAGGGGTTAAAGCTAGCATGCCAAGGTTTGATAAAAAATCCCACCTGGTTATGAAAGTAAGGGCCTCCCTCAAAGACCCTAATGTGATCATCCACACAATTAAAAGTAACCATAAAGTAATTATTGGCCAATAACATGATATCCATTTTTCCCTCCGACACCCATGTCCTCTAGGCCCAAGTCTCCAAAAACTACAAAGAGACCCTCATCCCTAAAAACTTGCAATATAAAGAGTGATTTGAATAGTATTTTATATCCTCGGCAATCATCTCTGGCAGAATAACTAATTTTGGTCGCTCCTTGCATCGTTCAAGGCAGCCGTTAATCTTCATGATCTGAGAGCTACCATGCAAACCTGCACTGCCAACCCCTAAATCCAGAGAGAATAAATTATTATCAAAGGTCTTTATACCATGGTTCAGAGATTTTGAATCGATCGCAGCCTGAAAGTCCATATTAGGAGACTCCTTGGATGTCTCACCTTGAGACATATACATTGAAATTCCCGAGATGAGCTTGCAGAGCAAGAATACCAACTAGCACTATGTGGGGAACCACACTCCCAACCCACACCACCACCCGCTACACTAATTCCACACCACCCCCGCGTTACCACCAACCACCCCCCTTCCCACTATGCAGGAGCCCTCTCACTCCCACACAACATAAAAAGAGAGTGGCGGACAAAGGACCACCCATGCGCTATAGACCCCTAGCACCTAGCTTCCAAGCCACCGCAGGCTCAAGCACCAATCACTGTGAATCAGCAAACGTCACTCCACATAGATAGAAGAATGAACTAGCAACAAGGAAAAAGATAAAGTTTGAACCGAGCAAAACACTCCCCCCGAAAGCTTTAAAAATCCCACCCTGTACGCAACACACCACGAGCAAACCAATCCAGAAGAAAGAATACTCATGCAACATAAGGAAACGACATGCACCCAAGGCCTCAATGGTCGCGGGTGAGCATGCAGTTGCAAAGCACCTTCCAAGTCTTCCCAAATAAAAGTTATTTGGTGAAAATTTGAAATTTCAATGCAGGGTACTTAAATTTTTAGGAAAAAATAAAGAGAGTAAGGTGTAAATACGTTACCCTAACCACAATAAAATGATAATATTTTTTTTTATAATATTTTAGATGCCGTAGAATTACTCATTGTACCTCGATGTAGGCATATTCTTTTGTAATTTTTCCAGTAAACAATTAATTATGATTTTTATTACAACTTTTTAAAATATAAAAATCATATGTCCTGAAAACCACCTTAACTTGGTCAAAACTTCATGAAATTCATTTTTTCTTTTTTTTAATCCTATGGTACATAAAACATAGAATGTGACATGTTTTGGATTCAAAAATCTGATATTGTTTGAAAGCTATATATGTTTTTCAATCAGCCTATCAATAAGAACTTTAGTCGTAATTTGAATTGAAAATGAATAATAATTACTTATTAAATTCAAAATAAAGCATAATTTATATTGGTGGAAAGTTGAGAATCTCCTTTAAAAACCCTTTTCATTTCATCAATTTTGGGTAAAAAAGTAGTCGTCAGCCACATACCCATCATATTGCCACTTTTTGGCCCATCATGATCTTGTGCACATACCCAAGCATTCCTCTCTAGGTCCAAAAAAATCTCATGGAACACACAACAATATTCCAACATCTCAAAATATTCCACATCATGAGAATATTTTCCACTACTACAAACACCTAAAACTTAAAAATACCTTCATTTTGTGCAACTAGACACACCAAAAAACCTTTTGGAGCACCACAACACATGAAACTTTAAGGGAAGGTAGATATAGTTAATATAAGCATGATCCCAAATCCGCAACGCCGGAACATTCATTGTAGAGAAATGTGAAGCAATCTCATTTCTCCCAAACACCTTATTTTACTAAACAATTCTAAACTGTTAAACACATCTACTATAGTACAATGGTCCAAAACTTCAAACTCTAGATATAGAACCTCTAAACATCTCTAATAATTGTGTCTAAACCACATGAGAATATCTTCAACCATGAAGATATGTGAAGAAAAATATTCTAAACCACATGAGAATATCTTCAACCATGAAGATATGTGAAGAAAAACATTGAACACCACTCTGTCACATTGAGCTTTCTTTTATTCAAATTTTCTCAAAAGTATTTGGAAACCAAGTGAAACAACTTCATCATGAACACATACTTATTTCAAACATCAATGAAAATATTGATGACATCACCACAACATAGTGCAACACTCTTCAACATCAAAAACCTCCCCCAACACAAGTTACACTAACAATTCCTCTACAACTATATTGAAGTCTAGGACATCAATGACAACACCAACAAAAAGTTTTGACATCAATACCAACAACTCCAAGCTTCAAACATTTCTAATGCTATGGGTGAAAATCATCAAAACCAATAGCATTCCAACATTCTCTTCATACAAGGGGTTGACATCAATGACAACACCCAAACAACTCAAAAACAACTCAAGCTTCCAAGAACTACTACAAGAAATAATAGGTACAACACTTTCTACAATCATTTCAAACTAAGAACTCCAACATATGACCTCTACCAAAAAACATGTTATAGTTACAATTTTCCGTGCAAGTTACTATATTTTCATTCATCTATTTTCCACTATTTTATTTAAAATGGTACATCCTCATCCAAAACAATCGTGATTTCTTGAGAGAAGGAAATCATGACAAGCCTTTTAAAATATTAATTTTTTCTTTAATGATTATAGTTCTCAAGGTTGAATCCAACTAATACATAGTTGAAACTATCACATATTGAAATCCCATAAAGAAATATTATCTTTGGTCACCACTAATGTTTAGTCAATAGTAAAATGGTAAGATTTTGATCACACTTAGGTGTGTTCCTAGTATCTATTCTTGGTACTTGTTTAATGTAGAAATTTTGCCCTATTTTGCATAAACATAGCTCAAATTAACTTTTATATAAGGAAATATTTAAAAATCAATTGAAATGCACATCCTTATCTATAGCCTATTTTATTTTCTAGAGGCTTTCATAAAAAATTTTTTACAAATATCATTCTAAACTTTCATCATGGTCTTGGCTACTTGCAATTTATTAATCCATTAGTTATATTTTTTATTTATATCTAAAATTATAATTCAAATCATCAAGAATACTTATGATTGTTACATATCTTTGATCACTATACAAAATATGGAATTCATAGGAAAATAACATTGAATCTAGAAAAACTATTTATTGCTCAATTTTTTCTTAAAATCCCATCCCAATATTGTCTCCAAAGTGTCCTTCTAGTATACTTAGAGTGACACATCATACATTATGGATGCAAAATTATAAATACACTATACTTGAGTCTTGATGTTGGTGTCATTCTCACACTCATGGGTAGCATCTAATATAGGTCATCTCTTGCATGCATTAATATGTTGTTGATGTGCAAATAAAGATCAAGTCCATAGAAAGCTGATTGTGGGGGATGAATTAATTTCAATTTGAAACCAAAATAATATATATTTTTGGTTTTTTTTTTGTAAATATTACTAAAGTGTGCTAAATGTGAAAGTACACTTTTATTTGAGGAATAGAGTAAATATGAATAGAATGCAACTATTTTTAAAATGACCTACTTGGTAGTAGAATATGGGTAATAGTATACAAACCATTCCCTAACCTTGACACTATTGAGGATTCATAGTTTCTTATCTAAGGCCTCAAATTGAAAACCATGGATGCAACCCCATACTTAACATATTAGTTCCTATGCTTTGATAAAGAATTACCATTTAAAATCAAGCATTCCTTGAATATGTTACTAGGGCCAAAGCTCCAATTTTAGTTGTTTTGCTACTTTTACTTCATACACCATGGCCCTTATTAGACCCTAATTTACTTAAAATGGGACATAATTCATAGTTGAAACTAATGACTTCAACTAATTTTCTCTATAGATATGTATAAAAAATTAAAATTTCCTATTGTCTAACTAAAACAACAGAAATAGGTGTTAGTATCTTTTGGGAGATGGAACACAAGGGACCTATTTCAGTCAAGTTTCACAAAGGAAACCCTAGAGATCTCAATCCAAGGGTAGAATGAGGGAAAGAGATCTGCAATAAGATGTCCTAGGGTGTGATTAAAGACTAAAAGGGGGTTCACCACCAAGCAAGGGCTTGGAAAGAATATGAATGTAAAAGATATACAAAACCTAAAAATATAACCTAGATTATGAAACTGAAATACATAATAAATGACTAAGAAAGTACAAAGGTGCACCTAGAAACTAAAGAGGCTTGAATGAAAGCCTAAAATCCTAAAACTATTGAATTTAATGCACACTGGGACTCATACACCAATAGGTGCAATTTAGTCCCAGTTTAGGGTTTTGGGACAAAACCAAAATCTAGAACTAATGAATCAAAATCTACAAAACAAGTCTGAAAATAGGAATATTGGGACTCATACACCACAAGTGGTGATTTAGCCCCAATATTAGGGTTGATCCAAAACTTTGATATCCTTTAATGATCTCTTGTAGATTTCTTCCAATCAAATTTCTAGTTCTAAAACACTGAATTCTACTCTATAGATGACTTTCTGTGATCTTGCAAGGTAGATAATAGCTTTGAAAACTTGACAACTATTCTCCAATCTTTCTCTTTAATGGATCTTCAACCTAAACCACCTAGATCTACAATCAAACATAAAAGAGAGGGGAAAATGTTATTTTGCTAGTGGATAGGGATTTTCTTTGGTCAACCCCTATTTTAGTAATCAAACTTTGAAATGAAATGAAATAGAAAGGAGAAACGATGAATGAAAAAAATAATATGTTACAACTCACCAAACCCTTGAATAAGATGTTGCAAACCTGTATGAAGTAGATAGCATGAATGTGGATCTTGATTCTTGCTTGAATGTTGTGAATCTTGATTTGAATGCTTGCTTGAATCATAAAAGCCTACATAAAAAATGTTAGCTAAAAAACAAACATGATTCATGATAAATTTGACATGATGCTTGATACTTGAATAATGATCCAAAATACTTGATAATCACTCTTGAATGCTCTTGTAAAGAGTGAATGCTCTTGTAAACTCTTGAAGGTTCAATTGATCATAAATTTTCTATAATGCTTGATCTCAACAAGTGTTAGATGACATGTAAAATTTTTAGTAGAAAATATGTGAAATAACCATGTATTTATACTTGTTTATGATAAATTTCCTAAAATTACAACACTACAAGCTGATATCAGTTCTAGGAGAAAACAATCTTGCCAAGAAATTGAATTTAAATTAGGTATAAGCTAAGAAGGACTCATATGCTATTTGGGGCATATGATTCCCATTAGGCTAAGCTTGGGACACAATTTTTTAGAAAGGTTTAGTTTAATGTGAAATTCAGATCGGGCCCCCAAAACTTAAGTGGGACCCATATGCCCAAGTGGCGTATGAGTCCCAAATTGCCAAATCTAGGCCATAAAATCCATAATCATTAAATTTTGATTGGTCATTTGATATATGTTAGGATTATCCTTAGAAATATGCATTGAAAAGTGCTTGTGGATGCAAAATAGGACCAAATAAGGCATAAAGAAGCCCAATTTTAGCAAGGAGGGCCCAAACAAGTGTGAAAATGTAGAGGGATACATTTTGCTACACTAAATTTAGCCCCCACTTTAGTGAGAGGAGGAACTTGCTTGAAACTCACACTAAAGTAGACAAACTAGCATCAAGAGGGTCCAAGCATGCCAATGCTAGCTAGATAGGATGACAATGATCAAGAGGGATGATGAAGCCCCCAGGATCAAGATCCTATGGAAAACCAAGATAGGAACAAGATAAACCACACATGAATAATATAAGGAGCAACAACAAGGTGCAAGCATACACTACCTAAGACATAAAGAACAAAGAAAAAAAAGGGGGGGTTGGATCAAGCTTCGATCATTTGTCCCACATGCTATGGATGAGATCTAAGCTATTTGTCAAAAAAAAAAAAAATGTTTACAAGTGGAATGCGATGTCCACCATGAAAACTAATGCATGCTCATAACAGCTAGTAGAACCTCAGGCCATCCACTAGATGAGCCCCCAGTGAGACACATATGCACATGGTCAGTATGCACTCACACAAACAAGCAAGAGGCTATGGGAAAGTCACACCCAAGTTTGGCTCCCATACATACAACCATACCAAAGCTATACCTCTTGAAAATTTGATAAGGTACCACACAACAATGAACTTTGAGCTCCATGAGGCAAGAAAAGTTTCATATGCTTGAAACACATGAACAAACAAGATGGCACCATAAGAAAGAAAAGTGTGTTATGCAGGGTGGCCATATGATAGATATTGTAAATGAAAAAGTAGTGTAAGGTACATTCAAAGTATTTTTTCTTAGTTCATATAAGGTCTTAACTTAGGGAACATTGTACCTAATGTCTCCAAGAGAGGACTGATCAAAGAATTAAAGATTCACAACTTAGGGGATGCAGTGTGTCACATCAAGCCACTAAGAGGAATATAATATGCTAAGAAATATCATGCTCTTGAAGAACATCACACCCAATGTCACCACAAAGCAAAAGATGCATCACATGAAATAAGAAGACTACACAATGAAACATGAATTAAAAAAGAATAATGCCAATCTATGGCCCCACTTTAAAGAAATTGCTAAACATCGTGCTGTGAGCAATTACTTTAAAGTAGCAAATGATAAATACTAACAATAAAAAGGACATGATAGCTTATTTGGAAATCCATATGCTAGGTCACATGTTTCCAAATAAAGCTATGTCATGAAAAGGGGTTTCCCCAAAAATGAAATCCAAAAAATTACATAAGGGATCCATGGATTTAGGGTCAGTATGGATTTGCTACAATATTTTTTAAGAGCTTAGAACTGTCATCATTCCCCAAATACTCATGGAATAGGAAGAATAACACAAAGAGAGCAAACACAAGGAAAATATTTTGGGTCAATATGGAAGAGATATAAATGTCCTGACGCCTTGTGTCATCCACAAAAGGGAGACACAAGACAAAGAAAAGATAAAGGAAAAGCTTTTGGGTCAACATGGAAGAGACCTAAATGTCTCTATGCCTTGCATCATCCCCAAAAGGAAAACACAAGACAAATGAAAAGATAAAATTTTATGACATAGAGAAGAATGTAGGTACAAATAGAGGAATGTCACAAAGAGGGAATCATATCAAATAGAAAAATATGGGGGATAATATTGCGCACATGGAATCACACACGTAACATGAAAATGAAAATAATGCAAAATACTATTAAGGCACATGCGATTCAACCTATTAGCAGGTCATCCACATCCCAATCATCTTTATTGTATATAGAAGGAAAACAACTAGCCAAAGGGACAACAACTAGTGTAGTATTGTAATGTGAAAGATGTATCCCTTTACATTTTTGCACTTTTTTGCGCCCTCCCTATTAAATTGAGCTTAATGTTGCCTTGATTTAGTGTTGTAATTTGTTTAACACATTCACATTATGTCTTGGTCCCTTGTAAACTAGGTGGAATGTATTGTGTCTTATTTAGGGTGTTGTAAAGTGTTATATTACACTTTCACACTAATATAGCATTTCATTAATTATGGGGCTTATTTATACCTTAATTGGCCTTATTTTCAATCCACAAGCCTTAATTAATGCAACTTTCTAAGATTAACCCCGACATTTACCAACATACAATCATGATTCATGTGTTTTTGGATTGCATGGCCCAGATTTAGTGATCTAGGACTCATATTCCACCTTGGGAATATGGGTCCCAACTAAGTTTTGGGGCCCCAATCCCGATTACACATCTTGATCTAAGCCTTTCTTGAAATATGTCTCCCATAGCCTAGCCTAATGGAACTCATATGCCACTTCTGGTATATGAGTCCTATGTGGCTTAGGCCTAAATTAAATTCAAATTCTTGGTGGTATTTTGTTCTCCTAGATTTGATGTCGGCTTGCAGTGCTGTAATTTCAAGAAATTTGGCATAAAAAAGTACAAATACAAGGTTATTTCACTCATTTTTCTCCTAGCAACTTAAATATTCATGAATTATAGAAAATTTGAGCTCACAAGAGCATTCAAGAGTCTTCAAGAGCTAATTATCAAGTTTTTTGGATCATTATTCAAGTATCAAGCATCATGTCAAAGTTATCATGCATCATGTTTTTTTTTTAGCTAACATTTGTGATGTAGGTTTTCATGATTCAAGTAAGCATTCAATTCAATATCTATATCATTCAAGCAAGATTCAAGATCCACATTCAAGATAGCCACTTCATACATTTTTTGCAGCACTTTATTCCTAGGGTTTGTTGAGTTGCACCATACCGTTTTGTTCATTCATCATTCATCCCTTCTATTTGATTTTATTACAAGGTTTGATTACCAAAATGAGGTTTGACCAAGGAAAACCCCTTTCTACTAACAAATCAACATTTTTCCCTCTCTTTAGTATGTGATTTATAAGTCTATGTTGAAGACACGTTGACGAGAAAGATTGGAAAGAAGTTGTCAAGTGTGCAAATTTGTCAATGTTGTCACCTTGTTTGGAACATCACTCAAAGGCATATACAAAACATAATTCAACATTTCAAACCTGGAAATCAAGTTGAGAAGACAAAGCAAAGATTGAAGAGTAGACTCATATCCTGATCCTCCAAAAAATCCAAGTAGGACTAATACGCCACTTTTGGTGTATGACTCCCAATACAATCAAATTTCCAAATCTTGGGAGTTCCACACTTGTCTTTGTGAGATTCCTACTCCTACTCGAGTATGTGCAGGATCATGATGGGCCAAAAAGTGGCAATATGATGGGTATGTGGCTGACAAATTTTTTGTTACCCAAAATTGATGAAATGAAAAGGGTTTTTAAAGGAGATTCTCAGCTTTCCACCAATATAAATTATACTTGACTTTGAATTTAATAAGTAATTATTATTCATTTTCTATTCAAATTACGACTAAAGTCCTAATTGATAGGATGATTGAAAAACATCTATATCTTTCAAACGGTATCACATTTTTTGAATCAAAAACATGTGTTGCATTCTATGTTTCACACACTATAGGATTAAAAAAAGAAAAATTGAATTTCATGAAGTTTTGACCAAGTTAAGGTGGTCAGAAATACGAGTTTTTTATATCTTTTAAAATTTGTAATAAAAATTGATAATTAATTATTTACTTGGAAAAAAATTACAAAAAAATATGCATCACATCGGGACATGAGTCCTCTACCTATATCTAAAATATTATAAAAAAATATTATCATTTTATTGTGGTTAGGGTGGTTAGACAGACACCTACTTATTTTTTCCCTGAAATTTAAGTACTACTGCTTTGAAATTTCAAATTTTCACCAAATAGATTTTATCTTTTTTAAATAAACCTAGTAGTTTAGAAACTAAATTCAATTTGTTACAGATTATATTCTTACATATTTTTGAAATAATATAGATAACTTATTCAAATTTTTACGTCAAATTGCCTAACTCTAATTTTTCTGAATTTTTTGCCACTTAAGGGCCTATTTTTTCTATGATGATCCTGCACATACCCACCCAAAAATCCTAATCTAGGACTAAATTTCCTAGTGTGGCATATGAGTTCCACTATGCATTAAATTTAACATTTTTCAACATTTCGAGTCTTCATTCAAGCTGCTATAGGTTTCTAGGTGCACCATTTTGATTTTCTAGATTACTATTCTGATTTGCATTCATTTCTAGGTCATTTCTTGAAGGTTTGCATAACATTAGGTTTCATAATTAGATCTTGTATATTACTAGTCTTTCCAAACCCTAGCTTGATGATGAACCATTCTTTAGTCATTAATCATACCCAAGGACAACCTTTAGCAGATATCTTTCCCTCATTCCATCATTGGGTTGAGATCTCTAGGTTTCCTTGAATGTAATAATAGAAAAATAGGACCCTACCCAGGTTGTGCTACATCTCCTAAAATTTGGGGCACCCTATTTCCACCATTACATTTTGGTGAACTTGCATTTAGAACATCTTAATTTTGATTTGGAGTATAGAATCATCCTAGATCTAGCTTGGATTAACTTTGCATTAGATTTTGTATTAGTTAATTTGCATATAGGGTTTCTAACTCTTACATTAGTGAAATTTCATATAGGTTGCATTTTTGCATCTTTCATCATTAAATTTCATTTGAAATATGTATTTTCACTTAGTCTAGACATCATACAAACTAGGAATCATAACTTTCACTTATAATTTTTTGAAATTTGTGCAAAAACCCTAATTTGGGACTCATACGCCCCTCTGGGTGATTTAGTCTAAGTACAGGTGGTTTTTTCTGATTTTTGGGTATTCAGTGGTGACTATTTTTAGCATTCAAACCTTTGAAAAACCTTAATTGGGAATCATATGCCCCTCTGGTAGATTTAGTCTCGTTTTAGATTTGAAACTACATTTTATAGGATTAAAAAATCTGTTTATGTGTTTCAGTTTGTTGCTATTAGTTTTTTGGTTTAGCTCCCAAAGTTTTTGTTTCATTCATTTCATTGCATCTGCCTTCATTTGGTTCATTACATACATGCATAATTTCATATTTGCATTTAGAACTTTTATTCTTGCATTTCTCGTCCCTTGTATGAGCTTTTCTACTTGGTGTCCTATTGTGAATATTATAGTGAGGCAAAGTTTGAGACTCATTTCACCCCACGATAACACAATCGTCATGGATCTTGGGTTGTTTACCTCTTTCAATACAAGTGTTGACACTTATTCACTAGGTATGGACCATACCCGTAACAAATCTTTACCTTCATGTAGTGTCACAAATGTTGAGACAATGGTTGCTAGTATTCCACAAGAAAACATAATCCAAATCCATGAAGACTTAAAAAACCTATAAAATCAAGTAAGTACTAAAAAAATTTCAACCACTACTATACCTACCTTAGATAACATACACCACATGATTGAAATTGAAGGAGTTGAACTTTTTTATAACCTAGCTCTAATTTTTGGTAAACTTACTAGTGGTACTCAACCTTTGAACAATGTCCAAAACCATGGAGGAACCCAAATTCCTCCTCTCACAACAATTGCCTCTATTTCTACCTATACTAGAACCCTCAAGTTACAACAATAATGTAACCTACGAGTAATGTCATTCCTACCATATGTATTTCCGCTAGTATTCCTAGTACCTTTGTGACATTGCATGCCATATCTCCTACCACTTTATCTCCCATAAGCATTCAACTCATTTGTCCCTCAAACATACACACACCACCATATTCACCTACATCTCAATATGCAAACAATGATACCATCATAAATCAAGTTTTACAAATTGTTTCATCCGTCCAAAAGCAAGTTTCCACTATAAACCAAAATCAAATTGGCCAACCTACATACTATGTCAAAAGCAATCCCTTATCCTTGGAGATATTGAGAATGATGATACCACAAGGTCTAGAGATTCCTAGATTTGATAAATATGGGGGAAAGGATATCCTTCTAACCATATTTCCACTTGTATTGCATTATGTAGTGATTTTTCCTTGAGGATAAGCTATTGGTTAAGCTTTTCCCTAGGTCCTTGAAAGATACCGCTTTAGAATGGTTTTCCTCATTACCAAAAATATCAATTCATTCATTCAATGAACTTGTTGAGGCCTTTATAAACCATTTCCAAGTGCACATGAATCCTAAGATGACCTTAGTTGATTTGGGGTGCTGCCGCAATAATGGGTTACACTTTTTGGGACATCCTGATTTTTTCCTGAATCACATATTTTTAGAAAATACAATGATTTATGACTTTAAAAGTTCCATTTAAATTATTTTAATTAAAGAGGGATTGATCAAACCCCCTTATATCAAACCCCCTTGGATAGAACCTTGTTAGATTTAAACCATGCCTATAATCGAGTCTCCTCTACACCTATCAAAATGTTGATAAAAAACCACTTTTGATTTACCTTTTGGGTGATCAAATGAATTCATTTAAAATTTATGTTTTGTAAGCCTGTAGCCCTTATTATAAGCTTCCCAAAAAGTATAATTTTAAATATGTTAAATAATTTGATTATTATATTTATTTTTTATTTCTTGTGACTGCAGGATTTTCAATGAGCATCAAGTTCTTTATTTCACACATACGAAAAAATAGAAAAATAGAGAAATTTTTTTATAAAAAATACATGTGCACTAAGTATTGATGTCCTTATTCCAACAAAATAAGAATAAGTTAATTCAAATGAATACAAAATAAGTTATGCGGGCCGAAGTACAACTTTGTCCAAATTATAATTACGCTGACTTGGAAAATTAAGTTAAAAAAAAATATTTAACAAAAAATTATGAAAAAATATCCATCCCCTAGATATTGGTGTGAAAAAATTGTATCCTATCTATAAAAAAAGTTACGTGGGCCGAAGTAAACATCACTTTTTAAAAATGTTGATTAGTACAAAAAATAAGTTATTAAAAATTAAATAAAATGATTCACAATTTTTTTTAATTTTTAATTTTTTATTTTTAAATATAATTAGAATCTACACAAAATATCTAACAAATAACTAGTTTGATTCATCTTCAAAATCTTGATGGTTTAGCTGCTATAGGTGTAAGAAAGTGAATGTCTAGTGAAAAAACCTGATTTTAATGTCAAGTTTGGCCAAAAACTGTAACCCATTATTGTGGGATCACCCATGGTGAGATGTAAGCAAAAAGATGATAAAAAAGATACTAACTTCATTTCATGCTAGCAATAGCTTTATTCCCAAATCAACATAAAGATTCTTGATCCTTGGATATTCATTGAGAACTTGCAAAATAAGATACAAGATAAGCTTACCATGATGAAAATTCCTTCCTTCATACACTTATGTACTGCACTTCATGACTATCAAAACTCAGTTAGTAGTCATGACACAAACTCCACCTTTAGCAGACCTAAGAAGTTTGAGTCCGCAAACCAAAACAATTACCAACCTTTTAGGAAATAGAATAAAGGCTTCCTTCAACTTAATCCCCCTCAACAAACAACTCAACATGTCAATACCCAAGTGACTGCTATAAGGAAAACAACTCCTTTCACATTTGGGGATCCCACTAGGAAATTCACTCCCTTAGGTCCGATACCCTGAATAGCACAATGTCACATCTTTTAGAATAGAAAATGATCACCTTTCCTCCTATTAAAACTAGAGATCCTAATAAGCCTTCGAATTCTTATTTCCATTATCACTAAAAAAATGGACATGAAACAAAACATTATAAGCATCGTAAACATACTATGCAAGACCTCATTGATTCTGGTCGACTTTTAGTTGGCAGTGTTAATGATCAAGGAAATAAATATGTTGCCCCTCCTAACAAAAACTTGCAAATCTTTACCAACCCTATGGAAAAAATTAATATTTCATTTTTTAAAGCTAGTGAAACTACAAAGAATGATGTAATGAATGTTCACATGGATGATGAGAGTATGGATACAATTCAACAAAGTTCTATGGATATCATTGAACAAGGTCCTATGGATACTAAATTGAAAAAAGTTTGATTCTGTTGATCGAAACTCATCGTCGCAAGGGCCAAAATAAAAAATTTCAAGATATTTATTTATCATCTAAAGAAATTATTAGAAATGCACATGACGGTCTTGTTTACATAGCTGACTGAACCAATGATAAGCCCACTAATGGGATATTAATTGATCTTGTCTGTATAGAGAATGTGATCATTGAAGAATTCTTACTTGTGCATGAACTCTACCAAGAAACATATGATCAAATGAAAGCATGGATAAAGATGCATAATGTTGTCGCTTTCCCTATGATGGGACTGATCACCCTTACTTTACAAATAGGGCAGAAAAAATTAGATGTCTCATTATCTATCATCTTGATGTTAGACCAATTCCGTGTGAAGCTTCCCTACCTATGGCTACAGTCCATGGAAGTCCTCCTATCAGTTGTGCATAAATGCTTAAATTTTCCCTTTGATAATGAAATTTTCACTGTACACAATAGTGGTTTTAACCCTTTTCTTCCCGTGGAAAATTTTCATTAGATTTCTTTTGGCCCAAGCCTATGGAACTTATCAAACCTTGAGAAGACTTCTTTTTCATATCCTACCAAACATTTAGGAAAAAATGCATAGCAAAACTATCCCTTACAAACATTCCTTAGCCTATGATTGAGCCTACGATCCTTGATGAGACCATGATTGAACCAAAGACATTCCAAATAACCAAGACCAACCTAAGATAGTTTTTTTTGTCTATCTCCTATTAAAGACCAAGGGATAACGAAAAAAATCCCATCACACCTCCTAAGATAAAAAATAAAATTACAAACCTAAAGAGAAAGTGGTCGAACAACCTTTCATGGTTCCCTCCATTACTCCCCTTAGGGAAGAAAAGAAACCTATGGTTGATAAACCCGCTCCTACACAAACACAACTTGAAAACCAAATCAAAATAAAGAAAAATGCTACAAAGAATAGGCATAGATGATATGCTCTTTCTCGAAAGTTAAACAAAGAAATAAAAAAAGAAATAAAAATTCCAAACTTGACTGAAAAAATGCATGATGAGTCTCCCTCGTCACAACAAAAATACCCTATACCACAACTACAATAGGAGCTAAACTCTTCTTTGGACATTATCATTTGACCTTCCATTGTGATTAACTTGGATGATGATGATGAAGTTTCTGAAATTGATGAAGAAGTCCATGTAATGAGTTGACCACATTGTTTTCCTCTTCTATGAGCTTAAACAACAAATAACTTAGATCTGATACATAGCGTACAGGACAAAAGATCAAAGCTTGATCCACCCCTTTTCATTTTATTCTTTCTTTTCTTTATGACTTTGGCATTATATGCTTGTGCCTTGTTGTTTCTCCTTATAATAATTTTACATGTGTTTTCTTTTGTGCTTGTGTTGGTTCACCATAGGATCTTGATCCAAAGCACTTGATCACCCCTCTTGATCATAATCATCCTATCTTACTAGCATTAGTACACATGGACCCCTCTAGATGCGAGTTTTTCTACTTTAGTGTGATTTTGAAGCAAGTTCCTACTCTCACTAAAGTAGGGGCTAGATGTAATGATGGAAAATGTATCCCTCTACATTTTCACACTTTTTTGGGCCCCCCCTATTAAATTGAGCTTAATGTTTCCTTGATTTAGTGTTGTAATGTGTTTAACATATTCACATTAGGTCTTGGGCCCTTATAAATTAGGTGGACTTTATTGTCCCTTATTTAGGGTGTTGTAAAGTGTTATATTACAGTTTCAAACTAATTTAGGGTTTCATTAATTATGGGGTTTCTTTATGCCTTAATTGGCCCTATTTTGCATCCACAAGCCTTAATTAATGCATCTTTCTAAGATTAATCATGAAATTTACCAACATCCAATCATGATTCATGTGTTTTTGGATTTTATGGCCTATATTTAGTGATTTGGGACTCATACGCCACCTTGGGTGTATGCGCCCCACCTAAGTTTTGGCTCCTTGATCCTAATTTCACATCAATCTAAGCCATTCTTGAAATATGTGTCCCATAGCCTAGCGTACTGGGACTCATATGCAACTTCTGGAATATGAGTCCCATGTGGATTAGAGCTAAATTAAATCCAAATACTTGGTGGTATTTTATTCTCCTAGATTTGATGTTGGCTTGTAGTGTTGTAATTTTGAGAAATTTGGCATAAACAAGTACAAATACAAGGTTATTTCATTCATTTTTCTCCTAGCAACTTAAATATTCATGCATTATAGAAAATTTGAGTTCATAAGAGCATTCAAGAATCTTTAAGATCTAATTATCAAGTGTTTTGGATCATTATTCAAGTATCAAGCATCATGTTTGTTTTTGAGCTAACATTTGTGATGTAGGTTTTCATGATTCAAGCAAGCATTCAATTCAAGATCTATATCAGTCAAGCAAGAGTCAAGATCCACATTCAAGTTATCCATTTCAAACATGTTTTTAGTAGTTTATTCCTAGGGTTTGCAAAGTTGCAACATACCATTTTGGTCATTCATCATTCCTCCCTTCTATTTGATTTCATTACAAAGTTTGGCCAAGGCAAATCCCTTTCTACTAATAAATCAACATTTTATCCTCTCTTTAGTGTGTGATTTGTAGGTCTAGGTTGAATACATGTTCAGGAGCAAGATTGGAAAGAATTTTTCAAGTTTTCAAAGTTTTCAAAGTTGTCACCTTATTTGGAAGATCGCTCAATGACATCTATAAAACATAATTCAACATTTAAAACTCAAAAATCCAGTTGAGAAGATAGAGCAAAGATTGAAGAGTAGATTGAAATCTTGATGCTCCAAAAATTCCAAGTAGTATTGATATGCCTTTTCTGGCATATGAGTCCTAGTACAATTAAATTTTTAGATTTCAAGATTTCCAGACTTGTCTCTACTAGATTCTTTTTCCTGCCCAAAAACCCTAATCTAGGACTAAATCATCCAGTCTGGTATATGTGTCCCAATGTGCATTAAATTCATAACTTTTAGAATTTAAGTTCTTCATTCAAGTTGCTACACATTTCCAAGTGCACCATTCTGATTTCCCATTTTACTATTATAATTTGCATTCATTTCTAGGTCATTTGTTGAAGCTTTGTATAACATACAGTTACATAATTAGATCTTTCATATTACTAGTATTTACAAAGCCTAGCTTGGTGGTAAACCCTTCTTTAGTCATTAATCATACCCAAGGACAACCTTTAGCAATTATCTTTCCCTCATTCCATTATTGGGTTGAAATATCTATTGTTTCCTTGAATGTAATAATAGCAAAATAGGACCCTACACCTTGCACTACATCTCCTAAATGTTGGGGAACCCTATTTCTCCCATTATAGGTACCAGTACAAGGATATCTAATTCTTGCACGCACTTAGTGCAAGACAAGAATTAGCCAAGGTAGGTGATGAAAAAGAGCTCCTTGCATTTTGAAATGATTTGTAATGAATGTAAAGCATGGAATAATGAGAATATTATGATCCTACAACTATTACATGGAAAGGAGTGGAAGGACATGCTTCAAGGGATTATTTCTCTGATATCAAACTTTTTAAATATTTGTTTTAAAGCACGACACTCATTAGTACTATGTCCAATAACTCTATGGTATCACCAATTTGTGATGTGCTTGTATTCATAGGATTTGGTTTTTGATCTTCTTGTATGGGTGGTAATGTAATTAGTCATTTGTTTAGGAGTATCTATAAGTGCCTTTCAGTTGTAGATGTTGGGTAAGGGAATTGTAGCTTCTTTAGTTTGTAAGGCCTTCGTCAATTGCTAGATTCACCAATTTCTCGAGTTGAATGTTGAGGAGGACGACCTAAGATAATTCTATCATCTGTATCATCGTTACGAGGAATTGGTTGTTCTTTAGGAAGGAGGACACTAATATTGGGAGGAGGATCTTGATATCCTAACCCTTTAGTATCTTTAGTTGGTATTTTCTCTAAGAGTTGATGAATTACATGCTCGCTTGTTGTATCACATCCTTGTTTGCTTAAGATAGTGAATCCTTTTCCATATGTTTCCTCTTTGTTGATTGATGTGTTGGTTACTTTGTTAACATCAGATGGTTGAATTTTTTCTTTATTAGAGGAAATAGGTTCACCTATTGTAGGGAACTTAGCTTCATCTTGTGTTTCAATTTCAGGATGTAAATGACCAAATATCTCAAGAGGTGTTGGTTTTTTCATGGATGGATAAAAAGATGCATTAGTTTCAAGGTTGTTAAGGAAATCATTGATGAAGTTTTTCATGTTTTCATCACCTTCTCCAATTATGTCGACATCATGAGAAGGACATGCATTATGAGTTGAGTGAGCATGATTGAGTTTAATTTCATTACCGGTCATTTCTAAAAGCGCAACTTGACACATCCACTAAGGATTTCAAGGACATCCACAACTTACCAAAGAACATATCCATGATGAAATGCAATGCAAGAACTTAGAATAAAACCTATGTAAATGCAATCTTGAGATTATGCAATGTATGAAATGAACCAAATTGAGCTAGATGCAATGAAAAAAGGGAAACAAAAAAATTGTATTTAACTAAAACAAAAATGTAATAACAACAAACTGAAACACAGAAACAAAATTTTTAATGTTGGTAAATATAGTTTAACATATAAAATGGGACTAAATCACCCAAAGGTGTGTACGAGTCCCATTCAAGGTTTTTTAGGGGTTTAAATGCTAATAAACATTCATCACAGAATACCCAGAAATCAAGAAAAACCACTTGCACTAGGACTAAATCACCTAGAGGGGCGTATCAGTCCCAGAATAGATTTTTTTCATAAATTTTAGAAAATTCTAAGTGAATGTTAAGTTTTTTGTTTTGTATGGTGTCTATGCTAAGTGCAATTATAGATTTCAATTTAATTTCAATGATGCAATGGGAAGAAATGTAACCTATATGCACTTTCACTAATGCAAGATTAAGAAACCCTAGATGCAAATTAACTAATGCAAAACCTAATCCAAAGTTAATGTAAGCTAGATCTAGGACTATGATGGACTCCAAATTAGAAAATGAAATGTTCTAAAGGGTAGGTTCACCAAAATGAAACAACAAAAAATATGTGTGCTATCTTTTGGGAGATGGAACACAAGGGACTTATTTCACTCAAGTTTCACTCAAGGAAACCCTAGAGATCTCAATCCGAGGGTAGAATGAGGGAAATAGATCTACAATAGGATGTCCTAGGATGTGATTAAATACTAAAAGGAGGCTCACCACCAAGCAAAGGCTTGGAAAGACTAGGAATGTAAAATATATGTAAAACATAACAATATAACCTAGATTATGAAATTGAAATACAAAATAAATGACTAAGAAAGTACAAAGGTGCACCTAGAAACTAAAGAGGCTTGAATGAAGACCTGGAATCCTAAAAATGCTAACTTTAATGTACACTAGGAATTATACGCCAGTAGGGGTGATTTAGTCCCAATTTGGGGTTTCGGGCTAAAAACAAAATTTGGAATTGTTGAATCACTGAAAAAGTCTAAAAATAGGTATACTAGGACTCATACACCACAAGTGATGATTTAGTCCCAGTATCAGGGTTGCTCCAAAACTCTGATATCCTCTAATGATCTCATGTAGCTTTCTTCCTATCAAATCTCTAGTTTTGAAACATTGAATTATGCTCTGTAGATGACTTTCCATGATCTTGCAAGGTAGATGATAGCTTTGACAACTTGAAAAAAAATCTCCAATCTTTCTCTTCAATGGATCTTCAACCTAAACCACCTAGATCTAAAATCACACATAAAAGAGAGTGAAAAATATTGTTCTGTTAGTGGATAGGGGTTTTCCTTGGTCAAACCCTGTTTTGGTAATCAAACCTTGAAATGAAATGAAAAACAAAGGAGGAATGATGTATGAACAAAATAGTATGTTATAACTCACCAAACCCTTGAATAAGATGCTACAAACATGTATGAAATGGCTAGCATGAATGTGGATCTTCACTCTTGCTTGAATGTTGTGAATCTTGATTTTAATGCTTGCTTGAATCATAAACCCCTACATCACAAATGTTAGCCCAAAAACAAACATGATGTGCATGATGACTTTGATATGATGCTTGATACTTGAATAATGCTCCAAAATGCTTGATATTCACTCTTTAATGCTCTTGTAAACTCTTTAAAGTGATCTTGATCATAAATTTTCTATAATCCTTGATCTCAAAAAGTTTTAGATGACTTGTAAACTTGCTAGGAGAAAATATGTGAAATAACCTTGTATTTATACTTTTTTATGCCAAATTTCCTAAAATTACAACACTATAAGCCAACATCAAATCTAGGAGAATAAAGTGCCACCAAGAATTTGAACTTAAATTAGGTCTAAGCTGAACAAGACCCATACACCACTTGGGGCATATGAGTCCCATATGAGTCCCATTAGGCTAAGCTTGGGACACATTTTTCAAGAAAGGTTTAGTTTAATGTGAAATCCAGATCAAGGTCTTGAAACTTAGGTGGGACACATACACCCAAGGTGGCGTATGAGTCCCATATCACTAAATCTGGGCCATACAATCCAAAATCATTAAATTTTGATTGGTCATTTGATATATGTTAGGATTATCCTTGGAAAGATGCATTAAATAATGCTTGTGGATGCAAAATAGGACAAAAATAAGGTGTAAAGAAGCCAAATTTTAGTAGGGAGAGCCCAAACAAGCATTTTCCTACACTACACTAACTACTCAAGAGGACCAATCTAACCATAGGGCTTAATAAAACCTAATATCATCGGAGGATAATAAATTTCATCATAATTGTTATCATTTATATTTAAGGGTCGGTCTAGGATCATGGGGGTCCCAACAAGGACCTTAAGTGGCAATAAAAATTTAGAAAAAATAGAGTTATGCAACTTGACATAAAAATTTCAATAAGTTATTAACATAACTTGAAAAATATGTAAAAACAAAATTTGTAGCAAATTGAATGTAGTTTCTAAGATACTATTCCTTTTTTGGAAAAAAATAAATCTATTTGGTGAAAAATTAAAATTTCAATGCAATAGTATTATATTTTCAAGAAAAAATAAAAAGCAGGTGTATGTTTGACTAACCCAAGTATAATTTTTTTCTTTTGAAACTTTCAATATAAGTAGAGGACATATGCCCGAATGTGCCACCTTTTCTTTGGTATTTTTTTGCAAGTGAATAATTAGTTATGAATTTTTTATTAAAACTTTTTAAAAATATTAAAACTTGTTTTACTAATCACCATAACTTGGTCAAAAATTTATGAAATTTAACTTTTCTTTGTTTTTCTCCTATAGTATGGGAAGCATAGAATGTGTTGCATCTTTCAGATTTAAAAAATGTAAAATCATTTAAGAATTAAATAGATGTTTTCAATTAGCCTATCAATCAAGACTTTAGTCAGAATGTATGTCAAAAATTAATAATAATTATCTGTTTAGATCCAAATAAGGCATATCTTATAATTTTGGAAATTTGACAATTTTCTCACTAAACTCTTTTCATTTCATCAAATTTGGATGAAAAAAAATTATCAACCACTTTTTTGTCATATCGCCAGTTTTTGGACCCCCATGATCCTACACTCACCCTCCATGAAGCTAAAGAGAACTAGATTTGCAAAAGATCCAAAAATAAAGAAAACTCCTCCATAGACAATATATACTATTATCACAAGATCTTACAATCACTTTATACTTAAATTTCCTCTACTTTCTTCATAAAACCCTCTATTACAATGGATAAGAACTTTTTTTCCAACTCTCCTACAAAACTTAAGATTACTTCTACTTAAACTACCATCATTACTACCATAGCTTTAAACATCCTAATAAAATTTTCTAAATCAACAATAAAATATAATTCCTAGTAAATATTAGATATGATGGTAATATACGGGTTTATTTTCTTAATGTTATCTTCAATATACTTGATTATAAATTCCAAATCCCTAAATTTAATATTCTTACACATCAAATTATTATAACTTTACCTCCTCTATGTCATAACATAAAGAATAAAATATTTGTGACAATAGATGTGTAACAATTCATATACACTTAAAACTACTACTAGGAAGGTGTTGGACATGGTTCCAAAAATAAATATGGTAGGTCACTTTCATTAGCTATTGAAAAATAGAAGATGGAATTTATTTTAGATAAATAGAATAAAATATGATAGCTTAAATAAATGTGATTGGTTGTCAATAATATTTGGTTCACTAAATTTCTTTTGTAAGGTCAAGGATTGCTAGCTTCTTTTGTAGTTACAAGATGTGATCGCCTTAAGAATGACCTATCCGCTAAAAAACTAAAATAGATTACACCCTATGTATAAGAAATTTTTAATTTCAATAGAAAGTATTTTGACAACAATTTTACACTCCCATAGTAACTAAAAATCATAATCAAAGAAACATCATTTACATTTTTACATGAAAATGTTGAAATATTCCACTATATTTATGATGAAAATTACCTGACATGGGTTATCTATATAAAAATACTCATATCTCATACATCTTCCCTAAAATTAATCAATAAGGTATTTGCATGTATGCAACATCAAACAAAAATTTCCAATTAACACACATGCTTTTTAGAGCATGCAAAATGCATGTATGTCTATAAAAAGAAATGAAATGGTAAACAATATCTAAAAATAATCCACAATTTATTTGGATAGCCAATTATTAACTTGTCCAAGAATTGAGAAAGTGATTTATAACACCATCTCATTTACCACATTAAATATCACCTCATTTATTATTCCTTATATCTCCTAGGTGTTTTGTGAAAAAATATGCTTTGAAAAGCCAACTAAGTATCTTGGCCAAAGCATTAATGATCAAGGGAAATGACAAGTGGTTCAAAATCTATTTAGAATAGGTGCATACTATGTGTTATTTTTGCAAACACCCAAAGGACATGAAAAAAAAAAATTTCCATGTCAAAATTTTCATCCACTATTTGAGCTTACCTGGTATTGGAGAGAACCCTTAATATGTATGTTCTTCATCTTTTATCATCTTGGGGCTCACAAATTTCTTACTATATTTTGATTGGGAAATTTTTGTCCAATTTTCATATTCTTCTACAAAGAAATATATAGAAATATGTATATATGAATATTCCTATCTTAAAGAAGAAATAAAAGCAATAAAAATATCATTACTAAATATTTTTTTATAAAATTAAGCTATATTTGAGTAACAAGAAATACATCTTCTAAATTTCAATAGTATTTTCTAAATCTTCTATATTATAAATTTCAACTACCCAATTACATTCTAGTGAAATCAATAAATTTTGAACAATAAAAAAATCTCCTTATTCGCTTAAGAAATATTTTATATATTAAAAAAATCAAAAAAAATTGAATATTTCAAATCATATAAAATAAATTTGAAAATAAAAAATTCATTATCTTGAGAGAAATAAAATTGGTTTTTTCTCTTACTTTTATTTTTGTATTGAATAATCTAAAAGAATTACAAGGAAGAACAAAGGCAACCCCAATAGGAATTTGCTAGTAAAAAGAACATGAAAATAGTAGCAAAGATTTATATTATCACAACTAAACAACTAGTAGGCAACAACAATATAACACTATTACAATTAAAATGATTGCAATTGACTAGGATAGCATAGCTCCCCTTCAAACATTTAAACAAGTATGCAACAACATTATGGCACCATTACACTCTAAATTTAAACATGATTTGCAACTTTCTAGGAAAGCAAATCTCCCCTTCATGGAGCTACAAAAATTGATGTTTAATCTCCTCCAAATGTTTGTTGAAATGTGCATCTTTTGTGAGCCCCCTCTTCAGTTGAGAACAAAGAAAGGTGAATTGAAACATGATGTCAGAGTAAAACTTTAGAATATTTGTTTCTTGATGCAAAAAGTGATTATAAATATATTACTAGACATTTTCTTTTCCATAAATCCAGTAAAATACACTGCCTCATAAAATTAGCAATTAAGTTTTTATGCAGTTCAATACCAAGGAGTGCTTCTTTCTAGCATAAGACATGATCAAAATAAGCAAAGAAATGGTAAAAAATACTATTCCATTTTCTTTTTGTGTGAGGGAAGTCCCAAAAGATATTTTTTAAAGTTTCATTATGTCAATAGAAAGGACACTTGGCTACCTTTACAATCTTAAATATTTAATTCTATCCCAAATAGGTAATTTATTATGCAAAATTTTCCTGGCCAACATTTGAGCATTTTCCTCCGCCTTGGACTTCCAAATATGATCACTTAACATTCTCCATTTTCTTTGTTTAAAATTATAATTCTATTTCTTGTTAAGTGACACGTTTAATTTCATATCTAAAAGAATCTTGAAATATATCTTCATCATAGGGAACCATAAGAAAGAATATTTATCAAGCCACAACCAATCCTTGAAGAAGTTGCAGTGTAAAGGAGTGAAAATTTTCATGAGTTCTATAGGGACCAAAAATTTCATGAAGGTCATGAATACTTTATACTTGTTATTTAAATTGAAGCTTTTCCTTGAGTCTTGCAAAGTAGTCCAATCAAGGGAGTTAAAGTCCCAAATATCACCAAATTATTTCATCCCTTTTTAATAAATAAATAATGAGATCTCTTAGGAAAGGTGACTGCAAGTGGTTTCCCATGATATTGAACTAGCTTATTCCACCAAATTGAAGAGGTAGCAAAGTTGAAACTATGTTGCAGAGAGTCCTTTTCCAATTTAAAAATTTGTAGACCTATTGTCAAGCATTTCATATAGATTGCAATAGAAATTATTCTTTAACATGAAAGAAAGGAGAAAGTAGAATTTTATCCATCCAAACCACATTTTTCCACTTATTATTCATCATAGCAAGTGAAATGTGATGTGTCACTAAAATTTTCCATTGTTCCTCTCCTAACATAACTCTTATAATCCACTTAGTAAATAAACAAAACCCTTGTGTCCTGGGGTCTACGAGGCCCAACCTTCCTTTGGACTTAGGTTGTAGACTATGCAACTAAGACCTATGAACTAAATCCCATTTTATCATCCCAATTAGTCCAAAAGAATTGTTGAATGAGATTATTTAAGTCTTCATAACCCTTTTTTGATGACATCCAACACAAGAAATAGTACAGATGGGAAGCCAAAAATATCTAGTGTAGCTCTTATAATTTTCCAACCAATGAAAGAAATGTGTCGTAGAAAAAAGTACCCTTTGCTTGACATGGGATTAATTCATGATAAAGTGGACTTAATAAGGTCTTAATCTAGTGTTGTGAGGCATTTTATGCATCCACACTAGGTCTTAGACCCTTGCAAATTGAATAAATGATGTCTTGTAAACATGTTGTAAAGTGTTGTAAAGGAATTTCACACTTTTCTAGACCTAATGAACCTATTTCTTCCTAATTCAAAATTATAAAATGTATTTAATAACATCACATCAATCTAGATGGCTTGTAAAATAAACTTATTGTTAAACCAGTGTTGTAATGTGTCTTACACATTCACATTGGTTCTTATGCAGGCTCCTAGGCTAAGTGGACCTCATTTTAGTGTTGTAAAGTGTATTTAATCACACTTTCACATCGAATTCTATATCCCAAGCCCTAATTGGCATTTACATCATCACTAAAAATCCCATGTATTAACCCATATTGTGCATCTCGAGGCTTAAATTGATCAAATACCCGATAAGGTTGCAATTTAGACCTTATTTCCTTATCTCTTGGCTTCCTAGTTGTCAGATTGGCCCCTGTGGGACCCATTCACCATGCATGGTGAATCAATCACATCCAGGTGGGACCCATTCACCATGTGTGGGAATGAGTCCCATTTGGCTCAATTTTGATCTTTGAGCGGGAAAAAAGTGAAATTTGAGTTTAATATTGCTTCATGTTAGCCTGCAATGAGGTATTAACGAGTAAAATAGATGAACTGCCTATAAATACAAGTCTTTTACCCCTAAATCACATTCATTCTTCATTATTCATCCACCAATCTTCTCTTTTAAGTCAAGCAACTTAGGGTTTTAACATTACAAGTCATTCAAGCTCAATTTTTTAGACTTTCAAGGGTAGATTCTTCATGTTTTGTTGTAGAATTTCAAGATCAAACATTATGGAAAGGTAATCAACTCCATTATTGCAATTTTCATTCCATTCTTTCATCATTTTGGTTTAATTACCTAAAAGGGGTTTGACCAAGGCAAACCCCCATGCCCTAACATTCACCATTTCTCTCTCTTGTCTTATGTGTTTGCAAGTTTAGGTCTCTTTGAAACTTGGAAATAATTAAGAATAAATTTGCAAGGTTTCTCAAGTCTTCTCTTCATTCAACAAGTGAAAATATCAACAAACACTCATTTTTAAGTTTGAAAATCAAAGTTTCGGAAGCAAACACCTATAGCAAGCCAAAGTGTAGATCAGAAGCTTCGGATTCCACTTTTGAAAATATAGAAATTCAAAACTGGATTGATTCACCATGGGTGGTGAATGAGTCCCACTCCAGGGTCAATTTTGAGCTTTCTGCATTTTTTAAGTACCCTTTTGTTAGAAATGGGTTTTGGCTCAGTTTTGTAGAACTGGGACTGATTCGCCCAAAATGGCGAATGAGTCCCACCAGGCCTGAAAATCAACATTAGTAGCATTTCAAAAGCAATTTCTTGTCTCCATCCACATTCCAGGTGCATACTTTAGTTTGGTTCAATTTTGTTTAGTTTTCTAGGTGATTTTGCATTACAGAATGTGTTTTCAAACATTTCATATTTCACTTGTTTTACATGTTTAATCAATCAATTTCATTACTTTATTGCATCTAGACCATCTCATTTAGGAATAATATCATCATACATTACATAATTTGAATGAAACCTTTAGCATTTTTGGCCCTACTCTCTCCTTTTAGGTGAAAAACCCTAGAAGAGTTAGGGAGTCTTGTGGGTGCCAAAAATCTATGGTTCAAGAAATTTATTTCCCCAATTATAGATTTTATTTTTTAATTTAGTGATAAACCAATTCCACATATCATGAAGAGAAACCCCAAACCCAAATGGAATACCAAGGTATTTGGTAATCTACGCATGTATAATTTGTTTCCATTCTTTAGGAATCCATTCCCGAGCCAAATCAGATTGGATCATAATAAATTCTATTTTATGGTGAGCCAATTTAGAACCAGAAACTTCATAATACAAATTTAGAACCTGCATATCATTATTGATTTCTATTTTAGAATTCTAAATAAGCAACAAACTATCATCAACAAAGTGAGATTTTGTAACAACTGCATTGTTGGGGATAGAAATTCCATTGATCATATTCATTTAATTATATTTTTGTAGCAGATAGCAAAGAGCATCAGTAGCTAAAACATAAATAAATGGAGATAATGGGTAGCCTTATCTGATTGAATGTTGTAGAGGAAATGTGTTAGACATAGAATTGTTAATCAACAATTGAGCATTCACATCATTAAAGAGCATATGAACATGCTTACATATTTTGGGACTGAATCATAGCCACTGCAACATCTTAATAATGAAGCTCCATCATATTCTATCATAGGTTTTACCAAAATCAAGCTTAACCCAAAAATCATTTTTCCTTTGTTGTTGAGCCCACTCACTTGTTTCCTAAGACAATATTAAGTTATCAAGGATAAATCTACCACCTAGGAAACCTGTTCAAATGTTTTGGTCTAACTATCATTTTATCCACTAGTTTAATCTTTGTGTTTAAGGATTTTAGCAATAATTTTATAGGAAGTGTTAAGCAATGTAATAGGCCACCATCTAGAAATAAGGTCTATATTTTTTCCTTTAGGAAGTAACTTGATTAGACCATTGTTAATATTAGTCCCCAATGACCCTTGATTGACAACTTCCAAATAAAGTGTATAGAATTCTTCTTTAATATGATGCCATAAGGTTTAAAAAATTTAATCACTAACCCATCAATTCTTGGACTTTTATTAGGTGCCATAGAGAAAAAAACATGTTCCAAATCCTCCATGGAAAGGTCACGATCAAGAAAATGACTATAATATTGGCCCACCTTTCTAGGAATGATTCCTTTTAAGGTATCTTCTAAAACTAATTGAGCATCTTTCCAATGATGTTCTTCTTTGAAAAATTTTCCATAAAAATCATGAAAAACATTTATGATCTCATGAAAGTTAGTATATTTCTACTCAAACTTCTATAGCTGAATTCAAATCAAGGATATATTTCTACTCAAACTTCTATAGCTTCTCTTGAATCTTAGCTTTGTAAATTGGATATGTATAGGGGACAAGGTGCCAAATCAGGACCATATTACATTGGTTTAAAGAAGGTAACAAAGGCTCTAAGAAGGTTTTTTCTCTTACTGTGCACTCTTAGAATAAAGGAAATAAGCATGCAACAAATGCATCACTAATATAGTGCGAAGGTGCCAATCCCATGCTACATATAAAGATGTTGAAGAGTCCACTTTCACCCATTACCGTGTAACTCCCCAAGGTTCAACTTTTAAAATAATACAAATTAAAAAAATTGTATATAACATCATTAGAACAAATAATTAGTCGATAGGCTATGTATAGTGTGAGATTTGAGCTTGAAACAAGCCTCATATTTGCAAACCACTATTGAGTCATTGGAAAACAAGTTTAAACTATTGTTTAATGGTAAATGAGTTTTCATTTAATGATAAAAGCCTCTAAAATATCAGGTACAAACCTCCAAAATCTCACTTATCACATAAAAGCTAAATAAATATTGATTTGATAACTAGATGGGAACATTCTATTTCTATTTGTATATTTTTTTGTCAATTTGATGGTAACTTTATTTTTCATTTGCATTACTTTATGTTTTTAAATTTGTATGAAAATATTTCATATTAATGCTATGAGATTTCCACAATCCATAATGCTTACAATTTTGAATTTCTAGATTTGATAGAGTTTAGAATATTTCCATCAAAATTTTAGATCACACTTTGCGATCCATCATCAGGATGATAGAGAGCATAAGGAAAAAATTCTAAACACAATCAAATCCAAAAATTGCAAAATTGCAAATATTTCATAATCAGATAATACTTAATTTCTTTAAGGAAAAAATCTAGATTTGTCTAAATTGATTTCAAACCATGTTTTAGCACTTATTATTAATTGTTTAATCCAACCAAATGCAACTAGAATTTGCAGCATATCCATGCACAAACACATAATCTCTAACACATTAACATACAATTCAATGGGAAAGGAAAAAAAATGTCACTGGGCGAGAGTGAGAGCGGCGTTCAATGGGAAAATAGTTTGAATGTGGATGCTATGAGGGATCGTCTAGGCATGGCTTTGGAGGGGTTTGGTCTAGATTTCCCCCACTGTACCTTTTGTGGCGCCACCTGCTATTGGTTGTAGGGCAGATTCAGGCTGCCTTAGGAAGTCATTTTTTGAGGTTGTTTCTAAAGATGGTGCTTAGATTCCTGCTCTGGCTAGGGTTAGGCCTTTGACTTGTGCCCGTGCTTCCCCTATTGTGGTCTATGGACCTGAGGTTGTTGAAAATGAGGACTACTATTTGAAGCAGGGTGTGGTCTATAGGTTTAATGACTTGTGGCCCTCCCTTCCCGATCTCCATGATTGGGTTTCTGTCTCTTAGGAAGCCTATTGTCTCTGGGCAGATTGAACTTTATCCCAGTGCAAGGGGGTTCTTCTTGGCTACCTTCACCTCCTCCACAAGGCATGATTGTGTGTTGGGCAGGGGGTGCATGTGGGGTGTTCATTCACTGTCCATCAGGCCTTGGTCTCGCTCTTTCAATCCTCTCACGGAGCCACTGAATACCAGGTCAATTTGGGTCAACTATTGAATCTCCCTCTCTAGTTTTGTGAGGATTCTTGTTATGAAGCTATTGGTAATGCCATTGGATGCTTTTTGAAGGTGGACTCTACGACTCAAGATCTTGGGCATACTATAGTGACTCGTATTTTAGTTGATTTGGATGTCTCCAAACCTCTCCATGGTGATGTGGTATTATTGGTGGAGGACAAACCTTGGAAGCAACTTTTGGACTATGAGGGCCTCCCTTTTCAGTGTAGGAGGTGTTTCTCCATTGGTCATTTGGCCTTTGGTTGCCCTCATTCTCTCCACAAGGCCACTGCTATCTAGTGGAAGGATGCTCTCATGGACCATCTCACGGTGGGTTCTCCCTCTTTGGATGATTCCTCCAAGGAGGACAACTCTATTGATTCTTCTAGGGAGTCCATGTCTTGCCAGGATCCTCTTTTGACTATCCCTTTTATGGAACGATTATGGCCTCGAATTTTTGTCGATGCTCCGGTAGAGCCTGCCTAATCCTCGTCGAATACTTCTGCTAGTCCTTTAGTTGCTCTTGTCTCCTCTTCTGCACTACAAGGTGGCTCATTGCCCGTGGTGGTTATTGAGGATCCGCTCCTCTCACCTCACTCAGTGGACTTCAATTCTAAGTCTTCCTGGTATGTTATGCAAAGGAGGAAGAAGGAACTCCCCAAATTTGTCGCTACTTTGTGACCTAGGGTGAGCGGAGTCAGATTAGTCCCCTTAGGTTCTAGGGTTGTCTAGTCCTCATTTATTGTTCGATACCTATCTATCAGCTGTTTTTGTGTGTGGACTATTACTATTCTATCGGGCCCTAATGGCTCCTATTTTTTCCTAGTTCATTCCTAGTTTGAACTAGCTTCTTTTTGGCCCGAGGGATTTCCGTGTAAAGGGTACAAAACATACATATAGTTTTCTATGGGCGTAATCCTTGAACCCCTTTTAGATGCAAGTGCTAGTATTTATAAAATAGATTGTATTATGTGCTCTTAAAATTAAAATCATAATAGAATAACTAACAATACTTTTATAATTAAAAATAAAATAGTATAAGAGTGTTTATTAATATGATATTTTGATAATAATAATTAGACTACTGATTTTCATTTTTTAAAGATAGAAGATAATTGCAAAAGAATTTATCTTAAAATCTTGTTAATTAAAATATATTTTAAGTAATAAATAAATTATTTATATTATTCTATATAAGGTAAAAAATTATATTTTTAAATATTTCATATGTATAATTGATAAAACATCATAAAATTATATTTTTTAAAATAAAATATTTTATTTAAAATTCAATTAAATTCTAGTTTTTGGATAGATCAGATAGTTAAGTTATTGGAAAGTATGGATGATGGTGGTAGGTTTAATTCTCCTAGATTTACCATTATATGGATGAGGAAGGCAACTTATATGATTAGAAATTAAGACTTCAATTCCTAAATCCCATTTTTAAAAAATCAATTAAACATTTTATTGAGACAATCTATATTTTAGATCAATCTATATTTTGCATAAAACATCAACTAAAGACAGTTAAATGACCAGTCATACAATTTTCATATGACATGCAGGTGTGACCATCAAATTCAGGCCGTTGTCCAACCCACACCAGTTTAGTGCGTTTCTAATGGGCCACCAAAGGCGCCTAGTATTAATAGAAAAGAGAAACATTCGTCTGATAAGGCACCTAATTATAGCCGACACGGCTTACACTCAGAGTTTGGATTCCATGGCAATCTTAATTTTGCACTAAAAACTGTGAACGAAAATTAACTCCATTCCTTTTCGGAGGATTTGTAGTTATACTCCCGAGTCAAGTGTACTCTGTTTAGATATGCCTCGTCAAAGATTCGCCATTGCTGAGCTGTAGAGATTTTTTCAGAGGACCTGTTTCCGACTCAGTAGTTAGCTAGATTACCTACTGAAGTATTTTTAGTTCCTGTTTTGGCTTTTCTAAGGAACCAAACAAAAGTTAAAATAGGAAGACAAGTATTGTAGCATATAATGACGGGAAAAGGTTGCACGGGTCAAGCATGCGCGGCATGCAAATACCAGAGAAGAAAATGTTCCCCTGACTGCCCGCTGGCGCCCTATTTTCCGCCGGATCAGCCCAAGCAGTTCCTCAATGTGCACAAGCTATTTGGAGTGAGTAACATTTTGCGTATACTGAAGCAGCTTGATGATAGCCAGAAGAGTGATGCGATGAAGTCTATTATTTACCAGGCTAATGCCCGGGAGAAGGACCCCGTGCATGGGTGTTTTGGCATTATTGTAATGCTGCAAGGGCAGGTTCAAAGGATGAAAGAAGAGCTTGAGCTTGTGAGGCGTCAGTTAATTCTTTTGCAGCAGCAGCAGTATCAAAACGGTGGTATGCAGCAGGAGATTCAGCCTGTGGGAGGTCCTGTGTCTCTGTCACATCAGCATACACCAATGCCTGATACCACCACTGCTTGGATTTACCCTTATGCGCAGCATTCTCCATACGAGGGGCAGCCGTTTTATCGCCAAACTAATTATGACATTAGTAGACCCAATAATTTTGTTGAATATGATCAACACCAACAGCCCTATGGAGTGTCCAAAGAAGCATATGAATCCAGGCATGTTCCTAATTTTCAAAATTTAGATTTTTGTGTAGAGTGATAAAAGTAAACAAGGTAATAACTCATTCGTTAGTGCTATGATTTCAATTTATTTTGGGTGCCTAGTTTTAATCCTTCTTATCCTCCTTCAATTAATCTCTGGTTCACACATGAAGTTTATGATATAATAACTACATATATCATATAAGATAGTTTGTGAATTCAAATGTGTATGATACAATAAGCACAATTCAAACTTGCAAAAAATCTTACATAAAAATCTATTCATGATATCATTATAATTTTCTGTATACTCAAACCTTCCATAACACTGGTTAATCCCTTTGATCCAAGCTCCAAATTATGAATTGTTTCTACATTTAAAAATGAGAAGTACAAGGAATTGTGTTACAGTATAAATTATCAAATATTAATTAATAAGAGAAAACAATATTCAACAAGTTTTTATGTAACTCTAATTTCAATTAGATCATTTAAACATTTTTTCCTATCAATGTTTTGGACAATACTCTATGATCTATCATTAGGATGAGCTGCTAGAAATTCTTTCTCTAGCAGCTCATCCTAATGATGGATTTCAATTCTCTTCTCTAGCAGCTCATCCTAACGATGGATCTCAATTCTCTTTTCTAACAATTAATTGTAATGATGAATCATGAACTATAATCTGAAACATTGATGAAAAAAAAAACAAAAAAAAAAAACATACACAATCTGATTCAGAAATAACGAAAAATTTAAATTATGGTGAACTGCAAAAATTCATAGCTTAACTGTAATCTTAATCAGCCATGCTCTGATCTCTCTGATTTGTGATTAATTATGCAGTACAAAGTCTTGTTTGAAGGAAGCACAGTGCTTGGATCAGGTGACAGGCCATGAGCTCAAGAGTGCAGCCGCCTTGTTTACCCTCACCAACGACGAGTAGCAGCAATATCAGATCATTTGTCCAACAATTTTGTAATGGACTAGCACATGTTACTAGAGTATGCAACGAATGTATATCTTGAGGGAGTAAATTGTTGAAAACTTTGGTCTTCGTGAATATATTGGCAAAATGCTGTTCACAATTTTCATTCATGGTCGGCAGGCTTGTAATTTTGTTATCTGTATCTGATGTTATGGCTCGATAGGATATACTCTCGATTCATGCAATATTAACCCCTTGCCATCTATAAATGTTTTGTGAATCAAGATATTGCATGGTGGGAATCAATATTTAGTGTAGAAATAGTGAATAAATAGATGATCTCTTTCTTATCAGTTTTTAGCTGTGATTGGTCTTTATTTTTATTGATTTATGCGGCAGGGGTGTCCCTGCGATTCAGTCCAGTGGCCCAACAGCCCATACCTTAGGTAGCTGTGATTGACCTTTATTTTTATCTTTTTAGAATCTGACCTAATGACATACTAACATTATAAAATGTTTATTTTTGTAATAGAGTTTTCTTTAAGATAGATTTACATTGTCCTAACATCCTTTGTCAATATCATAGTTGACACTCTGATGCAGACATACCCATATCTGCATATATTTTTATTACTGGTTTGAATAGTTTAATTTTTCATTCTTCTGTTTGTCCTATAATTAGGACCATTCATTTTTATTTTTATCTATTTATTTATTTTTCATCCATCGAGTTTAAGGCTATGCTACTTTACAAATTCAATCCTGGATTTATTTCCTACACTGATCTCTAGATCTCCCAGCAAAATTTTCTATTGTCTAGTGTGAGTAGTAAGATCTTTCACAATGACTACGGTACATATATCTTGCATCTCCAGTGATAGATTATAAACTAGTATGAAGAAAAATAATAGTATTAAATCTTTGAGCTCTTTCATCCTGCTGATGGATCACAGAGTGTGATCCGAAACATTGATGCAAAAAACTCTCACACAATCTAATCCAAAAATTGTTGTAATTAAACGATATGAATTGCTGAAATTTGATATCATTGAATATTAAATCCTTTTAACTTAAGGAGTCTAAAAGAGTAAAACACCTTGTACAAGAAAACATTTTTGTTCCACAGTGCATGTTTGGAATGAAAACTCTAAGGTTGCAGTATGCTCATTAATAGTTACAATAATCTATGATGTATAAGAAAATATTGATTAATGTAATCTTCTTGTCAATATGGTATTGAAATTTTGTTCACAAGCACACCAATACATGTAAGAGCCAATTGAGATTGTTTTTTCCTTAAGGCACATGAGTATAAGCCTCATATCCAAATATCTTGAAATATGAATCTTAAGGCTTCTTACATGTTCACATTTTATAAGGAGTCTTATAAATAGGAGTTCAACAAAGAGTTTTATTAATCAAGTAAAATGTAATATTAACCATCTTTGTTCAAAAGTATTGATTTAGTTGTGTACCATTTAGCATAACTTTAGCTCTTTTCATTAAGCTTTGGTTCATTTCCTTTCTTATATATTTCTTACGATTTCTACAATATACAAAAATCATAAAAGGTTTGAATTCTTCCATCACTAAAACACAATTGTATCTTTCCTTCACTAGAAATCCACTCGGTATTGTTCTCTCCAAAGAAAATCTCTCCACCATCATAAGATAAATATGTAGAAAACCATTCCTTGTGAAGAGTATATGGTAGTAGCAACCCAAATTATGGGCCAAACATCATCTACATTATTGTTAATAAAAATAAACAAAGCACTATTATTCAAGTATATTGGAAATTTCTTGTACTGATAAATCTAGACTCTTTTTCTTATTTTTGTGTACTCCTTCTCCACTTTTCCTCTATTTTCATAGATCCAACGTTTTATTCTACTCTTCCTTGGCATTTTAAAAATGTTTTAGATTTTGATCTATCTTTCTTCTTATCAAGTTTAGGGTCTCATTTTTTTTTGGAACTTCCCAATACATGCAAAGCATCTTTGAAGTCTTCACTCATGGAATTTTTACACATCTCTTCTAAAACCAAAGTAGCAATAAGATTGTCCATTTTTTTCATCTTCACCACTATCATTATTTGCAACAATAACATTTCATCAATATTTGGTGAATAGAAAAATTATAATCTACAAAATAAAGCATCTTAAAATTAAATTAAACATATTTAAATGGCCTACAATAGAACCATGATCTTTCATTTTTAATGGATATGATTATCCTTTGAGATAAAACTTGTTAAAAAAAAAAATTATTTGATAGATATCATTTATCCTCTTCCACAACTCGAATGTGGTGAACTCTTTAGAAACATTCAAGCAGATATAATACCCAAGACACAACATAATGGTTCCTCATACCCTCTCACTTATTTTCAATCAATCTTCATCAAACATATATAATGGTTTCTTTTATTTTGAAACACAAAACTGATATTTTTCTTCAAGTGGATCTTCTACATTCAACTTCCACATCTCATAACAAATTCCATTGAGTATCACAATATACATATATGAAGTATATGCCATGGTTTTCAATTCTTTCAAACAATTTGATAAACCACTCAATGAAAAAGGGTCCACTACAGTACGAATACCTTCAACAATTAATAGAAAGATGTCCCTCTCTATTTAGAATTGTTAGCTCTTATACCGAATGTTGATATAAACAAGGAAAAACTAATATAATAAAATCTCTTACAAGTGTATACAAATTTGAAATATAAATGTTATCCAAGTATTTTCATATATTGATTATGTCATTACATAAAATCAACAATAAGAATAAAATTACAAAAACCATATGAATATATGATTTATGTGAAGAAACCCTTTTGGGAAAAGAATCCACACAAGAAAGACGAAAATTATGCATTAATTCTCAACAAATAGGTACATCCAATACAACAACACTCTTTGAATAATATGAATAAATTATAGTGGCACTTGTGTACCTATAAAATGTTAGAAGTTTTTGTTGTCAGTGATGTCAACAAATATTTGTTCTTGCATTGATGTCAACCTTTGGAGATGATTTGATTGGTTGCATTATGTTGTCATTAGTATAATATCACTTATGTCAACCTCTAGTGTTGCTTTGATGACCATATGTTTGTGGATGCTCAACCTCTTGTGTGGTTGAGATAGTATTTGTGGTTCTTGGTTTCCAAGTGCTTTTGACAAAATTTAAATAGAAGAGGAGATAGCGTGGTAAAGAGTGTTCAATGTGGCAAAGTAGTGTTTAGTTTTTTTCTCCACAGTTCTTCATGGTTGAATATTTTCTTGTGTGGTTCAGATATATTGATCAGAGGTGTTTAGAGGTGTTATATCTTGAGTTTCATGTTTTGGATGGTTTGACAAAAGACGTGTTCACCAGTGTGTGAACTATGACATAGTGGTGTTTGGGAGAAATGGTTGTGCTCCATGTTTATTTGCATTGTTGTTTTTGGTTTTGTAGATCTAGAAGTTTGATTATATTGTTCATATCTATCTGAACATTCTATTTTTTTTGTGTTTTGGTGCTTCATAAGGTTGGATTTATTTGTTACAGTGTGGAAGGCTGACTAGGTGTACAAAATGAGTATGTTCTTCAGATGTGTTGTTGCAAATGACTTGTTGGATTTTAGGGTGGTGATGGAAAATTCCATATTTTGTTTAAGTGTTGTGTGTTTTTCACGAGTCATATTTGGATTTGAGGAAGTGTATACTTAAAATTTTAATGATGTTAACACAAGTTAGACTAACCTTTGGATTTTACACTAATTATGGATATGATTCAGTGTTTGTGGAAGCATGGAGAGGTGTGTATATGTGGATTTAGGTTCGATTTAAGGTGTGATATGGTGAACCTTCATTCCTCTCCACCACAAGAATACCTTGGCGTAGACCTAATTTGAATTTGCATGTTTAAGGTGCATAGCCGACCTTGAAAGATAATTCTAAGGTTACAAATGGTATAAAGTCAAGGTAAATTGTTAAAGAAGTGTGTGTAGATGTGAGGATGTGTTGATATGTGAATTTAATCAGACACAAACATCTATAGTGCAAGCTTAATTCCTATGAATCCAATGCAATGAGTAGAAGGGTCTAAATTTGTAAAGGACCTAAAGTTTCTAATACTAGTGAGCTAGAGGTTACTGATGATGCAAAATTTATGGTGGTGGATATCTTCCATTGCTCTAAGATGGATTTCTCATTGTAACAATTTCTTCTATATTCTTCTTCTAATCTAGTAATGAGCCATTGGTAGTGAGCCCTTCTTTCTTTTAGGTAGTGAGCCTATTGTATTTGGTGTTGCAATTACTTTATATTGAGAGTTAATCCTCACCTTGGTTTTTCCTTTCTTTGGTTTTCCATGTAAATTTGGTGTTTGCATGTGTATAGATGTTTTTTCATTATTTTTTATCATGTTTATATTATGTTAATGCATGATAAGGGTTTAAAGGTTGTTAAGGGTTTAAGGATTAATGTAGATTTAAATGTTAATGAGGGTTTTGATGTTTTAATGTACAACTGATTCACCTCCCCTCTAAGTTGTGTTGTGCATTCAAAAATTGGTATCAGAGTAAGGTTCCTTAGAAGAAAGCTTAACCACTTGAGGTAGATCTAGGATGGTGCACAAGAAGGAGGCTCCTTAATTTGATGGATCAGATTATGCATTTTGGAAAACTAGGATAGAAGGTATCCTTGTTTATCTAGGGTTTGAAGTTTGGAAGTTGATTAAAAAGATAGGTATACAATTCCTAGAAATGGCCAAAGTACTGATGATGAGATCAAGGTATATATGAGAATAATGGCAAAGAAAGTTATGCTCTTTTGATTTTTATTTCTAATTCAAAACTTGTTAAAGTTATGAGTTTTAAAATTGATGGTCAGATCTAGAAAAAGATGGAAAGTATCTATGAAGGAGATAATACTTAAGGTCAAACAAGAAAATATGCAAAATCTGAAGACTATGATTGAAACCCTAAAAAATGAAAAAAGATGAAGATATTATAGGCTACATGCATAAAGTGGATGAATTTTTCAATTCCATTAGATTCCTTGGTGGAAAACTTGAAGAAGATGAGGTGGTAAAGAAGGTATTAAGAACTCTTCCTAAATCTTATAGTCATAAGGTTATTGTTATTGAAGAAGCTCAAAATTTGCATCATTATTCTAGAGATCAGTTGTTTAGTACTTTAACTAATTTTGAATTGAGATACTTTGGTCTAAATGATTAAAGAAAAGAGACTACTTTTAAAGTTTGAAAAGAAGAGAAGAATGAGGAATCTGATCTAGATGACTTTGAAGAGTTAGAAGCAAACATTGTGAGGAGATTAAAAAGGGCACTGGAAAATACAAAGGTAAGTTACCTTTCAAATGTTTCAATTATGGAAAGATTGGTCATTATGATTCAAGATATCCAATAAAAGCTTCAAGTGATAGTTTTAAGGAGAATAAAGGTAAATCAATTAAGATAAGTTATTATTTTAAAGAAGATGGTAATATACTAGTAGTTTCATGTAGTAACATGCAACAATGAGCTGATAGGTGGAGAGGAACATGAAAGGAAGGAAATGTGCAGAAATTGAGGGTGGAAGAAGATTAGAAAAGGCATGTACAGAGTTGGGTATATGTCATAGCAGATGAAGACAACATAGTTACATATTGATACATTGTATGCAGTGGTGGACAATGTATCTCCCCTTATGTCTAGATACGTATGTATGTTATAGTAGATACAAACATGATTGATACATAGTGGTGCATACTTGTTGTATAGAACATTCCACAATAGGGAATGCAACAAACAATACAACTTACAGAAGATTGAAAGAATACAACACTTAGAACAGTATATTTTCTAAAAATGAAACAATATAGCCTAAGGTAGAGAGCAACAATGAGGAATGCCTTATAGAGAGAAAGATAAATTGTATAACACTAACTATTTCATTACATTGCAGGCATACCCAAACAGAAGAAGCCATAAATGAAAGAATGTTTTTTTTAGTAACTATATTCACAAAAGAGCAAGATCCACAGTAACAAACATATGGAAAAATGTAGACTGTTCAAGAGCACCAAATTGAAAATGCAACAGTATATTAACATAAATTGTATAACATTAACTATTTTATTGCATTCCAACCACAGACACAAAATGAAAGCCATAAATCAAGTAGTATCAGTTTGAACAACAAAAATATACTCTTTTTTTAACATAACCTTATCAAATATTGAAAGAATCTATCCTTTTCAATAGCACCCTATCAGAAATTGAAATAATATAGCATCTTTAGCAGCACCCTATTGAAAATAAAACAATAGAGCCTAAGCTAGAGAACAATAATCAACAATGCATAATGGAATCAAACATAAACTCTATAACATCAATGCATTATGGATTGCACAAAGCACAAAAAAATGGACAATAACAAACCAAAATTTATAGCGAGAAAACTATGTAAAAGTTGTATTATAAGTGTTACATGGAACATTGATTCCACCATTGATCAAAGGAATGGAGGTTACTTTATCTCAAAAAGGCAATGCAATTATGTGAAAGCTTACAATGTAAATGAAATGTCAAATAAGTGTATTTACATGAGCAATGTAGAACCTTAAGAATAAAGAGATAATTACATCCACACAATCCTGCTGAAGTTTGATACAAAAATTTGAAACTATATTTTTTTTACTTTATTTGTAATCATCCTCAAAGGTCATTTACAAAACATTATTTCCTCAAAATTCCCATAATGTAATTTGAAACTGAATGTGTAGCAATGGTGACCTCATAGGAGATCTAATGTTGTGAAAAGATCCTCTGCACATAAGAAATATAAAATGAAATGCAACAAAATGAGGCCTACTCTCCACCCTACCATATTGGGTCATGGAGCCTTATGAACTCTCACCAAACCCCTAAGCAAGAATATACATCATCCACCACTCTGATCAATGTTGAAATGAATATTTATTATTACAATCAATATAGAGTATATCATCTACAAAAAATCGAAAGGAAATGTGAAGTTTAGTGCAATGAATATGTGTTATTGGTAGACAATATGTAAAGTAGCAAAAATAAAGAGTTCTATAATTTATAACAAAGTAATATGCAATGCATCTCCAATAAAAGGTATTAAATAAATAAGATGTAGGCATACCTTGTGGGTGCAACGAGATGTACGATGAATAGAAGAAAAAAAGGTTTTCTCTCCACCCTACCATATTGGGTCTTGCGACCGCATGGGCTGTCACCAAACCCTGGAGCAAGGACATACATTGCCGACCACTATTATCAATGGTGGAACAAATGTTTCAGCACTTGAGAATTTTTGTTAAATCTAGGTTGTTTCTGGATATTTGATTGTGTGTGAGTTTGTCCAGGGTGATCCCACAATAGTGGTTTACAATTTTTGGCCAAACTAGAAACTGATATTATTATTTTTAACTAAATATTCACATTCGAGCACCTATAGCAGCTAAACTATGAGGAATTTGAAGATGATGGAAACTAGTGTCTTGTCACATTTTGTCAGTAGATTCTAAAAATATTTTTTTCAAAATTTTTGGAATTATATTGCACTTCTTTTTCCATCTCCCATGAAAACTAGTTTTTTTCATAAAACAACATTTTTAAAAAGTGATGCACACCGTATAACTCATAATGTTTTTTCCATGACGGATAAAATTCTAATTCTTTCTAATTTATATTTGTAACTCTGATATCTAGTGCTTCCACTTGGTTAGATAGTTTTTTATTGGATATTTTTTCTTTAATCAAGTTTCGAAGTCAAACCAATTACAATTCAGACATAGCGCGACCGTATAACGCGTAACTTTTTTTGTATATATCAAAATTCAATTTATTTTTTTTTGTTGGATTAAGGACTTCAATATTTGGTGCACTCATACTTTTAATTTTTTTTTTTTTGATAATCTGCTATTTTTTTACATGTGTAGAACAGAGACCTTCATTTTCGATGAAAAGCCTATGTTAAATAAAACAAAAAAAAAATACATAATAAAACCAAAACATATTAAAATTATATTTGTTGGATAGCTCGTTATGAGGACTACTTGATTCTAGTTGGGTTTGTGAAGTTTCCTCCATTTTCATCCTCAACCCGAGCTTCAAAGCATAAAAAATTAGGTTTTCAAAGTGCTTGAGGGGGAGAATGAGGGCAAAGGGGGGTTCGATCGAACCCATAGCGGTTTGGTCAAACCCCTAGGGGTTTGCTCAAATTTTGGTTTGGTCAAACCCAGGTTCAGCCAAACCCCCTTACCAAAAGGGGTTTTTCAAATATTTTTGTTTGTGCATGCATTAATTTTGTTCGAAAGAATATTTTTTTGGTTCGTTCGAACTGCCAAAATCAAAAAAATTTCCATGGGCTCATTTTTTGTGACTTTTCCTTCCTCCATCAAATTGTAAACCACTATTGTGGCTTCACCCTCCATCCACAAACAAAAACATAATCAAATATCCAGTAACAACAAATTTGAAGCATTATGGATTATGGAAATATTATAGCATTAACCTAAAAAATTTATTTAGTTGCAATAAGTCTTTTTCATTTTGAGGAATATATATAGTTGTGTTGTTTATGACAAGAAATTTGAAATGTAGTTGTGGGAAAAGAGATGGAATAAAAGGCATGTAGCCTTACCTTCTATATAATAAAATGTAGTTGCAATTTGTAGACCATGCCAAACATGTGATTGCAAATCTCTTCAGTATTGTGGAGATGTGCATCGATACTTCAGTACATACATTTGCAATCTAAAATGGTTTCAAATAAATATAGTTAGACACAAGGAAATTTTGAAGTTTAGTGCAGCGAACATGTGTCATTAGTACACAGAACATGTGTCATTAGTACACAATAGCTAAATGAAGAAATATAAACAACTCTATTCTTTATAACAAATAATATCTAATCTATGTGCAATAGAAGAGATCATATGAAGAAGATGCAAGCATACCTTTTGCAAAGAGACAATTTGTGGAGAATTGCATATAATTGTCTTATGGAACCTGGCAATTTTGTTGAGTTGAAATTAGTGTTATCTATTTTTAAAAATATATATAGTTGTAGCATTTGTGACAAATAATTTTGGACGTAGTTGCAAAAGAAAAGATGGAAAGAACGAGTTATAGCCTTACCTTGTATACAAATGGAATATAGTTGCAACTTAGACACCATGGAAAACTTGTGAGCATGAAGCTTTTAAAAATTGTGAAGATCTGTAGTAACAGCTGAAAATGTTTGCAATCTAAATTTGTTAAAATATAATATAGTTAGAAAGAAATGATTCAAAGGCCATAGTTGTAGTGGCAAAATTATTGGGTAAAGGTAAGGAAGGTATTGAGAGAAAATTAAATAAAGATAATATTTTGGGCAAGTGGGGAACAGGAACAAATTGAGGTTTGTTATTGGAGGCAAGGGGAAACACATGGCAACAATTGAATAGAAACTTCTCTTAGCAATCATTGTAGAAGTAAAACCTTGGGGATGTTGGCAGAAGTGATTGCAACTGCACTATGGAGCAAACAAGAAAGAAGGAATATTAGGGATCATGGAAATTGTGAAATAATTGAATCGAAAAGGAAAAGGAGAAGTGGTATAGTTACCGTCAAGAACAAAAAGATTTCATCATGATGGGAATGTAGATAATTTTTTAAGGTGATCCTCTTCTTTGATTTGAAGTGCATTGTATCTGTTGGAATGCAGCCTAGAGTACTTGTCAAAAGAGAAAGGCGGATCTATGTGTATTTTTGTTATTGATTTAACATGAGAGAGAGTTATGAATGTTAGCCCTTTCCTTTCTTTAGTTCCAATAGCTATTGTAGCTCTCTCTAGTGTCAAGCCTTGAGATTTATGGATTATTATCACCCAAGCCATTGTCAAGGGGAGCTGCCTTCAGCTGCCTCGTGTGATTGGGGTAATCTGGATGAATCTTAGATTGTCTTGATCCCATGTTGGGCCAATGTATTTTTGAAATTCAACAACATATTTAAGCAATTGAGGTGGTCTAGCACCCCTAGCATATACAATAGCCTTCACTAAACCCAACGATCCATTAACCAGGCCAACTGCCACCCAAAGATTTGTTGTGAACATTACTTGTTGGGCAATTGCAAGCAAGAGCTCTGCTTGAAGTTGTTCATCATCACCATAATCAAGTGTGTCTTGCTAGGAACTTTTAGCAACACTAATTGCAATTGGAACATTTAACTACTGTAGCATTTTCCTATTGTGCAAAGGGGTATGTGTAGGATCATGATAGGCCAAAAAGTGACGATATGATGGGTATGTGTAAGGTATGTGGCTGACAACTTTTTTTACCCAAAATTGATGAAATGAAAAGGGTTTTTAAAGGAGATTCTCAGCTTTCCACCAACATAAATTATTCTTTACTTTGAATTTAATAAATAATTATTATTCATTTTTTATTTGAATTATAACTAAAGTCCTAATTGATAGGCTGATTGAAAAACATCTATAGCTTTCACACGGTATCACATTTTCTAAATCCAAAACATACGTCACATTCTATGCTTCATATACTATAGGGTTAAAAAAAAATGAATTTCATGAAGTTTTGACCAAGTTAAGGTGGTCAGACATACAAGTTTTTGTATTTTTTAAAAGTTGTAATAAAAAATTCATAATTAATTATTTACTTGGAAAAAATTACAAAAGAATATGCATCACATTGGGACATGAGTCCTCTGCTTATATCTAAAATCTTATAAAAGAATATTATCATTTTATTGTCGTTAGGGTGGCCAGACAGACATGTACTTATTTTTTCCCTAAAATTTAAGTACTACTACATTGAAATTTTAAATTTTCACCAAATAGATTTTTTTTAAAAGAAATAAACTTAGTAGTTTAGGAACTACATTCAAGTTGCTACAAATTCTATTCTTACATATTTTTGAAATAATATAGATAACTTATTCAAATTTTTACGTCAAGTTGCCTAACTCTAGTTTTTCTAAATTTTTTGCCACTTAAGGGCCTATTTTTTCCATGATGATCCTGTACATATCCAAAGAAACCAACCTATTTGTTGGGAATAAGTGTATATCCTCATCAAACTCTTGGTTTTCTTAGCTATAAGCATGGCTATTGTTCGATTCATTAGAATTTGCTAATCAAACTAGGATACCTGGAAATTTATAATATTCATGAGGAGTGTACAAAATTGTTTTTGTGAATCGAATTGTCCATGTTGGTGAAAGATAGTGTCAAGCATGACAACAATATTGAAAGTGTTCCAAAGTTCCAACGTTATGGACCGAGAACCATAGATAGGCCTGTCCATAACAGGGGGCAATTTTTCCAGGTTACCCACAAGTATAATAGAGACACCACCAAATGGCTGCATATGTCTACTAGGGAATGTTTGCCACAATCAACTATCTATTTTTAGCAACAACTTGGGACCCAAGAATCTCATTTGATCAATTAAGATGTTCTTAATATGTTTGAAGTCCTCTTGAAATATGGTCAATGGATGTCCTTTTAATGGATTTATATCTCTAATTGGTATCCAAAGAAATATATGCACTATAGAGGCATGAATATTGTAAGCAACAACGCCCGTTGGTGCCAGAGCAAGCAAAGGATTCATTCTTTGATTCAATGATGTATTTAGTACTCTCTAGATCTTGTCAATGAGGAATTATTTACCTATACCAGCAATTTCTTCAATAATCATACACAACGGTGACGATGAAGATAGGCCAAGATGGTGTTGTTCAATGATATTTAGAGCAAGCTTTTTCCTAGGAGATATCTGATGATAAAGTGCAATCACTACCAACAAGAAAAGAGTGTCTTTAGTTGTATGCAATTTACTTGGAATAAACTATTCAACAATGATATGCAGATTCTTTGGAACATGGTGTGTGTCCCATCTATGATGTAGATCAAAGTCTCGTCTACCCAAGAGTTGCAGCTGGTCAAAACAAACATTGTGTGTGGCACCAAGTCAAGAAATCAACTCCCATTTGTATTCCTCTATGTGGGGTGAAGAATACGTGCTATCAGTATCACTGTCACCATCCTCTCCATTAGCAGGGGGAGCAATAACTCTATTGACATGCCAAGCGTCATAGCCAGTAACATAAAATAGCCTCCAATTTTGTGTTATGCTTTCTCTCATAAGGCCTATGTCAGCCTCAACATTTTAAAAAGGCTCGTACAGTAGCAATTCTAACCAACAAAACCTTTCAAAGGAATCACTTTGTTTTGGTGGGGTGGTCTTGAAAAGAGGGTAAACAATGATGATAGTAGGTTGTGGTCAGGCATGCCAAGCTGTACCTTTGTGATTTTTTCAATATGTATACAATTGTTCAAATTGAATAAGGGATATTGTCTCCATTTCAGCTGGTCTTTGCATGCAGGAATGAATATAACCACTAGCAAGCTCGTCACCATTGTCAACTATTTTCAAATAGTGAAATGTCTGCCTGTTGATGTTCAAGGACAAGAAATGTTGGCTTGAGATAACAAGGGGAAACTTTTGCACCATATGGCATGTTTCTCGTGCACCAATGTCATGATCTGCAACCAAATTCATCATGATTTTTTGGTAGGCAAGCAACATTTTATCCCCAGATGAATTTGTATTTGCAAGCCTCTGCAAGATATCAATGTAGCTTTCAGATTTTTTTTTAGACTTTGATGCATATTTGGAAATGTAGTTTAGCACAATTTGTCTAGACAATATTGGATGGCAATCAATATTTTCTCGCCAAATGGCAAGCATCTCGATGTTGTGGATATTAAAATGCTCATCATTTCTTGTTGGCTTATATGGTTTGTTCAATTCACTGTCAATTACCAATGTCGATGATGGCTATGTATTCCATAGAGCTTTGTAGTGACATTTTAACTGGTGCCCTTTTCTCCTAACGCAAGTGTATTAAGTACATTTGGTATGCCTTTGCACCATGTTCAATAGTTGTTCATAATCCACCATTAGATCCATGTAAGAGATTTGTTTAGTATTAAGCAAGCATGGGTCCTCCAAAGCTGAGTGGTGGCCCCTTCATATTAGCTACTCTGGGGGATAAGGGTTCCATGCTGAAACATAGCAAACAAAGAATTTTTTTTTCTTGTTGAAGCTCATGTGGGTTAGACCAATCAAGCATGTCCATGTTCAGGGAATTTGGAAGCCACAAGCATCCGTGGACACGTGTTGATCCACAATGTTGCCACTCATACCTATACTAGTAGTCCTTTGTGTGGAAAAGTCTCTCAATAACCTCTTCATGAAAAGTGGTGAATCGCAAGTGCAAGTACAAGGCTATTATGTGCAAGTTCTGTACAATATTCTCTATGAAGCATCTTCAAGACTATGGCATATGCAACTGGGCATGAGGCTCAATTACCCTATGTAGATCAAGCCATTTTGTGTCTGCAGAGCTCAAAGTGAAGAATAGAGTCGGTGTACCTAGCTGGTGGATCATTGCCGCAAGCTCTTGATGACACTTGGCCCAATACAAGTGTGTTCCTTGCAAGGATGCACCAAATCGAACAAGCAGGTTTTCTATCTATGTGTCCGGTGCCTCCTAAAGTAATTTCCACAAAGCAAGAACAAACTTTGGGATCCTTTCCTCCAAGTTTGTTTTCATAAAAACTGAAGCTAATTGTTGGCTTCAATGTCTCATTATCAAATTATAAAGGTAATATCTAAATCTAACATGTCTCCCAAATCTATTATCATAGTATCTCATCAAGTACAAGGAATATTCATGTAAGTTAATTTGTATGGTTCTTGATTGTAGGGGCATTGCCATGCCAATGGGAAACAAGATTGGAAAATCCATGCTTAATAACCCTTATGTATTATATTCATTGATATGGTTAGAATTTATCTTAGGCCAAGGCAAAGTGTTTTGGCTAGTGTCTTTAATTTGCAAGGAATCTCTAATTGCCTACAATTATTGAGGAGGGTTGGGCATCAATGGAATAAATGATGACGAGTCCTCAAGTTTAGCTTCCTTGTCAACAACACTTTCGAGAGTTTCCATTAGTTCAATTATGTTATGTGTTGGTTTTTTCATTGTGTGTAGAAGATCAGAGATGTCAGTACTTGTAGAAGGAAACAAATTTAAAGCATCACAATATATTGCAACATCACTATAGTATGGGTCATTTTCAATTTTATATATTAATGTAGCGATGACATTATTTTTATCAACATAGCAATCATAGTTTGTCCCCTGAACGCCAATTCTTCACACAATCATGACTTCAACATCATGTAGACAACACAATAACAAATTTTCAATGGCCCATGATGTCTTGAGGGGATCTTATAGTATGGTCACTATATTTGTATTGGCCTCCTCTAGCATGGGTTACTTGCAAAACTGGAGCAACTCTAGCTATAAAAATTTCTTCAACTTGAGTAAGCTTTGTAAGGATGGTTGGTTGTGGCCCTGGATCCATCTTGTTCATTAGACTAAATATATGGACACCTTTTTCAAAAGCACAATGGAAACACACGACACCTACGCTAGATGCTCAGATTCTCATGCCAACATAGCTCTCCTTGCAAACAACACAAAATTTCAATTCAGACAAAGCATTGTTGCACCAACGGAAGGACTACATTGCAGTGTGAAAATTTTCACCAAACATGTTGTTTGAGTGGTGGGTTGTTGATGATGTAGATGGCAAGCCATGGCCGACAAGGATTCGTGATGGTGTACAACTAGGTATTATGGAGGCAGATTCATTGTGATGGTTGTGGAGGAGGTGTGAAGGGATGGGGGTTGTGGGGGTGCAGTAGCCAGTAAGTTTTGCCAACGATCTTTCTTGCAATTGTGGTGTGCCTACCTGGGCATGCGGGGCCAAGCTAAGTGGGTCTAGAGCACCTCTTTGTTGCAAGTACTTGGCTTGCTAGCCTACGCAAATCTAGTCTTTGTGGCCTGCATAATAAAGTTGGTTTCTTTGGAATTTTGTTTCCTTTTTATGATCCACACTTGATGTAGCATTGGAACTTGAAGAAGGTTGTGAAGCTTACAGTAATAATATAAAGAAAACAATAAAATGGTTGCAACCACCAACTTAAATGGAAATGGCATAAGTAAAGGGGTCAAGCTAATTGAATATGCAACAAAGTAGCCAAAGGTAGATAGTAACACTCAATAATACCCTATGGAAAGCAATATAAACTATATAACATGAACTATTTTACTATGTTCCAACCATTAACACAAAATGGAAGCCATAAATGAAACAATTTTGGTTTGAATATTGGCCTAGATGGAAAACTCACAAAACAAAAGAATCCACAATAACAAAGCCATGCACAAAGGAAGGAAAACCCACACATGCTACAATTCTTTTTTTCAACAATGCCTTATGGAAAACAAGCAAAGCATACATATATGTATATGTATATGTAAATGTATCTATCCATATGCAATGTATTTAAAGTGCATCCAACCTCTAACTAAAAAAGAAAGAATGCAACCAATGAACAAATAGGTAATATAAAATGAAACAAACAAAAGGGACATCTAGTCTCCACCACACCATATTGGGTCACAAAGCCCTATGAAAATAATCTCATTGGAGAAATGGCTAATTCAAAAGTAAATGCATTGATTGCAATATAGAACTTGCCTGTGAACATAAATTAATGATAACACTATGCATTGATGAGACTTCTTTTCGGCAAAGCACTTTTAGTGTTAAACCATGTCACATATACTAGTACTTTTTCAAGTATAATGATACATAGTTTAATACTTAAATGCTATTTTGAAAAAGAAGTCTCTTCAATGATATGAGCTCTAGTGTGTCCACAAATTTTTGGCCTGTGATCAATGGTGAAATGAATGTTGCTTATTATTTCCAATATAGAACCTTTCATTCTAACAGTTATTTTTGAGCCTAGAAGGAATAATAGCCAAGACATCACAATTGGCATCATGCATTGCATGCATTTATATACTAATTTGCTACTTGTAAATATAAAACCATGGTGTGAGGGAGGCAAAATTTAGAAAATAAAAAGCCAACATGCTAGCAAATACTTTTTCTTATAGTGACTTATTGACAATAACCAAAGAAAACATATATGAAAATGTATTTGCAAATGTATGTATGCATATGCAATGTGTTTTTGATGGAGAGTGTCATGAATGGAAGGTATGATGCACTATTTAAAGAAGGTTGCACTACTATTGCTGCCTATGGTTGTGCATCGCGCCTTCCTTCATTACACTCTCCATCTAAAATAACTTCACATTTTTTATTGGGCATGCATATATACATATACATATACATAAAGTACGATGATGACAATAATGTGTTTGCAAACACCAGCTCAACAACTCATAGTGCAGCTAAACAACAAATATCAAATATAAAACGAAACATAAAAAAACAAGGTGTGCTCACCACCCTACTATATTGGGTCATTGAGTCCCATGGGCTCTCACCAAACCCTTGAGCAAGAACACACATTTTCCACCACTATGATCAATGGTGAGATCAATGTTGCTTATCATAGTCAATATAGAACCTATCACTCTGAAAAATCCCTTTTTGAGGTTGAAAGGAATAATAGCCAACCTGCCACAACCAACATCATACATTGGATGCATATGCAAGGTTTTGCTACTTGGAAATATAAAAAGATGTGTATGCCAACTAAAGAAGCAACAATGCAACCAATCAACAAATAGGTAACACAAAATGAAATAGATCAAAGAAACACTTGCTCTCCACTAGGTACCATATTGGGTCATGGAGCCCCATGGGCTCTCACCAAACCCCCGAGCAAGAACATACATTCTCCACCAGTATGATCAATGGTGAAACCAATGCTAATTATCATGCCCAATATATAACCTTTCATACTAACAGTTATTTCTAAGACATCACAATCATCATCATGCATTGGATGCATATCTAGGGATTTGCTCGTTGGAAACATAAAACATGGTTCAAAAGTAAAAAAATTAAAAATTGAAAAAATGCACATACACAAATACTTTTCCCAATAGTGATTTATCAACAACAACCAAAGCATACGTATATGTAAATGTATTTGAAAATGTAGCTATACATATGAAATGTATTTTCAATGCAGACTATAATGAATGGAAGGCACAATATACACTTTAAAGAAGAGTGTAACATTGTTGCTCCTATGGTTGGGTATCGTGCCTTCCTTCATTCCAATCTCCATCTATAAAAACTTCACATTTTTTCATTGCACATGCATATATACATGTACGTATACATATACATATACATACATTATGATGAACACAAAAATGTGATTGCAAATGTCCAAACAAAACAAAACAAGACGTGCTCTCCACCCTACCATATTGGAACTGCAATTTTTTGATTGTACATGCATATATACATATACATATGCATACATTACAATGAAGAAAATAAAGTGCTTGCAAACACCAATGTTAAGACCCATAGTATAGCTAGACAGAGAATAGAAAATATGAAATGAAAAACAACAAAACAAGGCCTACTCTCCACCCTACCATATTGGGTCATGGAGCCCCATGGGTTCTCACCAAACCCTTGAGCAAGAAAATAGATTTTCCACCACTTTTATCAATGGTGGAAGTAGTCTTTCTTTTCACACATAACATACATCCTATCTTTCCAACAACTCCTTTTGTGAGGCTAAAAGAAATAATAACCTAAAAGGTACACTTAACAAATATGCCAACAAATACAATCCAACATCATGCATTGGATGCATATGTAGGAATTTGTTGTTTGGAAATATACATACTAAACAAGTACATGTAGAAATCTATGTACACGGCATTAGATATAGACAATACTCAAATATTTTATTTCACTATTCATATTAAAACTCAGACCTATAATTTAGAAACAAGGGTTAGAACAACAATAGTCAAAGTTGCAAGAATTAACTTTGAAGCTAAGTGCAAGTTGTTACTGTCAGATCTATATGCAATTTCCCCTGTAATGCAAGACTCTCCAAACATAATTTCCATGATGGATTGAATTCCAAACACCCATGGCTAATTGTGACTTTGGATTTTTTCTTATATTTTTTGTTGATTGGACATCTGTTTGGTTTTCTTTCTTTGGAGTGCCAGTCATGTGAAAAGATATTTCCTACTAACACCAACATAAAGACCTACAGTGTAGGTAAAAAACAAATAACAAATATGAAAAGAAACACAAAAAAACAAGGCTTTCTCTCCACCTTACCATATTGGGTCATGGAGCTCCATGAGCTCTCACAAAAACCCCAAGAAAGAACATACATTGTCCACCACTTTGATCAATGGTGAAAACAATCTTTCTTATGACACTTAAGATACAACCTAGATCATTCCAACAAGTCCTTGTTGAGCATAGGAGAAATAATAACTAAAAAGGTACACATAATAAATACGCCAAAAAATACAATCTAGCATCATGCATTGGACACATATGTAAGAATTTTATTTTTGGAAGTATATAGACTAAAAAAATACATGTAGGGCATTAGATGTAGACAATATACATATATAGATGAATGGAAAATTATAGATATAGATACATATTGATACATCTATTGGAAAGGTTGTTCGGACTTCAACCTTCAAAGAAGCTCGCAATCTTGGCTCACAATTGTGAAAGGAGATAAAGCCACAAAAGAACACCCAACAATGCCTTATTGAAAATTGCAAAGACTTTCTCCATATCTACTCACATTTTGAATACCAGGTGTTGGCACAACCATTGCCACTATATGGACACCATAGAGCAGTAAATGTTGATGCCAAGAGGGAGAGCTTCTGTGAAGGTGCAAGTCCAACCACCCGTTGTGAAGTTTCTGTGAAGGTGGCTAGAGCGTATTTTCTATTTTTTGCATGGGCCAGTGACTTCAAAAGCAATACAAAAGTGTTGGCAATGGAACTATTAATCAGAGTGTTGCACAATGTATGTGCCATATGTATAGATATCTATGTATGCGAAGGAACCAAAAATATGTGCATATTGGGAGAACCCTTCATGATATTGTTTCATTTGTGGTTCACAGGTTGTTGCAGGCTATATTGTTTGATCTTTGATAACACACTATTGATTGTTTCAAATTTTGATAAGGTGTTGTTGAGAAAAGACTATATTGTTTGTAAAAACAAATATTGTTTCATCTATGGTTCATGTTTTATTTCCATGGTTTTGCAAGGGTATATTACTGTAAATCTTTGTGTTTCATGGCTTTTTCCATCTAGCTCACTATTGAAATTAATATTGTTTGATTTATGGATTTTGTTTTGTGGCTATGGTTGCAATGGAGTAAAAAAGTTAATATTATACAATTTATGTTTGATTGCATTAGCTATTGTTGATTACTACTCTCTACCTTAGGCTATGTTGTTTCATTTTCAAAAAGTTGTTGAGAAGGCCATATTGTTTGAATTTTCGATAAGGTTATGTTGAGAAAAAAAGTATATTTTTGCCTAGCTTTGCCACTATAATTTTTTTTGGCAGGTTTATGGTTATCGCTTCCACTTTATGGCTATGTTTGCAAAGAAATTAGATTGTTAACACTATTTAGGCTTTGTTGAATTTTTGTCTACCTTGGGATATATTGTCTCGTTTTCAATAAAGTGTTGTTGAAAAGGTTGTATTGTTTGAATTTTTGTCAAGGCATTGTTGAGAAAAGTATATATTATTTGTTAAAAGCAATACTGTTTCATTTATGATTGGCATTTTGTGGCTATTTTTCTACATGGGTTTTATGTTTGACTCCATCAAGCATTGTTAATTATTGTTCTCTGGCTTAGGCTACATTGTTTCATTTTTACAAAAGTACTGTTGAAAAGGATATATTTGAATAAGGTATTGTTGGGCATTATTTTGTTTCTATACCTACTATCAAAGTAGTGAGCAAGGAGGGCAAGCTTCTGTGGGGGTGTAAGTTTGATCAAGCCTTATGCAGCTTTTGCAAAGGTAGTAGTAGGATATTTTATGTTTTATCCATGGGGGAATTGTCGCAAAAGCAAAAGAAAAGTGTCACCTTCGATATTTTTTTGCTCATTTTGCGTAGGAAATCTAGCAGGAAGAGGTGTGTTTGAAGCAAGTAGGAAGAAGTACACATCAAAAAACATTGTGCAATATTGTTTCATTTGTGGTTTGCAGTTTGTGGCATCCTATTTTGTTCAATTTGTGATAAGGTATTGTTGATTGTTTCAAATTTTGATAAGGTGTTGTCAAGGAAAAAGTATATTTTTTGTGGAAAAAAATATTGTTTTGTTCAAGGCTCACATTGTGTGGCTATGGTTTTGCATGGATTTGTTACTGTAATTTTTTGTGGGTTTCTCTTTATGCCTTCCATTTCCTGGCTATGTTTGCAATAGAATAAAACTGGTTAGGCTATGCAGTTTCTTACAGACTTCGAGAAACAATGAAGAGTAGAGTAAGCCAGTGGGAAGAATTTTGCTTGAAGAAAGTGAGAAGAGGTGCATATCGGAAAAACCCTCTGCGACATTGTTTCATTTTGTAGGTTGTGGTCTATGGTAGGCTATTTTGTTTTATTTGCGAAAAGGTATTGTTAGGTGTTTGAAAACTTGATAAGGTGTTGTTGAGGGAAGACTATATTGTTTGTCAAATTGAATATTATTTGATGTAAGGTTTGCATTTTGTGGCTATGGTTTTGCATCAATTTGTAACTGTGTATTTTTGTGTTTTGTAGGTTTCGCTTTCTAGGTCAGTGATCAAACCTATTGGAAATTTAGGATTCCATTTAATTGCAATCATAAACATTATTTATTTCATGTATCTCCTAAGTCCTTGGAATGTGTTCAACAACACTAGGATTAGGATGAGATTAATATTTGATGAAATAATCATGTTAATTGACATTTGTAATTAATTCTAAATGTTAGGAACCTGTGAGGGCATCCATTGTGAGTTCCTAAATAATAGGGGCACATAGGGCACCCACATGGTAGGTGACACTCACCTTGAGTTCAGTTAACTATTCAAAGTAAGAGATAACACTTTTGAATGCATGTAAAGATCCTAGGAGTTAGGGTTTGATGTTTGCATGCATGAAGTTCAGTTTAATTCAGTTCAAATCAATTCAATTCAATTCAGTTCAGTTTAGAATCAATTTAGTTTAGTTTAGTTCAGTTTAGTTATGGTTTAGTTATCTTCAGTTAGTTTTTGTTGAATGCTAGTTGACTTTAGTTAACTTGGAATGCATGGCTAATGACATGAGTTGCATGATAGATAACAAGGACTACCTCCAGTTAATAAGAGATGACCATTCTTGCATGAATGGTGTTGAGTAATGTTTCAGTTAACAAGAAATGACTTGGACCCAACTTGGGGGCCCAATTTTTCTTCTTGGAATTACCTCCTTTGCATGTTGAGATATTCTGAAGGCTCAACTTAGTGGGACCTCTTTTGGGTGCCTACTTTGAGGATGAGGCCTTCAAGATATTTATGAAATAGAGGTTGAGTTGCTACTTTAGATTGGGATGCCCAAATGCATGAAGATGAGGATTTGTCATTGTTCTTCATGACATAACCCTATTTGCATGAGATAGGCATACCTTTTAGGGATAGGGCTTGAGCATTGTAATTGTAACTCATGTTGAGTTTACAAAGCTGATTAAAGCCTATTTATCTCAAGCAGGTTGAAGAGAGTTATTATCAGTTTTATTGCAGGTTGTGAAGAAGATTGGTGAAGGCAAGAAGAAGAATTCTCAAGAAAAAATTGGAGCTATTGTAATTCAGAGATTGAATAATAGAATAATTCTTGGTGGATTTTTTTCCTGAAAGGGTTTCTCCACAGTACATCTTGTGTAATCTTTCTAATATCCTGTCTACTTCTATCAACTTTTGTCTAGATTCTACAAATAGTAAAATGGATTAATCGAGATAATCACCCACAAACAATATGTAACAAAGGAAAAAGCTTGTTTAGATAAGCAATATTAAAGTTTTACAGAGTATTAAGCTAAGAAAACACCTCATTTTTTGACATTTGGTATCAAAGCTGAGGTTGGGTAGAGTATTGGGATGCCTTTCTCTTAAAGTTTAAAGGATTTATTGACTTAGTGGGAGCTTTTATTATTTTAATTATTTGCTGATCAATTTTGGAATTAAGTTTTGTTACAATGAATTCTCAGTTAGATATTGAAAAGTTCAATTGTTCTAACTATGAAATGTGGAAATTAAAAATGGAAGATCTTCTTGAAGAAATAAATCAGTGGTTAGCAGTTAATAATCAGAAAAATACACCTACAACTATTTCAAATGAAGATTGGGCTAAGTTAGATAAGAATCCAAGAGGAACAATTAGATTATGTCTTGTTGATGTTGTTCTCTTGAATGTTTCAGAGGAAAATACTACATATAAATTGTGGAAGAGAATAGGGGATATTTATCAAACAAAGAGTCTAAAAAATAAGTTGTATCTGAAAAGATAGTTGTATTCATTAAAAATGAAAGATGGTGATTCTATAGCACAACATTTAAATTCTTTCAATTTAATTCTTAGTCAGTTAGCATCTATAGATGTAATTCTAGAAGATGAGAATAAATGCATTTTATTACTTTTCTCTTTACCAGATTCTTGGGAAAATATAATTGTTGCAATTAGTGGTAATGGTGCAAATCCAAACATGGACATCATTCCCACTGTCCTATCAAAGGAGATGAGGAGGAAGTCTAAAACTAGCTCCCAAGATGCCTTGTTTGTAAAAGGTAGGCCTAAAGAGAAGGAATCTAAGGCATATAAGAAAGGAAAGGGTAAGTCCAAAGGATAGTCAAAAACCCCTAGTAAGAACTTAAGGTAAAGTGTTGGAATTGTGGAAAACCTGAACATATTAAAAAGGATTGTAAGAGTAAGAAAAAGAGTTTTGATGCTTCCACAAACAAATCCACCGATGACAGTAATGATGCATTAGTCATTTTTTCTTATATTGTTGTTGATAACTCTTGGCTTATTGATTCAGGTTGCTCTTATCGTATGACTCCTGACAAGGAGTGGTTCTCTAAGTATACTACATATGATGGAGGAGATGTCTTCTTTGGAGACAATAGCACAAAAATGGTTGTTGGAAAAGGAGAGGTAAAATTTTGTTTCAGTGATGGTAGAGTTAACACCCTTAATGATGTTTTACATATTCCAGGACTTGCTAGAAATCTACTTTCTATCTCTAAGTTCAATGATTCTGGAATGCATGTGACATTTAACAAAGGTGGTTGCAGATTGGTGAAAGGGAATATGGTGGTTTCTAAAGGATCTTGGATTAGGAATTTGTTTAAGTTGAATACCTCCAATGTAAATATTTTATCCAATGTAACTGAAGCTGAAAATACATGTATGTTATGGCACCATAGATTGGGCCATATAGGTGAAAAAGGTCTTAGGACCATTCTTAATAAAAATTTGGTTGACGGTATTCCTAATTATAATATTAGAAAAAATGACTTTTGTGAGCACTGTGTGTTTGGAAAGCAATCTAGATCTAAATTTCCTACTAGTACAAATAAAGCTAAAAAATTATTAGAGATTATTCACTCAGATGTAATGAGCCCTATGGATATTGACTCTATTGGAAAATCTAGATGCTATGTCACATTTATTGATGATGTCTCAAGATACACTTGGATATATTTTATGCATAGCAAATCTAATGTGTTTAATAAGTTTAAAGAATTTAAGGCTTCGGTTGAGAAATAAACAGATCAGATCATAAGATAAAAGTGTTGAGATCAAACAATGGTGGTGAGTATTGTTCTAGGGAATTTGATGATTATTGTAAGCATGTAGGAATAGTGAGACATAAAACTACTCCATATACATCTCAACAAAATGGAGTAGCAGAAAGGATGAACTGAACCTTAATGGAAAGAGCTAGGAGTATGTTAAGTAGTGCTAAGCTAGAATGGTCCCTATGGGCTGAAGCGATATGTACTTGTATTTAATCAATAGATCCCCTAGTTCATCTATTGAAGATAAAACTCCTTATGAGATGTGGTTAGGTAAGAAACCTAGTGTTGTACATTTAAGGATCTTTTGTTGTGAGGATTTTGTTCACATGCCTCAATAAAAGTGATCTAAATTGGATCCTAAAGCACAAAAATGCATATTCTTAGGTTATGGTGAAAATGTAAAAGGATACAAGCTTTGGAATCCACTAACTAGAAAAGTTTCTTTATCCAGAGATATTATTTTTAGGGAATTTAGAGCTTATTCAGGAGAAGAACAACCAAAGGAAAAGGATACATCTTGAACAGTGCATTTTGAGACAAATACTAAGAAGCAACAAGATGCACATATTGAATAAAAATTGGATGGATTGGAAGAGGAGAGTTCAAAGAGTTCTTCTGAAATAGATGCTCAAGATGAGCATATTGAGGAACAAGTAGAAATCCCTTTGAGGAGATCCACAAGACAATGGAATCTCATTGATAGGTATATCCCACCTAATTTCTATTGTATTTTTTCTTTAATGAGTACTAATGATGAACCCAGTTCTTATAGGGAATCTTTTTCCTCATATGAGAAAAAGATTTTGTGAAAAGCTATGCATGAGGAAATGGAATCCTTGGATACTTGTGACACATGGGATCTTGAGAGTTTTCCCAAAGATAGAAAGGCCATTGGTTGTAAATGGATCTTTAAAAAGAAGATTGGTGCAGATAGTAATCTCGAAAGGTACAAGGATAAATTAGTAGCCAAGGGCTACTCCCAGAGAGAGAGACTTGACTTTAATGAAATCTTCTCTCCTATTGCTAAACTTACTTCTATTAGATTCTTTTTGTCAATTGTTGCTTCTTATGATTTTGAAATTGATCAAATGGATGTGAAAACTACTTTTTTGCATGGGAATCTTGATAAGGAGATTTATATGAAGCAACCTGATGGTTTTGTTGTAAAAGAAAAAGAAGAATTGGTTTGTAGGTTAAAGAGATCTTTATATGGATTGAAACAGTCACCCAGAATGTGGTACCAGAAGTTTGATGCTTTCATATTGAAAATTGGTTATGTTAGGAGTGAGGAAGATCATTGTGTTTACATAAAAGTTATTGATGATCAGCTTTTAATTATTATCTTGTATGTTGATGACATGTTGTTTATTGGTAACAGCAAGGTAATGATCAAAGAATTGAAAGCACAACTCTTGAGAACATTTGAGATGAAAGATCTAGGGGATGCAAAATATATCCTTGGTATGGAGATCAGTAGAGATAGAGGTAATGGAAAGCTTTTCTTAAGTTAGAGCAATTATGTTGACACTATTTTGAAACGATTTAACATGCAGGACAGTAAACTAGTTAATATTCCTTTACTAGTTGGCACGAAGTTAAGTTTAGATATGAATCCTAAATCTAATTTTAATTATGAGGAAATGTCTGAAATTTCATATGCTAGTGCAATTGGTAGTTTAATGTATGCAATAGTCTATATGAGACTAGATATAGCACAAGCAGTGGGAGTTCTTAGTAGTTTTATGTCTAACCTTGTTAAAGAACATTGAACTTATGTTAAGAGGGTGTTTAGATATTTACGAGGGACTTTAGATTACTATTTAGTTTATCATGGTTCTAATAATATTAATATTATGAATAGATCATTGGACATATAGGGGTTTGTTGATTCAAATTGGGGAAGAGATTTGGACAGTTGGAGGTTGACAAGTGGTTATGTGTACATTTTGTTTGGAGGTGTGGTTAGTTGGATGAATAAGAGGCAGCCCAAGGTTGCTTTGTCCACCACAGAAGCAGAGTAAATGGCTACTATAAATTCCTCTAAAGAGGCAGTTTGGTTACAAAGACTTGGAAAAGGTATTGGATTTAATTGCAAGCAATTTAGGCTTGAATGTGGGTATGTGCATGATCATGATGGGCCAAAAAGTGGCAATATGATGAGTATGTGGCTAATGACCTTTTTTTAACCCAAAATTGATGAAACAAAAAAGGTTTTCAAAGGAGATTCTCAGCTTTCCAACAATGTAAATTATGCTTTACTTTGAATTAAACAAGTAATTATTATTCATTTTCCATTGGAATTACGACTAAATTCCTGATTGATAGGCTGATTGAAAAACATCTATAGCTTTCAAATGGTATAACAATTTTTGAATCCAAAACATGCATCACATTCTATGCTTCACATACTATAAGATTAAAAAAATAAAAAATGAATTTCATGAAGTTTTGACCAAGTTAAGGTGGTCAGACATATGAGTTTTTATATTTTAAAAACTTGTAATAAAAAAATCATAATTAATTATTTACTTGGGGAAAAATTACAAAAAAATATGCATCACATCGGGACATGAGTCCTCTACTTATATCTAAAATCTTATAAAAAAAATATTATCATTTTATTGTGGTTAGGGTGGTCAAACATACACCTACTTATTTTTTCCCTAAAATTTAAGTACTACTGCATTGCAATTTCAAATTATCACCAAATAGATTTTTTTTTAAACAAACCTAGTCATTTAGAAACTACATTCAATTTGCTATAGATTCTATTCTTACATATTTTTGAAATAATAGATAACTTATTCAAATTTTTACGTCAAATTTCCTAACTCTGATTTTTTTGAATTTTTTGCCACTTAAGGGCCTGTTTTTTCCATGATGATCCTGCACATACCCATGTGATAGTTAGAGTGCTATTTGTTTAGCCAAAAATCTTATGTATCATGCTCATACTAAACATGTAGATGTTCAATATCACTTTGTGTGAGAAATGGTTGAAAGTGGAAAGGTATTAAATGAAAAAGTTGACACTTTGAACAATGTTGTAGATTATTTTATGAAGCTAGTTCCTATAGATAAGTTCTCATGGTGCAGGATGTTGGAAGATGAATTACTCTGAGAGGGGGGGTTGAATTAGAGTAATGTATAATTTTTCAAAATTTTAACTTCAAGATAAAATCATACAATAAAATATTTATGAACCCTCTTAAATTGCAAGATGAATTCTATCACATCAAAGACTTTTGTAACATGATGAATTGACAAAAGACTTACATAACAATGTCAAAGCATGATATTGATTGTTCATGTAAACTTGATTGAACAATTCCTTTTAATGCTTTATTTTCACAAGACTTCATGTATGTTTTGAATACTTTTATAACAAAGTGAAATGCTTAATCAAATATCAAAGCATTACATGAATTGCATTGACAAATGACGAAATGAAAACATTAACTCTTAATCACATGGGCTAAAATACAAATGCATAGATTTCACCACATAACACATTATTTTCCTGAGTAGAAAAACCCTCTTGGGGTATAAAAAACTATTCGAACAATTCATTTTATTATTAGAGAACCAACTCAATCAGGAGCACCAACTCCATTATTACAAGAGTACCAATTCTCTATAGTTTAGGAGCACCCACTCCTTTTATAGTTTAGGAGCACCAACTCCTTTTATCCATTCTAAACAATATCAATGATTCAGAGGATTTATCTATTTCAATAAAACCTTTTACCAAAACTAACTAGTATGCACAATACCTTAAGAATTCAAAAGAAAAATAGAATCCTTAAAATATTACGTATAGTAGTATAATGATCTTCCTCAAAGATTTTCAATATTTCAAATACATATAATCATATTCACTTAAAATCTATCTCTATTTTCCTCTCTATACTTTAGGTTCGAAGGCCTTTGAATATATAAATGCACAGAAACAATGCCAAACTATTTTCCAACTAACTTTCTCATAACTGATTATCAAACCAATGAATACCATTAGGGTTTCCAATCAACCCTAGAAGCCATACATCAAATACCATTAGGATTTCAAAATAATCCCTTAGAAAAGATGAAAACTGATAACTAATCCCTTGAGCTCTTAAACACAAGTTCTAGATCCCTTTAACAAAATGAATCAATTGTTCCAGTTACAAAATCATTTGCTTCGAACCACTAATCATTTGTAAACTATTTCTTTAATGATCATTAAAATGTTGAACAAAACCATTCCATACCTGTTTATGGAGGCAAGAAATCAAACTTATACCACATGAATCAATTCAAGACACTCATAACTACCTTGCTAAGAACTTCCAAATTCCAACTCTACCTCTCCATTTTCCAACCATGCTTCATCACTTTGGTCTACACAAACTCAGCTTTGAGCTTCTAGCAAACACTATCCTCTTAGTATGTCTATAGCTGAGAAGAGAAAGTTCATGGCAGGGAATAGGGTTCAGCTCATACATTGAAATGTCTTTGCCCTATTTTATCTTTTTACCTCTTGTTCACTATGACTTTCAAAACCTTTTCACAATTGATAATCATTTGAAGTTCGATACTCATAATGCTTTGGAATCTACTTGTCAAAGACAAATAATAACCTTTTACTCATTGTCAACCCATGAGTCACTTCCCACGTAACTTCATAAATCACTTTGACTGATACTCATGTGAATGCCATATAACAAATCAAAGAACCTGATATCATCAAACAATGGAGCTAACAATACCTCACCCACTTGAAGCCTGAACTATGTCAAATGATGTTACAAACAATTTAATCAATTATTTTCCATTGTATGCCTCGAAAACATGAAAACATATAAGCCCGATACCAAAGTTTTATAATCAAAAATGTATTTCTCATTTTCTAGATGGGAAACCAAAAACATGGGATGCATATCCCCAATGAAGCCTGATACCATATTCATTATCATATACCTTAAGACAAAGTCATAATGACTTAAGTTGTCCCACAAATAAACCTGATTACCACATGTGCTCTAGCACATTGTAAATGTTGACCATGCAACCAAAATATTATGCATATAAAAAATCCAAAACCATGTTTTTTTACAAGGTCATTGCCATGTAAAGTGTTTAGTCAAATGATGATGTAGTATCATATGCAAAATGTGGAGGATCTCAACCAAATAAACATATAGCCTGTTGTACAAGAAACCAACTTAGGCTTATAATATAAGTCCCACTAAATGACCATACAAGATGTTTATGAACACTTCAAAATTGATCATCAAAGTCACCTTATAATTCCGATGTAGAAACCATTAACATAATGATATTGCCAAGTCAAAAATGTCATGAGATATGTAATAGAAATATGCATAATCAACCTGAACCTACAAATGTATACCTTGCCAAAGTACATGCGAGAGTATGTATGTTACTAAATAGAATCAAGTAAGAACTGAAAGCCATCATGCCAAAATGAGTATAACCAAATATCACTATCAAAGCGGTCTAACGACCAAACATATAAAATGATATCACCTAATATACAAATGTGATCAATGCCTGAAAATAAGTAAAACCCCTATCCAAGTGTTGCACACAAGTTTGAATGATCAGTACAATTATATAAACTGAATCAACTACACTGTCCAAAACAACTGAATGCCATAAAATTGAATATGTAGCAACCATGTACAAACTAAACAATGAAAACCAATAACCATGATGCCAATGAAAATGAAGCAAATCAAAACTATGAGAACACAATGTCAAATCTGTGAGAATCAAATGATTCCAATTGGAATGCCAATAACAATTAATGTAACCACCAATTGGAATGCCAATAACAATCAATGTAACCAAACCATTTTGACATGTTTTGACATCAAGGACAAATGCCAGAAAGAGAAAGTCAACAAACTCCCCCTTTGTCCTTGATGGAAAAAATTGAGCCATCTAAACATAACTGAATCAGCAATTTATCCCCCTTTTTGTCACAAGGACAAAGAAAGACACCTGTAATATGTCATGAAATACAATCAATGAAAACCCAGCTACAGAAATAATGTTCACCAAGTAACCTTGCTCCCCCTAAACCATAGCACTAAAATGTCACTAAGCCATGCGCATAACCTACCCAATAATACCAACAACATTAGTAGGGGTAAGATTAAGCATGAAAAGCTTTGAGAGAAAGTCATAATATGCACTATCATTGATATACCAAACAAACTCTTCCACTCTACTGGCACTATCCAAGCAACCTTTCAAAGAGCCATATCCAAAAACTCAAACCAAAGCTAACTATCCCTAAAAAAAAAGCATTGTTTCATCTTTCCCTTTGTCACAAAGATATTACTTGCTCCCCTGCAAGTAACATTTCGTCAAAGCCATAATAATGTTCAAGTAGCATTCCACAGATCATCATTAAGACCATACTTAACAACTGAAAATCCAATCAACACATTCAGGGATCAACCAATGCACCACCTCTTTATAAGAAAACAACATTGTTGCATGTATCTCCTTATGTTAATCACATGGATAAATAGAATATCAGTGCACGCACAACAAACAAAGACCTTGTCAATACTTCAGGAAAAATTGCAACATGAAGCTCCCCTTGATTCTTTGCAAATGAAATGCCAAAAGATGGACTTGTTAAAGTAAGAATGCAACACTATAGAACTGTGTTGACATGACACTACAACATTATACTTCACCTTATGATCCATGACATTGCTACATGCTCTCTATCCAAGCACAGCATAAAACAACAACTGCTAATCCACCAAAATGTTTAGGCACTTTTATTGATATAGTCAAGATACAGTATCACAAACAAATTCAATTTGGATTTTACTACTGTCCATACTATACTCACCCTCGACCATAGAAGAGTATGATGTATTGTTAAAGCAACAAAAACACCTATTTATAGAATTATCAATTTTGCTAGAATAGAGAACAATCACTAACAATGAATGGACTGTTTATCCATAAATTTCATACAAACATACTTCTTGTTGTCTTTTACTTCATGGTTCATAGAAATAATTTTTATAAAACTCACTAAGTGAACCAAAGTAAACCATTTCTCCTCCTTCAAAGCTAAGTCACTACACCTTAAGAATTGAGCATCAAACTTGCCAAAGAACTATCAAAGTACTTCCAAACTTGAATTCTAGCAATGAATGTGTCAGTAGAAACAAATAAAATAATGATGTGAATACCTATAGAAGGTCATGATACAAGAAACTTCATTAACTCAATTCTTCCTGTTGCCTGAATGATAGGAAATGAAAGACTCCATCAGATTAGCACATCAACCTTAACAATTTGAAATAGAAAAAAAAGCTTCAGGGAAGATATTAAGTATCAAACATGATTGAATGAAGGCTCTTTACAACTTTCACATATATGACTATCATTGAAATATCAAATTATAACTCCACCTTGCAACAAGAAATTATGATCTTCTTATGATATGCACCACATTTGTGTCACTTTTCATTCGACCTTGAAATTACCATAAAAAATTTACTAGGTATGCAACCTATTTAGAACATCATCCAAGTTATCCAAAACCTTCACACCTGGGTCTATTATGATCCTGTTACTGTAGAATGCATTCCAAGAAAAAAAAATCCACACTGTCAAATGAAATGAGACTTACAACTTATCAAAGTGTGATGAATACATATCCAAAGAAATCATAAAGTTGTTATGTTGATTAATACACATATCATAGTACTTGTTCCACAGTTATCCAGCCAAAACATAACAACATCTGTGATACTCTAAGATCCATTTAGGACAAGAATATTTGCATGAGAATCATAAAGAATAATATCATGTATGTTGTCAGTCATGTACCAAAAATTCATCAACCAAATACAGCAACAATCACAGAGAAAGTAGCATTTACAAGTCAATGCTTCTATAAACTATCAACAGCCAACAATATCTCAGCTCAAACACAATCCTACTTCTTTGTTATAAAAGATTGCTGACCACAAATATACCATTGTTCTTCACCTAGTCCATGAATTAGACAAACTATGCCAAAGCTTCAAAAACTTACTTCTTATGTTGTCATAACTCATTCAGGGTAAAAATAAATGTTACCATACTAGACTCCCCTTGAGTCTTTCCTTATTCTCAGGACTTGGAGGACATCGCATCTGCAAGGTGTGCACAGTGCACTTTCATGGATTCATTTTTATTACTAGATTGATTATGCTTTCTTCTCTAAATCATACATGATCCTTTATCTTTCTTGTCATCTTGATTGATCTTCCTTCTCCACACTTGTATAGGCTTTTTCTTCTCCTTACTCAATATTTTCTTTTCCTTTTGTTGAACGTGTAGTCCCTAGAGGGATTAATCATACTTTTCTTACACCATTGTGCTTTGTGTCCAAACCCATTACATCTATAACATATAATAGTTTTTTCTAGATCAAAGAGAGGATAATTTCTTCTAGACATGTTGTATGAACCTCCATTACCATTCTTATCATTCCACCAATAGTTAGTTGCTACAAGACCATATTTGTGACAGATATAACATATAGTGCAACTATTTGAACTATAATTATTTTTGATATATCTTTCACAATCTCTAGCCCTATGTCCATAAACATGACATGAATAGCAGTAACCATGGAATTGGGAATAATTATACCTTGTTGATTGGCATTTCTTGGTAGAAACCTATGAATCTATTAACAACTTTTCTTTATGTTTCTAGAGTATGATTGTTCAAGTCTATTTTCTTCTTAGGAGTCTACCTAACCTTGAAACTATGTCAACCTTTTGTTGCAAAGACTATTTCATGTTGAGACTCATCTTGAACTCTTGAACTTTGGCCTTTTTCATATCCTACTCCTGTAGGATCTTTAGAATGCTTTTGTCTACCAATCATCTCATACAATAGATTAGCACTATGATCAAATTTCTGATTTTTATCTAATTGAACATTGACACTTTCAAGCTCTTTCCTTAATGCAACTACTTCTCCTTCAAGTTTTAGACATTCAATCTTTTTAACCTCCAAATCAGACCTTACTACATCTGCTATCCTCTTACATTCTTCAATTTCAATTTTATGACTAATAATCATATCATCTTTAAGAGTTAGTTCTTTTAACAAGGAATCATTAAATATGAACTTTTCTTTAACGAAGCAACCTCATTTTCTAAATTAATATGTAACTCATCCTTGTCTTTTAACTTGGCTTCCAATCCTTCTTCAGTCTTTTTCTTATCAACCATTTGGGCTTTCAGAAATTCAATAATCTTTTTTATCACCATTATGATCTTGCATTACAACTTTATTAATGTTAACACTTTCTTGTAGGCATACCTTAAGATCCTGATTTTCTTTTCTAAGCCTCTTAAGTTCATCTAAGGCAGCAAGAAATTCTTCCTCCAAATCAACCTCAAATTCATCACCTTCATATTCTTTTTCACTTACTTAGAAGTGAATTTCTTCTTCTTCAACTACAAGATCACATTTAGGATTAACTGGCAGAGGTATTGCTTGAGACAAAATTTCACTAGACTTGACACTAGTTTTTTTCTTCTAATTTCTATTTCTTTTGCACTTACCCATAGTACTCCTCTAATCAAAAACTTGGTTGAACTTAATCTGGTTAGGTTTATGCAAGGATCTATATTTTTACACCAACATTAATCAAAATTAGATATGCTTTTGTAAAACACATAGACTGTTCAAATAGAAAGAAATACCTTCTTGAACTTATGAAAATTTGACTTCCAAAACCAGAATCAATCCAAGGTATGAAACCTAATGCAGGACCCTATGCTCTGATACCAATTGTTGGAAGATGAATTAATTTGAGAGGGGAGGTGAATCAAAGTAATGTACAATTTTTCAAACTTTTAACTTCAAGAGAAAATCACACAATGAAATCTTTATGAACACTCTTAAATTGCAAGATGAATTCGATCGCATCAAAGACTTTTGCAACATGATGGATTGACAAAAGACTTACATAAGAATGTCAAATCATGATATTGATTGTTCATGTAAACTTGATTGAACAATTCCTTTTAATGCTTTATTTTCACAAGACTTCATGTATGTTTTGAATACTTTTATAACAGAGTGAAATGCTTAATCAAATATCAAAGCATTAAATGAATTGCATTGACAAATGACAAAATGAAAACATTAACTCTTAAGCACATGGGTTGAAACACAAATGCACATATTTCACCACATAACACATTATTTTCATGAGTGGAAAAACCCTCTTGGGGTATAAAAAACCACTCGAACAATTCCTTTTATTATTAGAGCACCAACTCCATTATTACAAGAGTACTAATTCTCTACAGTTTAGGAGCACCCACTCCTTTTATAGTTTAGGAGCACCAACTCCTTTTATCCATTCTGAACAATGTCAATGATTTAGAGGATTTATCTGTTTCAATAAAACTTTTTACCAAAACTAACTAGTATACACAATACCTTAAGAATTCAAAAGAAAAATAGAATCCTTAAAATATTAAGTATAGTAGTATAATGATCTGCCTCAAAGATTTTCAATATTTCAAATACATGTAATCAGATTGGCTTAAAAGCAATCTGTATTTTCCTCTCTATACTTTAGGTTTAAAGGCCTTTGAATATATAAATGCACAGAAACAATGTCAAACTATCTTCCAACTTTCTCATAACTGATTCTCAAACCAACGAATACCATTAGGGTTTCCAATCAACCCTAGAAGGAATACATCAAATGCTATTAGGATTTCAAAATAATCCCTTAGAAAAGATGAAAACTAATAACTAATCACTTGCTCTTTAACACAAGTTCCAGATCCCTTTAACAAAATGAATCAACTATTTTAGTTACAAAATCATTTGCTTCGAGCCACTAATCATTTGTAAACTATTTCTTTAATGATCATTAAAATTCCGAACAAAACCATTCCATACATATTTATGGATACAAGAAATCAAACTCATACCACATGAATCAATTCAAGACACTCATAACTACCTTGCTAAAAACTTCTAGAGTCAAACTTTGCCTCTCCACTTTCCAACTGTGCTCCGTCACTTTGGTCTACACAAACTCATCCTTGAGCTTCCAAAAAACACTATCCTCTTAGTATGTCTATATAGTTGAGAAGAGAAAGTTCATGGCGGCGACTAGGGTTTAGCTCATACATTGAAATGTCTTTTCCCTATTTTATCTTTCTACCTCTTGTTCACTATGACTTTCAAAACCTTCTCACAATTGATAATCATTTGAAGTCTGATAATCAGAATGCTTTTGAATTTGCTTGTCAAAGACAAATAATAACCTTTTACTTGTTTTCGACCCATGAGTAACTAACCATGTAACTTCATAAAATAATTTGACCGATACTCATGCGAATGCCATATAACAAATCAAAGAACCCGATATCATCAAACAATGGAGCTAACAATACCTTGCCCGCTTGAAGCCCGAACTACATCAAATGATGTTACAAAGAATTTAATCAATTCCTTTCCATTGTATGCCTCGAAAACATGAAAACATATAAGCTCGATACCAAAGTTTTATAATGAGAAATGTATTTCTCATAAAATTTCTAGATGGGAAACCAAAAACATGGGATGCACATCCCCAATGAAGCCTGATACCATAGTCATTATCATATACCTTAAGAAAAAGTCATAATTACTTCATTTGTCCCACAAAGAAACCCAATTACCACATGTGCTTTAGCACATTGTAAATGTTGACCATGCAACCAAAACATTATGCATATAAAAAAACCCAAAACCATGTTGTCTTACAAGGTCATTACCATGTAAAGTGTTTAGTCAAATGATGATGCAATATCATATGCAAAATGTGGAGGATCTCGACCAAATAAACATATAGCCTGATGTGCAAGAAACCAACTTAGGGTTATAATATAAGTCACACTAAATGACCATACAAGATGTTTATGAACACTTCAACATTGATCATCAAAGTCACCTTATAATGCTCATGTAGAAACCATTGACATAATGATATTTCCAAGTCAAAAATTTCTTGAGATATGTAATAGAAATATGCATAATCAACCTAAACCAGCAAATGTATACCTTGCCAAAGTATATGCCAGAGTGTGTATGTTACTGAATAGAATCAAGTAAGAATTAAAAGCCATCATGTCAAAATGAGTATAACTAGATATCACTGTCAAAGTGTTGTAACGACCAAACATATAAAATGATATCACCTGATATACAAATGTGATTAATGCCTGCAACTAAGTAAAACCCATGTCCAAGTGTTGCTCACAATTCTGAGTGATTAGTACAATTATATAAACTGAATCAACTGCACTATCCAAAGCAACTGAATGCCATAAAACTAAATATGTAGCAACCATGTGCAAACTAAACAATGAAAACCAATAACCTTGATGCCAATGACAATGAAGAAAATCAAAACTATGAGAACACAATGTCAAATCTGTGAGAATCAAATGATGCCAACTAGAATGCCAATAACAATCAATGTAACCACCAATTGGAATGCCAATAACAATCAATGTAACCAAACCATTTTGACATGTTTTGACATCAAGGACAAATACCACAAAGAGAAAGTCAACACAGGAAGGCCATTGGCCTTGAGTCTTGTACTTGATTTAAATTATTATTCATATATAATGTCAAGTGGGAGAATGTTGGAAATAGGATTCCATTTAATTACAATCCTAAACATTATTTATTTCATGTATCTCCTAAGTCATTTGAATGTGTTCAACAACACTAGGATTAGGATGAGATTAATATTTTATTAAATAATAATGTTAATTGGCATTTGTAATTAATTCTAAATGTTTGGAACATGTGAGGGAATCCATTCTGAGTTCCTAAATAATAAGGGCACATGGGGTACCGACATGGTAGGTGACACTCACCTTGAGTTTAGTTAACTATTTGGAGTAAGAGATAACACTTCAAAATGCATGTAAAGATCCTAGGAGTTAGGGTTTGATGTTTGCATGCATGAAGTTTAGTTTAGCTTAGTTTAGATCAGTTCAGTTCAGTTCAATTCAATTTAGTTCAGTTCAGTTTAGAATCAGTTTATTTTAGTTTAGTTCAATTCAGTTATGGTTCAGTTATCTTTAGTTAGTTTTAGTTGAATATTATTTGACTTCATTTAACTTGGAATGCATGGCTAATGAATTGAGTTGCATGAAAAATAATAGGGACTACATCTAGTTAACAAGAGATGACCATTCTTGCATGAATGGTGTTGAGTAATGTTTCAGTTAACAAGAAATGACTTGGACCTAACTTGGGTGCCCAAGTTTTCTTCTTAGAATTACCTCCTTTGCTTGTTGAGATATTTTTGAAGGATTAGTTAAGTGGGACCTCTTTTGGGCACCTACTTTGAGGCAGGCCTGGAATTTGATGGTCTATTTGACCATTTTTTTCAATTTTAGACTGTATATTACAACAATAAAATTTATTAGACCGTATAGTTTGACTTGCTATATTTTTATTAAACTATAAAAAACTATTATAAGCAAAATATAATATAGTATTTTAATTTATAATATTTATCATTTTATAATTTTTATTATAAAAAGATAAATTAATTTAGAATATAATATAATATTTTGAATATTTTCTAATATGAATTTAGAAAATTTTGACATTTTTATAATAATTATCAATTTTTTATACTAATATATGTGATTTATAATATTATTATAAAAATATATATTAATTTAGAATCTTTTCAAAATAGAATATAATTATTTTTAACTTTTAGAATATATTTAACAAGATTTATTTTTAATATGAACTTAGAAACTTTTGTTAATTGTTAATTATAACAGTAGATTTTTATATTTATTACTAATAAAATTATCATTGTTTTCTAAGTTTACAAGATATTGCACTTATAAAAGATTTTATATAAAAATTCATAAATTAAACAATTTTTTTGACATCCATTTAAATGGCCAAACCATCATAAAATTTTCATATGACAAGTAGGGGTGATCATCAAATTCCAAGCTTTCTTTGAGGATGAAGCCTTGAAGATATTTACAAAATAGAGGTTGAGTTGCTACTTCAATTTGGGACGCCCAAATGCATGAAGATGAGGATTTGACATTGTTCTTCATGGCATAACCCTTTTTGCATGAGATAGGCATACCTTTTAGAGATAGGCGTACCTTTTAGGGATAGGGATTAAGCATTGTAATTGTAACTCATGTTGAGTTTACAAAGTTGATTAAAGCCTATTATCTCAAGCAAGTTGAAGAGAGTTATTATCAGTTTTATTGTAGGTTGTGAAGAAGATTGGTGAAGGCAAGAAGAAGAATTCTCAAGCAAGAATTGGAGCTATTGTAATTCAGAGATTGAATAATAGAATAATTCTTTGTGTAGTTTTTTCTTGAAAGGGTTTCTCCATGGTACATCTTGTGTAATCTTTCTAATATCTTGTCTACTTCTTCTATCAACTTCTGTCTACATTCTACAAATAATAAAATGGATCAATCAAGATAATCACCCACAAAGAATATGTACCAAAGGAAAAATCTTATTTACATCAGCAATATTAAAGTTTTATAGAGTATTAAGCTAAGAAAACACCTCATTTTTCAACAAAACCAAGATTGTCTGATTTATGGCTTACGTTCTGTGATTATGGTTGCAACAGAGTAAAATGGTTAATGTTATATAGTTTATGTTTGATTCGATTGGGAATTGAGCATAAGTTTCTTACCATGATTTTTTGTTGGATGACACCATTGATTACAATGGTGGAGAATATATTTTACCTACGTTTAGATATGCATATATGTCATATTTGATGCAGACAATATTAATCCACATTAATCCCTATGTTTACTCTATTGCTACATTTTTTGAATGACAAGTTGTATTTTAAGTGCCAGATGCAAGATTGATGCCACCATTCATGTAACTGTAGCAACTCACATGTAGGATGTGTGGTTTCCCCTATTTGTGTGAACTTTGGTCAGAATTTTTGTCATCCTTCCCATCTTTTGAGCCTTCCAGCGTGGCGGGGTCTGGTCGGGATAAAGTTGGTGGATGTTTCTTGATTTTTAAATTAAAAGAATTTGGTACATTGATAGAGAATGCCAACAAAATTAAACATTGGTTCACATCAGCATTAAGTGGTGTATGGTTCCTATGCAGTTGCAATGTTTGCAAAGTAATAAAATACTCAATGTTCTTGTTGATGCATAGTTGTTACCTGTCTAGACCTCAATAAGGGTTTGTTACAATGGAAGGTTGTATATCAAGTGTGAGATGAAACATTGGACAGACTGCTATTGAGGCCTAAATAAATAACAACTATCCTTGAAGTGATACAAAAATATCCAGCAACAGCTCATCATGAAGGACATGGACTATTTTATCACTTTGCAACCATTTCCAAGGGACAAAAACCATAGATCAAATAGAAATCATAATTAAACTATGAAAAGAATAACCATATCAAGCAGTATATATGAATGTTGTCTGCATCTGATTTCACATAGATACATGTCTGCACATAGGGATGAATGTTGTGTGTCTCTAATTTTAGAAACATACAAATTTGTACATAGGCTAAGTAAAATAAGCAAGAACAAAAGAAGGTGTGTTGTCCACCCTATCTTATGAAAAGAATAAGCATAGCAACGAATATATACAATTTTTTTCTACATCTAATTTCACAAACACACATATCTACAACAGAGTAAAGAAGAATAAAACACTACAAAAGAGATACATACTTTCTTCCGTGTATATATTTCTAAGCAATAGATTCATACATGTACATCCAACACATGCAATATATATATTTGGAGTTGCAAAACAAAATCCACATCAATATATATGTCTTCAAACTTAACTGGACATAAATACACATTGTTCATTGTTGTTGAATAGCTGCAAAAATATTATTTCATCTATGATTTACATGTAGTGGGAATGGGTGGAAAGCAATAAAAAAGTTCATGTATAGCTTTGAAAGGAAAATCTATACAAATATATATGTATCCAAAGCTATATGTAGACAACACATATATCCATAGGTGGACCTCAAACATATGAATATTGTTTGCATCAAATGTCAAAAACACATAGATCTATGCATACAAAATATGAAATGAAACACAACAAAATGAGGTTCATTTTCCACCCTACCATATTGGGTCATGAAGCCCCATCATCTCTCACCCAAACCCCCAAGCAAGAACATACATCGTCCACTAGTCTGATCAATGGCAAAATTAATGTGCCTTACTAGACTTACTATATAGCCTATGGCTACAATATTTTTTGTGTATGTTGTGTAGCCCAATCTACAATCCAGCACTAAACAATGCCTTATTCCAAATAACATAAACTGTTTAATTACTTTGGTCAGTTTTAAATGCAAGGTATTATTGGAACCATCGTCAATATATGGAGCCCATACATGAAACAATGTTGCCATGACAATTCCCCAAACAATAAACATGGCAAGTAGTATATATCAATGTTGCCTACATCTAATTTTCACATACATACATATCTGCACAGAGCAAAAAAGAAATGAAACACAACAAAACAAACACACACTTTTTTGTATTTATATATTTGCAAGCAATAGAATGCCACACATATATCCAATGCATGCAATGCATATATATGCAGCTCGAAAACAAAAGCCACACTGATATATATAAATCTAATGTCAAATGCAGATATATCCACATTCTTGATTGTTGTAGAATAGCTTTGAACATATTATTTAATTTATGGTTTCCATGTAGTGGCAGAAGATGAAAAGAAATCAATCAATCCACATAAAGACACACAATAAGCAATGTAATAGTCAATATATATGGCCACAAGAATATTTACCATTCTAAAGTTTGTAATGCCTCGCCACGCAACCCTAGAGGAAGTTGTAGTTCACTACTTAAATGCACCAAATATTTTTTGTTTAAGTACAAATAACATGTAAGATGAATACACATTGCCAACAACCTCTAAGGCCACGAGACAAGGATTACCTTAAAACCCAAACAACAACAAACATTAATATAAACTGAAACATTAATCACTTAAGGAAATGAGACAACATACATTCCATACAAGATAAATTACAATGAAGGATAAGAAATACCAAAAGATTCCAATAAAAAAATTTAAACAATAAGATTACAACTCTCATTCCCTGAATGAGATAAATCCAATAAGCATGATTACAAATTACAATTTCCACCTCGATAACAAATGAGGGGTAAAAGGATACAAGATCAACTGAAAAGAATGAAGCCAGAATAGCAACTGGATCCAACGAGCTCTCCAACATGAAAGTCTCGTCCCACGAGCAAGAGCAAAAAACCAACAGAGGAAGGTGCATGTTTCACCCAACCAAGTGAAACCAAAAGGCTCACCCCCCGTGCTAGGAGATAGTAACAAGGATTTCCTAGACAAGACCATCTACCTCTAGATACAGGCTAGCACAATTGAACTGAAACAAGAACAAATACCACATCACTTAACATCATGGTTACAATGCTTCCAGAGTAAAAAATCGAGTACAATCACTGTACAAAATAAACCAACGGTACAACACCATACCAAATGCTATCATAGGAGGAGTGTCATCGCAAAGGATGCATTGGTTATCCAATGGTGTTCTTCCTAGGTCTCGGCCCCCCTCTAGGGATATCCTGGTAACCTCTCACGAACCTAGCGCCATATGCACACCAGAGCGGAATCGGTTATCTTTCGAGAAGACAAGATAACGATCTTGTCATTCCAGGCCTTCCTGACTCATCTCAAGTCTCGTACAAGCCCTTGAGCCAATGAGCAAGGCTAAATTATCTTATTAATGTTCAAAGCTACTCTCTCCCTAGTAAGTTATTTTCATTTTCACTTAATTAACTGCCTCTCACACGAGTTATCCTGGAACCACTTTGGGCCTGGCGCTCGTTTGAAAGCCACTCCCCTATCGACAACACATAACTCAACCACATGCCAAGGGTAGCCAATGCACTAACACTTATCACACATAATCAATACACCTTAATAGGTAACACATCACTACAAATGTCCAAAACTGAAACCAAAGCATGCACTACCCAAGGGTAACACAAGGTTGACTAACATAATGATAACCCACATAACGAACTAAAAACATGACTCAACCTTTAATCACAAGGTCACACAACCCGTACGAAGAACCAGGTTCCCACAAAAACATAACTAATGCACTTCCCAAGATGAATAATAACATAACACAAGAGACATAACAACAATTCAAGAAAACACAACTGGAAGAATTACATGATCAACAAGACCAATAAGAATTAACAAGAAACTCAAAGAGTCCCTAGCCTCAAGGAACAAAATCTAGTACTACCAAAGCACACTCATAACTTTACAACTGCGTCAATATTGCCCATATAATACCAATAGGAATAACTTAAAACGACAATCATATAAACACGCATTCTTTAAATAACTAAGGGTGTAATTTTGACAAATAATCTTTTCTCGTAAAATGGAAACCAAAGTACATATATGCATCATATGCTTAATCCATTAATGGTACTTATAAGTTCTAAACAATATAAATTCCATGAACCTTATCTATTCCTTTCAATATAAAAAATGAACATCATTCAACAACCTATCGTTAGGATATTTTAAATCCAAGTAAAACAATGGTATAGTGCAAATAATCAATTAATAATTAACAATAATTGTGCATAATCAAAGACCATCAAATTCCATTGGTATTCCAGTTTCTCCATTTAATCATGACGACCAAAGCAATCTTTTAAATAATAATTTTATTCTAACACCCATTTCCACATCAATGTAATAAAATAACCATATTGAAAATTTCATATTTACATATAAATATATATGTTAAATATATATATATATTTATTATTTAAATATATTTATATCTTTTTAATATAGTCCAATGAATCATTCAGTTAAAACTTCTAAAGCCAATCATTAACTAATTTCCAAATATTTAAGATATATAATAATAAAAATTAACATTTAAAACCATACTATATATATATATATTATTATAATATATAATATATATTATAAAATATATAATATATATATATATATATATTTATTTTAAAAAATAAAACAAAACACAAAAAATGAAATCAAAGAAAAGGGTTAGGGATAGGCCGACGGCCGACCTCCACAGAGGAGGGACGCGGCCCTGGCCATGCCGATCTCCCCTGTTGGGGGCAGCGCCTTCCCCACGGCTGTGGGAGCGGCGCTGCCAATGGCAGCGACCTCCCCTTGGGGGTGGTTGTGGGGGGCATGGCCGCCGCCCCCCCAAAACCCCCAAAATAAATTTTATTATCTTTTATTTGATATAAATAAAAAAATGGGAAAATTGCCGATGCATACTCAGTTCTGCGTTTTTCTTTAAAACCAGAATATACAAAACAAATATATATATATATTAAAACCCATAATCATATGTATATATATATATATTTCATATATATATATATATAAATTGATCCCAATAACCAGATCAAACTTAGAAACTTCATTCCACAGAATATAAAAAATAAAGCAAATGTTAATCACAGATTTATGAGCACGTTTCTCAATTTATTTTTTTTAATTTCAAAGAGTGGTTTTGCAAGATCTTGTGTTCTTCTTGTATTTTCTATGGTTAGACTTTGTTCTTTTGTTTTACATTCACCCATGATTTCAAGAGGTTTCAGATTGGTTTTCTACACTTCCATTCAAATTGAAACAAAGATTTAAAACTTCAACACAAAAACTAGAATAAAACCTGATCCAAGGAAATTGAAGAACAAATTGAGGGATCCTTTGATGCTATCATTTCTTGCCAAACTTCCCCCAAGATCTTCATCTCTCAACCAAGAATCCATCCAAAAATCCAAAAGCCCTCTTTTGCAACCAATTTTCCCATTCCAAAAAAAAAACCACACACAAAATAAAACCCCCAAATGAAATATATTCTCCCCCAAATTTCCAAACTCAAATTCAAATCCACTTCAAATTAAATTTCAAATTCAATTCAAATTAAATTACAAACTCAAATTCAATTCTAATTTCAAATTCAAATACAAATCCCAAATTCAAATTTCAATTCAAATTCCAATCTTCTCAAAATATCTTTTCCCCAAATTAGTCAACTATTTCTGGAAATATATTTTCTACCCCAAAGTCATTGCATTGAAAACATTTGAATTTTTGTAATAACTTAAAACAAATCTCCAAATTTCTAAATATAATTCAACATATTTTAAAACCTTCTTTTCACACAAACTAATTTAAATCTTTTAACACTTTTAAATTCGAAAGAATAGCTTAATTAATTCACACAATTAATTTAATTAATCAATAAAATAAATCTAAACCAATATTAGATTATTTTATTAATTAAATTAAATTAATTAATAAAGTAAATAACATTCCTAGCATTACAACCAAATATATTTAAGCCA
>VDFB02047397.1:93823466-93902224 GCA_007258455.2 Sequoia sempervirens | reverse complement strand
ATAAATTTTATTATCTTTTATTTGATATAAATAAAAAAATGAAAAAACCGTGGATGCGTACTTAGTTTTACATTTTTCTTTAAAACCAGAATATACAAAACAATATATATATATATATATATATATTAAAACCCATAATCATATATATATATAAATTGATTCTAGTAACCAGATCAAACTGAGAAACTTCATTCCACAGAATATAAAAACAAAGGAAATGTTAATCACAGATTCATGAGCACGTTTCTCAAACTTTTTCAATTTCAAAGAGTGGTTTTGCAAGATCTTGTGTTCTTCTTGTATTTTCTATGGTTAGACTTTGTTCTTTTGTTTTACGTTCACCCATGATTTCAAGAGGTTTCACACTTCCATTCAAATTGAAACAAAGATTTAAAACTTCAACACAAAAACTAGAATAAAACCTGATCCAAGGAAATTGAAGAACAAATTGAGGGATCCTTTGATGCTATCATTCCTTGCCAAACTTCCCCCAAGATCTTCATCTCTCAACCAAGAATCCATCCAAAAATCCAAAAGCCCTCTTTTGCAACTAATTTTCCCATTCCAAAAAAACCACCCCCAAAATAAAACCCCCAAATGAAATATATTCTCCCCCAAATTTCCAAACTCAAATTCAAATTAAATTTCAAATTCACATTCAAATTCAATTCAAATTAAATTGCAAACTCAAATTCAATTCTAATTTCAAATTCAAATACAAATCCCAAATTCAAATTTCAATTCAAATTCCAATCTTCTGAAAAAAAAATTTCCACAAATTAGTCAACTATTTCTTTCCCAAATTAGTCAACTATTTCTGAAAATATCTTTTCTACCCAAAGTCATTGCATTGAAAACGTTTGAATTTTTGTAATAACTTAAAACAAATCTCCAAATTTCTAAATAGAATTCAACATATTTTAAAACCTTCTTTTCACACAAACTAATTTAAATCTTTTAACACTTTTAAATTCAAAATAATAGCTTAATTAATTCACACAATTAATTTAATTAATCAATAAAATAAATCTAATCCAATATTAGATTATTTTATTAATTAAATTAAATTAATTAATAAAGTAAATAACATTCCTAGCATTACAACCAAATATATTTAAGCCACAGATTAACAACACAAGCCATTATAACTTGAGTTTTATTAAAGACCAAGGTGACCTGGGCAACATAAAACAACCAAACCCGACTACAACCCGACGACACACTATTACTAGGGTGACAATTTGACACAGAAAACCTAGCTACTATCTCCCAATCGAATACCGTTGGTCAATGGACACACTCAGACCTGTGAAACCAGGTGGAGTTGATGTCCTGTACCTGCAGTCCTACAAACAAAACAAGTGTCGAACATGCATATAACATAGTAACACACACCGTGAAGAAGAAATCATGGAATCATAGGGCGCTCGCATGCGAGTGATGTGATCCCGTCCCCTTCACCAATACAGTATTATAACTGGTGCATCTAACATCAATAATATAATTCAAAGCATTAAGCATTATTAATTCAAATATATGCTAAGTTAATCCAAAGCAAGCCATAATGATAACATCTGAATAAAATACCATCACATCAAAATATAACATTAACATCGTTTAACCATCAACAATCAATTAACAATCAAGCATCTTAATTCAAGTGTTAATAGAAACAAGGCATATCACATAAAACATTGCCTAATCAATAGAGCACAAAATGGAGGGGTGTTACATCCTCCCCCCCAAGGGTCAGGCTTACTCCTAGAAGCCTGCAAACACTCCTAGAACAAACACCATAAAATCACACATACTCAATGGCTCCTAAACTGAACCATTCCATACCTCTTGAAACATTAAAACAACAACAACCCATGCTATAATCAACCCAACCAAGTACACTATCAAATCATACAAATCAACATGGTGAAACAACCACCAACCAAATCTCCAAAACACATAACCATGGATTAACATACATAAAACACACATGCACCAATACACATCATCGGAAATCATCACAAGGCCACACATGGGTCCATCTGGACACAATAACATCATACTAACCCATGATACAAGAATACATGAACAAAAAGCCAAGTCCATCACAAATAATCCATACCATAAATCATAGTGCTACATGGAGTAACTCAACAATACCATGATAACTCTCACATTCACATTCACTTTTATTAAGCAATAAATTACCTTACTACACACATATGTTATCTGCATTTATTTCCTACATATAGTGCCATAGCATTACAATGTTTACCCAAGACACGGTATGTAACACTTCAACATACCTTTACCATTTTACATTTTGAATCCAGGTACAATAATTTAACATCTACATGATTTCTTAAGACTTAACAATATAGTTGGGGACTATAAGCCTCACCAACAAGATGCACCTATTATGCAATTATCTTTAACATGCAATGGTTTCACTAATCCCTTTTCTCTAAACTTTTACTTACTGCAAAAAATGATTTTCTATTCATATTATACATTTCCCATGATTATGAATGCAACTTGGGGACTTAGGTCCTTTACCCAAGGTTCAATCTAGTAAAACAAACCTTCATGAATACATAAACATTTTCTCATAAGATTGGGTTTCCAATACACCACACATTCGAGGAAAAACATCTTCGTTAAACCAATGAGAAGAGAAAGAAGGATTCACAATTCTAACGTAAGCACTAATGTAAACATGGTCTCATCATCATACAATCACTTTCACACAAATGCATCAATCATATGAGAGCATGCACAAATCTCTATAATTAACAACATATTCATTCATTTCCTATGATCATATTTCATAATTCTCTATTCAATATAACATGCAAAAACAACTCCAACACCACATAAGGGTCAATCAAGCAATCACTTGCACAAAGAGGTAAAGCACAAGCAAACATGCATCTGATACTTGCATGGAGAAGAAACAACAAAACTCCATAAGAGAATACACACCCAAGGAATTCCTTGATACCCTCAAGGTCAAACAAAGCTTTCAAAAACATGAGCATCATTCCTCCACAACACAACACAAGGTTGGGAAATTTCACCCTCTAAAATGCCATACTAAGGCACTCAAGGCAAGAGGTCCTATGACTATCTTGCCACCGCAAGCACTTGGAACACACCCAAAAAACATGCTGCAACCACACTTCAAGAACCACTCAAGGGTCACAACCCTTTACACAATGAAAGATCCATGCAACAAAAGGAAACCAATCAAAACACACTTCTTGGTAGGCTCGCGGGCCTAACCAACCCTCACAAGCATTCATCAAAGACATGCAAGGGCAGAAACAATCAACAAAACTGATCATCGTCCACCACACACAACACCCCAACCTCACACACCATTGGACCTACACCTCCTAATAACAACTTCAGGGCAAACAAGAGAAATCAACCCAAAAAGGAAAATAATCTGAAACAGTAAAATAACTAGGTCAATACAATGGGCTCATAGTGCCCAAGGTATAAACCTACACAGCTTACAACATAATGGGTCCAACATAATCCCAGAGTACCCAGTGTTTTAACTCAGGCTCTGATACCATGTGTAATTCCCCGCCACACAACCCTAGGGGAAGTTGCAACTCACTACTTAAATGCACCATTTTTTTTTGTTTAAGTACAAATAACATGTAAGATGAATACACATTACCAACAACCTCTAAGGCCATGAGACAAGGATTACCTTAAAACCTAAACAACAACAAATATTAATATAAATTGAAACATTAATCACTTAAGGAAATGAGACAACATACATTCCATACAAGATAAATTTTAATGAAGGATAAGAAATACCAAAAGATTCCAATAACAACATTTAAACAATAAGATTACAACTCTCATTCCCCGAATGAGATAAATCCAATAAGCATGATTACAAATTACAATTTCCACCTCGATAACAAATGAGGGGTAAAAGGATACAAGATCAACTGAAAAGAATGAAGCCAGAATAGCAACTGGATCCAACGAGCTCTCCAACATGAAAGTCTCATCCCACGAGCAAGAGCAAAAAACCAACAGAGGAAGGTGCACGTTTCACCCAACCAAATGAAACCAAAACGATCACCCCCCGTGCTAGGAGATAGTAACAAGGATTTCCTAGACAAGACCATCTACCTCTAGACACAGGCTAGCACAAATGAACTGAAACAAGAACAAATACCACATCACTTAACATCGTGGTTGCTTTGCTTCCAGAGTACAAAATCGAGTACAATCACTGTACAAAATAAACCAACGATACAACACCATACCGACTACTATCATAGGAGGAGTGTCATCGCAAAGGCTGCATTGGTTATCCAATGGTGTTCTTCCTAGGTCCCGGCCCCCCTCTAGGGATATCCTGGTAACCTCTCACGAACCCGGCTCCATATGAACACCAGAGCGGAATCGATTATCTTTCGAGAAGACAAGATAATGATCTTGCCATTCCAAGCCTTCCCAACTCATCTCAAGTCTCATACAAGCCCTTGAGTCAATGAGCGAGGCTAAATTATCTTATTAATGTTCAAAGCTACTCTCTCCCTAGTAAGTTATTTTAATTTGCACTTAATTAACTAACTCTCACACTAGTTATCCTAGAACCACTTTGGGCCCGACGCTCGTTTGAAAGCCACTCCCCTATCGAAAACACATAACTCAACCACATGCCAAGGGTAGCCAATGCACTAACACTTATCACACATAATCAATACACCTTAATAGGTAACACATCACTATAGATGTCCAAAACTGAAACCAAAGTGTGCACTACCCAAGGCTAACACAAGGTTGACTAACATAATGATAACCCACATAACGAACTGAAAACACGACTCAACCTTTAATCACAAGGTCACACAACCCGTACGAAGAACCAGGTTCCCACAAAAACATAACTAATGCACTTCCCAAGATGAACAATAACATAACACAAGAGACATAACATCAATTCAAGAAAACACAACTGGAAGAATTACATGATCAACAAGACCAATAAGAATTAACAACAGACTCAAAGAGTCCCTAGCCTCAAGGAACAAAATCTAGTACTACCAAAGCACACTCATAACTTTACAACCGCCTCAATATTGCCCATATAATACCAATAGGAATCACTTAAAATGAAAATCATATAAACACGCATTCTTTAAATAACTAAGGGTGTAATTTTGACAAATAATCTTTTCTCGTAAAATGGAAGCAAAAGTACATATATGCATCATATGCTTAATCCATTAATGGTACTTATAAGTTCTAAACAATATAAATTCCATGAACCTTATCTATTCCTTTCAATATAAAAAATGAACATCATTCAACAACCTATCGTTAGGATATTTTAAATCCAAGTAAAACAATGGTATAGTGCAAATAATCAATTAATAATTAACAATAATTGTGCATAATCAAAGACCATCAAATTCCATTGGTATTCCAATTTCTCCATTTAATCATGATGACCAAAGCAATCTTTTAAATAATAATTTTATTTTAACACCCATTTCCACATCAATGTAATAAAATAACCATATTGAAAATTTCATATTTACATATAAATATATATGTTAAATATATATATATATATATATATATTTATTATTTAAATATATTTATATCTTTTTAATATAGTCCAATGAATCATTCAGTTAAAACTTCTAAAGCCAATCATTAACTAATTTCCAAATATTTAAGATATATAATAATAAAAATTAACATTTAAACCCATACTATATATATATATATATATATATTATTATAATATATAATATATATTATAAAATATATAATATATATATATATATTTTTATTTATTTTAAAAAAATAAAACAAAACACAAAAAACGAAATCGAAGAAAAGGGTTAGGGCTTTGACACCTCTATAGAGGAGGGGACCTAGGCTGCACATCCCTTGTTGAAACCTGTTGTTGGCCTTCAAGGTTGCCAATTGTGACCTCCCTGGGGGTGATTAAGTATGGCCAGCCCCAAAACCCCAAAATAAATTTTATTATCTTTTATTTGATATAAATAAAAAAACACGAAAATTGCCGATGCATACTCAGTTCTGCGTTTTTCTTTAAAACCAGAATATACAAAACAAATATATATATATATATATATATAACTCATAATCATATATATATATATATATATAATATATATATATATATATATATATATATATATATATATAACCAATAACCAGATCAAACTGAGAAACTTCATTCCATTGAATATAAAAACAAAGCAAATGTTAATCATAGATTCATGAGCACGTTTCTCAATTTTTTTCAATTTCAAAGAGGGTTTTGCAAGATCTTGTGTTCTTCTTGTATTTTCTATGGTTAGACTTTGTTCTTTTGTTTTACATTCACCCATGATTTCAAGAGGTTTTAGATTGGTTTTCTACACTTCCATTCAAATTGAAACAAAGATTTAAAACTTCAACACAAAAACTAGAATAAAACCTGATCCAAGGAAATTGAAGAACAAATTGAGGGATCCTTTGATGCTATCATTCCTTGCCAAACTTCCCCCAAGATCTTCATCTCTCAACCAAGAATCCATCCAAAAATCCAAAAGCCCTCTTTTGCAACTAATTTTCCCATTCCAAAAAAACCACCCCCAAAATAAAACCCCCAAATGAAATATATTCTCCCCCAAATTTCCAAACTCAAATTCAAATCCACTTCAAATTAAATTTCAAATTCACATTCAAATTCAATTCAAATTAAATTGCAAACTCAAATTCAATTCTAATTTCAAATTCAAATACAAATCCCAAATTCAAATTTCAATTCAAATTCCAATCTTCTGAAAATATCTTTTCCCCAAATTAGTCAACAATTTCTGGAAATATCTTTTCTACCCCAAAGTCATTGCATTGAAAACATTTGAATTTTTGTAATAACTTAAAACAAATCTCCAAATTTCTAAATAGAATTCAACATATTTTAAAACCTTCTTTTCACACAAACTAATTTAAATCTTTTAACACTTTTAAATTTGAAAGAATAGCTTAATTAATTCACACAATTAATTTAATTAATCAATAAAATAAATCTAATCCAATATTAGATTATTTTATTAATTAAATTAAATTAATTAATAAAGTAAATAACATTCCTAGCATTACAACAAAATATATTTAAGCCACAGATTAACAACACAAGCCATTATAACTTGAATTTAATTAAAGACCAAGGTGACCTGGCCAACATAAAACAACCAAACCCGACTACAACCCGACGACACACTGTGACTAGGGTGACGACTTGACACAAAAAACCTAGCTACTATCTCCCAATCGAATACCGTTGGTCAATGGACATGCTCAAACCTGTGAAACCAGGTGGAGTCGATGTCCTGTACTTGTAGTCCTACGAACAAAATGAGTGTCGAACATGCATATAACCTAGTAACACACACCGTGAAGAGGAAATCATGGAATCACAGGGTGCTCGCATGCGAGTGATGTGATCCCGTCCTCTTCACTAATACAGTATTCTAACTAGTGCATCTAACATCAATAATATAATCCAAAGCATTAAGCATTATTAATTCAAATATATGCTAAGTTAATCCAAAGCACGCCATAATGATAACATCTGAATAAAATACCATCACATCAAAATATAACATTAACATCATTTAACCATCAACAATCAATTAACAACCGAGCATCTTAATTCAAGTGTTAATAGAAACAAGGCATATCACAGAAAACATTGCCTGATCAACAGAGCACAAAATGGAGGGGTGTTACAAAGTCACCAAAGCAACTAAACAATTTATGCCATTTACAAAAAGGCATTGTTGACTATTGCTCTATAGCTTCATCTTATAGCCAAAGATAGAGAACAGCAGTCAACAACCTTGTATAAAACAATATAAATCGAAAGCCTCCCAGCTAGCCAACAACCCTCCCGTATTGCAAGACTTTTGGCAGCCGTAGAAAAGGTGGCGGAGGTGGTTGGCACACATTGAGAAGCTACAGAATAGTAGTCAACAATGCCTTGTAGAAAACCACATCAAATGTATAGTATTGCAATCATCAGCACAAAAAAAAAGCCTTGAATGAAACAATGATGATTTTAACAAAGACCTAGAAAATAATTTTTCCAACAGTGACCTATCATTAGTTGCAAGAACAAATATATATAAGTTTAAATCTAGACACATATGGTTGTTCCTTGGCAAAATGAAATAAACATCACTTGGCACAACTTGTGATGACAACATTACTTCATCTATGGGTTGCATATTTTGCCAGTGGGTGGAATATTAGGTTGCATTCAAAACTTAGCACAGTAATTCAGTACTTTAGGCTATTTTCACTTAGGCATTATTTAGTGTAGATTTGCATTTTCAACCACACAACATACATAGTTACCCACATATATACTTCACAATGCAAGCACAAATATATGTGTGTGTGTGTGTGTATAGCATTAAATGAAATTATGTCTATCAACAATTCTACATCTAGATATATACGTGTGCAGCTAGGCTTAGGCTAAATCACAAAAGTATTGTGTAGAATGCATGTGACAATTATCACTGGTTGTCGCATAGGAAAGATTACAACAAAAATAAAGTTATATGCAAGTCCACTAAAATGAAAGACACATAAATAGCCACAGATAGACTACTCCCAAATAGCTAGCAAACAAAAATGTGAAGGCCACATAAATACCTCAAAGATAAATAACTAAGACTATACACCAAAAGGGATAAAAATGCAAGCAAAGCATGTTTGTATTTTGCTGAATGCACATGTCAAATAGCCAATACAAGTGTTAGCAATAAAATGTAAAAAAGGAATAGACTTACAAGATCAATGCCTAAAGGTTGTTGAGCATCCTGGGGAGAGCTAGAGTCCACCGACATTGTTGGGGCTGCTCTTTGAAAAGGATAGAGCTGCAACGCCGATAGCTAGCCACAAGATTTATTGCAACAACAACACAATAGCCAAAGATTCAATTAAACCAAGAAAGGCTAACGAGCTCCATCGCCAATTTTTAAATTTCAAACTTTTTATATTTCAAATTTTTTGTTGGGACATTTGCAATATGATTGAAAAAAATAATATAAAAAAGGCACATTTAGAGAACTCTTCATAAATGATTTCAAAAACAATCTATGTTCTTCTAAAACAACCAACCTAGAACATACATTGTCCATCAATGTGATCAATGGTGGCATCAATGTTCCATATTGTATCATAGAAAAAAGTACCCTTTGCTTGACATGGGAGTAATTCATGATAATTTGGACTTAATGAGGCCTTGATTCAGGTGTTGTGAGGCATTTTATGCATCCAAACTAAGTCTTGGACCCTTGAAAATTAAATAATGTGCCTTTAACGGTGTCTTATAAAGGTGTTGTAAGATACTTTCACACTTTTCTAGACTTAATAAATCCATTTCTCTCTAAATCAACATTATAAAATGTATTTAATTGCATCTTCACATCAATCTAGAAGGTTTTTGAGTTAAACTTAATGATAAACTAGTGTTGTAATGTGTCTTGCACATTCACATTGGTTTTCATGCCTTCCTAGGCTATGTGGACCTCATTTTAGTGTTGTAAAGTGTATTTAATCACACTTTCACATTGAATTGTGTCCCAAGTCCCAATTGACTTTTACATCATCACTAATATGACCCTATTAACCCATATTATGCACCCCAAGGCTTAAATTGATCAAATACCCAACAAAATTGCAATTTAAACCTTATTTCCTTATCTCCTGACTTCCTAGCTATCAAATTGGCCCTTGTGGGACCCATTTTCCATGCATGGTGAATCAATCCCATCCAAGTGGGACCCATTCACCATGTGTGGTGAATCAGTCCCACTTGACCCAATTTTGACCTTTGAGTAGGAAAAGAGTGAAATTTAAGTTTATTATTTCATGTCAACCTGTGATGAGGTATTAATGGGTAAAATAGGTGAAATGCCTATAAATATAAGTATTTTCACCCTAAATCACATTCATTATTAATTATCCATCCACCAATCTTCCATCTCAAGTCAAGCAACTTAGGGTTTTATCATTTTAAGTCACCAAGATATCAATTTTTAGACATTCAAGGGAAGATTCTCCATGTTTTACTATAGAATTTCAAGATCAAACATCATGGCAAGATAATCAACTCCATTATTGCATGTTTCATTCCATTCTTTCATCATTTTGGTTTAATTACCTAAAAGGGGTTTGACCAAGGAAAACCCCCATGCCCTAACATTCAACATTTCTCTCTCTTATCTTGTGTGTTTGTAGATTTAGGACTCTTGGAGCTTGGAAATCATTTTAGATCAATTTTTTAGGTTGCTCAAGTCCTCTTCATTCAACAAGTTAAAATATCAACAAAAACTCACTTTTAGGTTCAAAAATCAGAGTTTCAGAAGAGGACACCTGTAGAAAGCCAAAGTGCAGACCGAAAGCTCCGAAATCCACCTTTGAATATTTAGAATTCACCATGAGTGGTGAATGTGTCCCACTTCTAGGTTAATTTTGAGTTTTCTACATTTTTAGATACCCTTTTGTGAGAAACAAGTTCCAGCTCAGTTTTGCAGAAATGGGATTGATTCGCCCAGAATGGTGAATGAGTCCCTCCAAGCCTAAAAATCAGCATCAACAACATTTCAAATGTCATTTCCAGTCTTCTTCCACATTCCAAGTGTACTCTTTTAGTTTGGTTCATTTTTGTTTAGATTTTCATCCATTTCTAGGTGTTGTTGCATTACATAATGTGTTTTCAAACATTGCATTATTCTTAGGTTTTGCATTCATAATATTTCAAAATCATAGTTCAATTGCACTTAGAACATTCCATTTAGTCTAAATAACATCTTATATTGCATAATTTGATTGAACCACCTAGACTTTTGGCTCTTCTTTCTCCTTTTAGGTGAAAAACCCTAAAAGTGCTAAAAAGGATTAGGGTGCCAAAAATCTACGATTCACTTATAACAGAAAAAATACAACTTATCATTCCAAGAATGTCCCAACAAAAATTAACATAGTAATTACTATGTATCAATGTTGTTTGTATCCACTATGATATGCATACATATCTACACATAAGGGAGAAACATTGTCCATCATTGTGATCAATGCAACCATCAATGTTCCATACAACACTTAAAATTAAAACTATCATTCGAAGGATGCCTAAGTATGTATCAATATGATATGCAGATATATTTGCACACAGGAGAAATAAAGTGAAACACAAGAAAACAAGGCATTGTCCATCACATCGATCGATTGTAACATTACTCTTCCCTTAACTTTTAAAATACAACCTATCATTCCCTATGTGCAGAAATGTATGTACCATTGTTTTGTGTTGATGGTTGCAATGCAATAAAATAGTTAATCTTATACAATTTTTCTTCTTTTCAGCAAAGCATTGGTGTTTATTGTCCTCTAGACTTGGCTATATTGTTTCATATCGACAAGGTGTGGTACAAGGAAAAGAATTTATGATTCATGCCCTTCATTTTGTCACAATGGTTACAATGCTAAAAAATATTGAATGTTATATAGTTTATGTTGATTTTCAGAAGGCATTCTTGATTGTTATACTCTAGCCTAGGCTACATCATATCATTTTCAACAAGGTGTTGTTGAGAAGGTTATATTGTTTCAATTTCAAATAAGGTGTTGTTTAGAAAAGGTTGTATTGTTTGTTAATATGAATATTGTTTGATCTATAGATTGTATGTATTGATTTGCAACCATCAACCCATGCAAAGAAACCAAAATAACCTCCAACCACCTTCACAAAAGATTTTTAATTATTATTTCTCCTAGGCTCAAGAAGGACTTTTTGGAATGATAGGTTGTATCTTAAGTGTGATAAGAAAGATCGGTTTCACCATTAGTCGAAGTCATGGACAATGTATGCTCTTGCTCGGGGGTTTGGTGAGATCTCATCGAGCTCCATGACTTAATATGGTACAGTGGAGAGCAGGCCTTGTTTTGTATATACAACAATTAATGTTGATTCCATTTCACCGGCCTTCTCTATCAGTGCACCAAATGCTTTTCATTTAAAAATAAAAAAATAATCCGCCACCTTTTCCCCAACCACGCTAAGTGGAAGCCACAAATGAAACAATATAGCCTAAGGTAGACAACAACAGTGAATAATGCCTTATGCAAAACAACATGAACTGCATAACATTAACTATTTTATTGCATTACAACCATCGCCACAAAATGAAAGCCGTAAATGAAACAATATTGTTATCAATAGTCACCCAGATGGGGGAATTCATGGTTCATATGATTCTTAATTATCATAACAAGGTGCTCAGAGTCAAAGATTTAGTTGTGGAATCTCAAAATAAAGACGTTAAGGTTCAATGAAGATAATCTTGGCAGTTTTACTTATAATAATATGTTTAGAATTCAATTATTGAAAAATAGAATGGCTCAAAGGTACATCATTTAATACTTGTTGAAGTAATAAAAAACTTTATGCTATTTAGCATAGGGCATTGTTGATTGTTATTTTGTGGCCTTGAATAAATTATTTTATTTATGGTTTTTGTGTGGTGCCAATGGTTGCAAAGTAATAGATCATTTCATGTTCTTCTTGATAAGGTATTCTTAGTTGTTTTCCTTTGTGTTTAAGGATGGTTCTTATTTGTCTACGCCTTAATAAGGATTTGTTAAATTGGTAGTTTGTATATTAAGGGTGAGATGAAACATGCATCTTACTTTTTATTATACTTGATGTAGACATTGATGTACGTATAAATTTTGTTTGGGTTTAATTTTGCACAAACACATAAAAATATAATCCAACATCTTAAACTGGATGCATATCTAGGAATTTTCTATTTGGAAATATACAAACGTTAAAGCCCCATAAATTTATTATAAAAAAATATTAATTTAGAATATTTTGAAAGATATAATTAGTCAATAGACTATATATAATGTGAGATTTGAGCCTGAAACAAATCTCATGCCTACAAAAACTCACACTTAACAAGATTCAAATTATGAAAAAAGAAATAAAATTAATTGTTGTATGGTATCCATATTGTGGTGATGGTTGTAATTACACCTACTATTCTACACCCCAGGAAACATAGCGAAAGTAGGTGCAAGCAAGCAAACATTGAAAATCAGTAGAGGCGGTTATTGGCGTGCCTTGGAAATAGGGTGGTAGGTTTCCCACCATGTGGATAGAGAATGTTCCAGAAATAAATGTTGGATCTCATCAACATTAATTGTTGCAATGCTTTCCATGTATTGCCGATTGTTCTAACAACACCTTCCAATTAAAACCTTGGGAAACATAGCAAATGCTTGCAAAATTTTCAATAAGGCATTGTTGGGTCTCATTCTATCGCTATATGTAACTATATTTTTTTTGTGTTTTTGCAGGTTTTCCCACCTAGGCCATTGCTGCAACCAATGCTATTTTTTTATGGCCTCAGTTTTTTGGTGATGGGTTGCAACACAACAAAATACTTAATATTATACATCATATTCTTGATTCCATAAGGCATTGTTCATTATTGTTCTCTAGCCCAAGCTATATTGTTTCAATTTTTGACAAGGTTCTGTTGAACACAAAGTATATATATACATGTATTCATATATACACAAACATATATATATACATACATAAATCTATATATATACATACATATATATACATATATATACACATACATATATATATATATATCCATATAAATATATATAAGGTTTTGTTGAAAAGAGAATATATATATACATGTATACATATATACACATACATATATATATATATATATGTATATATATCTACATATATATATATATATGTGTATCTAGTGTATATATATATACTATACATATATATATATGTAGATATATATAGACATATATATATATATACACCCATATATACATACATACATACATATATATATATATACTATACATACATATATATACATATATACATGCACATATACATACATATATATATACATATATATGTATACATACATACATAAACATATATATATACACACATACACACACACACACACATATATATATCTGATGTTAGGTACACATATACACACATCGTTGATTATTGTTGAATAGCTTTGAACATATTATTTCATTTATGATCTCCATGTAGTGGCGATAGTTGCAAAGCAATGAAACAGTCCACATAAACTCACAGCAACAATGCAACATAGAAACAAACAATATTGGTTACAACAGTGACCCAGATGGAAAATCCCACCAAAAACACACAAATTCACAGTAACAAACCAACACAAAAACAAGCAATATTGCCTTCCACCCAACGCGACTACACGGAAACCATAAACAACACAATATATATATATATATATGTATATATATATACATATATATATACATATATATATATGTATATGTATATACATATATATATACATATATATATATATATGTATATGTATATGCATATGTATGTATATGCATATGCATATACATACATATACATATACATATATATATATATATATATATGTATGTATATGCATATATATATATAGATATACATATATATACATATATATATATATGTCTAAAGTTAGATGCACATACAGGAGTATATTTTTGGATGGGTTTGTCACTATTAATTTTTGAGAGCGTGTTGCTGAGAAGGCTATTTTGTCTCAATTTTTGATAAGATTTTGTTGAGTAATGAGTATATTTTAACTTCGGTTTGTTACTGTGAATCTTTGTGGGTTTCTCTTTATGGCTTCCATTTTGTGGTTATGTTTGGAACAGAATAAAATTGCTAACGTTATGCAACTTTTGTTGGTTGTTGTTGTGTATCTTGGGCTATACTATTTCATTCTCGAAAAGGTGTTGTTGAGAAGTGTTTCAATTCTCGTTAAGGCGCTATTGAGAAAAGACTATGCTAGCTTTGGTTATATTTTTGCATTGGTTTGTTACTATGCAATTTTGTGTGCTTTATGTAGTCAACAATGCGTTGATGTTATACAGTCTATGTTTGATTCCATTATGCATTGTTGATTATTGTTCTCTAGCTTAGGCTATATTGTTTTATTTTTGATAAGTTATTGCTAAAAATTCTATATTATTTCAATTTTTGATAGGGTTCTGTTGAAAGCCTAGATTCTTTCAATTTTTGATATGGTTCCATTCAGAAAAGAGTATATTTTAATATTAATATATACGTATATATATATATGTATATATATGTATATATATCTATAAATATATATATATATATATATACATATATATACATATATTTATATATATGTCAATTTTCTATGGGTTTCTCTTTATGGCTTGCATTTTGTGGCTATGTTGGCTTACGGAAAAAAAATGTTGACATTATGCAGTTTTTGTCGATTGTTGTTGTCTAGCTAGACCTATATTGTCTCATTTTCGATAAGGTTTTGTTCAAAAGGCTATATTGTTTCAATTTTCGATAAGGTGTTGTTGACAAAAGAAAATATTGTTTGTTAAAATAAATATTATTTCATTTATGGTTGTGTTATGTGGCCACGGTTTAGTGGGTTTCCCCATTTGGGTCGCTGTTGAAACCAATGTTGTTGGATCTATGGCTTATGTTTTGTGCTTATAGTTGGAACAGAATAAAATAGTTAATGTTGTACACTTTATGTTTGGCTACATTAGCTATTGTTGCTTATTGTTCTCTGGCTTAGGCTATATTGTTTCATTTTCGATAAGGTGTTGTTGAAAAGGCTATATTATTTCAATTTTCGATAAGGTTCTGTTTAGAAAGAGGTATATTTTTGGATGCATTTGTCAATATATATATATATAAACATACACATATATATACATATATATTTTTGAAGTTAGATGCCCATACATATGCATTATTGATTGCACTCTATAGAAGAGTATATAACCATAGGGAAATGCCCACTCAAAAATTCCACAGGCATTCACTATGTTTTCCAAAACTTTAAACTATATATGTATATATATATATGCATATATATATATATATATATAATATAATATAATATACATATATATAGATATATATATGTTTGAAGTTAGATGCACATACAAGAGTATATTTTTAGATGGGTTTGTCATTGTTAAGTTTTTAGAGAGTGTTGCTGAGAAGGCTATTTTGTCTCAATTTTTGATAAGCTTTTGTTGAGAAATGAGTATATTTTAATTTTGGTTTGTTACTATGAATCTTTGTACGTTTCTCTTTATGGCTTCCATTTTGTGGCTATGTTTGGAATGAAATAAAATTGTTAATGTTATGCATTTTTTGTTGGTTGTTGTTGTGTATCTTGGGCTATACTGTTTCATTCTTGAAAAGGTGTTGAGAAATGTTTCAATTCTTGTTAAGGAACTATTGAGAAAAGAATATGCTGGCTTCGGTTATATTTTGCATTGGTTTATTACTGTGCAATTTTTTGTGCTTTGTGCAATCAACAATGCGTTGATGTTATACAATCTATGTTTGATTCCATTATGCATTGTTGATTATTGTTCTCTATCTTAGGCTATATTGTTTTATTTTTTATAAGGTTTCATTTAGAAAAGAGTATATTTTCATATTAATATATACGTATATATATATATATATATGTATGTATGTATGTATATGTATATATACATATATTTATATATATGGCAATTTTCTATGGGTTTCTCTTTATGTCTTGTGTTTTGTGGCTATGTTGGAAACGAAAAAAAAATGTTGACATTATGTAGTTTTTGTCGATTGTTGTTGTCTAGCTCGGCTTATATTGTCTCATTTTTTATAACGTTCTATTCAAAAGGCTATATTGTTTCAATTTTCAATAAGGTGTTGTTGAGAAAAGACAATATTGTTTGATAAAAGAAATACTGTTCCATTTATGGTTGCATTGTGTGGCTATCGTTCTAGATGGGTTATGTGGCCACAGTTTAGTGGGTTTTCCCATTTGGGTCGATGTTGAAACCAATGTTGTTTGATCTATGGCTTCCATTTGTGGTTATGGTTAGAGTGAAATAAAATAGTTAACGTTGTACACTTTATGTTTGGTTACATTAGCTATTGTTGATTATTGTTCTCTGGCTTAGGCTATATTGTTTCAATTTAGATAAGGTGTTGTTGAAAGGGACCTATTGTTTCAATTTTTGATAAGATTATGTTTAGAAAGAGGTATATTTTTGGATGGGTTTGTCAATACACACACACACACACATATATTTCTAAAGTTAGATGCACATAGATACACATTATTGATTGCACTCTACAAAAGAGTATATAGCCATAGGGAAATGTCCTCTCAAAAATTCCATAGACATTCACTATGTTTTCCAAAACTTTAAAAGTAGCTATTGCTTACAACCATCCCCACTACACTGAAACCAGACAACAATTAATGTTGATTCCATTTCATTTGGCTTCTCTATCAGTGCCCCAAACACTTTTCATTTAAAAATTAAAAAAAAATCCACCACCTTTTCCTCGACCACACTAAATGGAAGCCATAAATTAAATAATATAGCCTAAGGTAGAAAACAACAATGAACAATGCCTTATGCAAAACAACATGAACTGCATAACATTAACAATTTTATTGCATTGCAACCATTGACACAAAAACATATATATATATATATATATATATATATATATATATATATATATATATATATATATATATATATATATATACATATATAGATATAATATACATATATATAGATATGTATATGTCTGAAGTTAGATGCACATGCAAGAGTATCATAAATGAAACAATATTGTTATCAATAGTCACCTAGATGGGGAAACCCGTAAAACACTAAAAATCATAGTAACAAACCCATACAAAACCATCCCCACAAAAGTCGAACCATAAATCAAACAATATTGGTGTGAACAAAATCTATAGTCTTTTTTCAACAGAACCTTATCAAAAAGGTAACAATATACCCTAAGCCAGAGGACAACAATCAACACTACCTTGTAGAAAACAACGCAACCTAGATATAACATTAATCTTTCATTGTGTTGCAACCATCGCCACAAAAATATGGATTTCAACAGTGACCAACATGAAAAACCCACAAAACATAGAAAGCTCATAGTAACAAACCAATTCAAAACCTTCACCACAAAATGTGAATGATAAATGAATCAATATTGGTTTCAGTAGCAACCCAGATGGAAAAATTCACAACAAACACACCAAATTAATTATCTTGCAACCATTCACACAAAACAGAAGCCATAAATGAAAAAAAATAGCCTAAGCTAGAGAGTTGCAACCATACCCACAAAACAAAATCTATAAATGAAACAATATTGGTATCAACAGTCACCCAAATTCCAAAACCCACAAAACACAAAAAATCACAAGAAACCCATGCAAAACCATTGCCACAAAATCTGAACCATAAACCATTTTCAATGAACTATATAGTCTTTTCCCAACATAGCCTTATCCAAAACAAAACAAAATAGCCTAAGCCAAAGAACAACAATCGACACAATGAAACAATATTTCTTTCAAGAGTGACCCAAATGAAAAACCCCACAAAAAACACACAAATTCACAGTAACAAATCAACACACAAACAAACAATATTACCTTCCACCCAGTGCAACTACACGAATAAAAAATATTGGTTACAACAATGACCCAGATGGAAAAACCCACAATAAACACAGGACTTCATAGTAACAAACCAACCCAAAAACAAACAATATTGCCTTCCACCCATGGCAGATACACGAAAACCATAAATGAAACAATTTAGACTAAGCTACAGAATAACAATCAACAATGCCCTTTGGAAAATAACATAAACTGTTTTAGAAATACTCCAGAAATGGTTTTTTTAATATGCACCTCTTCCCACACCTCTTCCTGCTTCCTTCAAATACTCCTCTTCCCTCTTGCTTTATTTGCGCTCTGTTCTTTCTCCACTGCCTACAAGAAATGGGCACATAGTTATCACAACCGACACTTTTGTACTACTTTTGCAACCATCCACCCATGCAAAAGACAAAAAATAACCTCCAAACACCTTCACAAAAATTCCACAGCCGATGATTGCACTTGCACCTTCATAGAAGCTTTCCCTCCTCACTCACAACTATCTTGAACAACAAGGTAAACCCAAAGAATGACACCCAACAATGCATTATTGAAAATTGCACAAACATCTGCTTTGTTTTCTGAGGATTTTAAAGACAAATTCTACTTACATCCATCACCACTACATGGGAACCATACAACAATTAATGTTGATGCCATTTTGCTAGCCTTCTCTATCGTCGTGCCAAATGCTTTTTATTTAAAAATCAAAAAACAATCTGCCACCTTTTCCCTGGCGTCGGAGAGATCAGAAAGTGGGAAGGCTAACGAAAATTCTAACCAAAGTTCACAAAGAACAAAAAACAATCCACCACCTTTTCCCTAATGCTGGAAAGCTCAAAAAATGGGAAGGTTGACGAAAATTCTGACCAAAGTTCACACAAATAGCCTATCAACTAGTTAGATGATGAATCTGACTACTTGGATGATGGAAATGATGAATTCTTGTTCATGGATCTAAATGTTGGAACTAATTATGCTAACTCTAAGAGATGTATAAAGGAAGTTGCTCCAAAAGTAGCTCATAATGTAACTAAGGTGACTACTTTTCATGCTAGAGAGGACAAAAAAATTGGATTATTGACAACGGATGCTCAAATCACTTGACAAGTGATAAGAGTAATTTTGTTAAACTTGAGAAGTTTTAAGGAGGTATTGTTAAGTTTGGTGATGATACATTTGCTAAGATATGTGGAAATGGTTCAATCATTTTTTATGGAAAGCATAATATAGATGATGTTCTTTATGTTAAGGGAATTCAACATAATCTTCTAAGTGTGGGATAAAGATGTAGCAAATGATATAATCTTTTATTTCAAGATGGTGGTTGTGAGATCAAGAATGTTTCTAGAAATCTAATTGTTGTAGGAAGAAGGATAGACATTACCTTATGGGTGCTAATGGTATGAGCTTTATGACTCAAATCAATGAAAGTTAGATATGGCATAGAAGAATGTGTCAAATCAATGAATCTGTGAGATATCTTTCAAATATTAAAAAGCCTATAAATGAAATTTGTAAGGAATTTCAAGCTAGGAAGAAAACAAGAAAAAGGTTCAATATGAAAGAATATTCCATCACAATACATTTAGATTTGGCGCATATAGACCTTTTTGGACCTACAAGAACAAGTTTTCAAGGTGATAGGTATTTCATGTTGTTGATTGTTGATTACTCCAGAATGACTTGGGTAACTTTTCTCAAAGAAAAAACAAAAGCTCTAGATAAGTTTAAGGAATTTAAATCTATGTTTGAGAATGAAATTGATATGAAAATCATTTTTTTAAGATTTGACAGAGGTTGAGATTTCACCTCCAATGAGTTTCATAGTTTTTGTGAAGATCATAAAATAAAGAGACATTTTTCAGCACCTAGGACCCCTCAGTAGAATGAAATGGTTGAAAGGAAGAATAGGAAAATTCAGGAAGTAGCAAGGACAATGATGAAGGAATAAAATCTATTGGATGCCTATTGGAGAGTAGCAATTCATACTGTAGTCTACATACTTAACAAAGTGCAAGAAAGGACAAATAGTTCAAAGATTCCCTATGAGTTGTGGTATAGAAAAACCCCTATTCTCAAATATTTTAGAGTGTTTGGAAGCAAGTGCTACATCAAAAGAGATGAAGAAAACTTAGGAAAGTTTGATGTTAGACCTAATGAAGGAATATTCCTCGGATACTCTACAAAGACAAAAGAGATGGAGAAAAGGAAAGTTTGATATTGGATCTAATGAAGGAATTTTCCTTGGATAATCTGAAAAGAGCAAGGCTTATGAGTACTATAATAAGAGGATAAAGCGGATTATTGAATGTGCAAGTGTCAAAGTGGATGAATAATTACATAAAACCTCAATGCTGGGGTATGTGCAGGATCATCATGGAAAAAATAGGCCTTTAAGTGGCAAAAAAATTAGAAAAATTAGAGTTAGGCAACTTGACGTAAATATTTGAATAAGTTATCTATATTATTTCAAAAATATGTAAGAATAAAATCTGTAACAAATTGAATGTAGTTTCTAAACTACTAGGTATGTTTAAAAAAATCCATTTGGTGAAAATTTGAAATTTCAATGAGTAATTTAAATTTCGTGGAAAAAATAAGTAGGTGTCCGTCTGACCACCCTAACCACAATAAAATGATAATATTTTAGATATATGTAGAGGACTCATGTCCCATGTGATGCATATTTTTTGTAATTTTTTCCAAGTAAATAATTAATTATGAATTTTTATTACAACTTTTAAAAAATATAAAAAATTGCATGTCTGACCACCTTAACTTGGTCAAAACTTCATGAAATTCATTTTTTATTTTTTTAATCCTATAGTATGTGAAGCATAGAATGTGACACATGTTTTGGATTCAAAAAATGTGATACCGTTTGAAAGCTATAGATGTTTTTCAATTAGCATATCATTCAGGACTTTAGTTGTAATTTGAATAGAAAATGAATAATAATTACTTATTAAATTCAAAGTAAAGAATAATTTATATTGGTGGAAAGCTGAGAATCTCCTTTAAAAACCCTTTCGTTTCATTAATTTTGGGTAAAAAAAAAGTTGTCAGCCACATACCCATCATATTGCCACTTTTTGGCCCATCATGATCCTGCACATACCCACTGATAGAAGGATATGAATTGGATGAGTCCTCTCATAAAGAAGAAGAGAAACATGATGGTAAGGAAAAAGAAGTGTAGTTTCAAGAGAAAGAAGCTCCAGAAAGGATCCTTAAGACTCCTAACTATGTGCAGAAGAATCATTTTGAAGATAAGATCATTGGTGAAAAATGTAGAGGTGTATTGACAAGAAGAAGGACTTCTATGATAGAAGAAAGAGTAAATTTATGTTTACTTTCCAAAGTAGAACCTAAAAATTTGATTGAGGCATGTAAAGATGAATTTTGGATTAATTCTATGGAAGAAGAATTGATGTAGATTTAGAAAAATAAGACTTGCAAACTTGTCCCAACTAGTGAACAAGAATGTGATTTGAAATAAGTGGGTGTTCCAAAACAAACTAAATGAGAATGGAGAACTTGTTAGGAACAATTCAAGGCTTGTGTGTAAAGGCTACTCACAAGTAGAAGGAATAGTCATTGAAGAGACATTTGTTCTAGTGGAAAGGATGGAATCTATTAGGATGTTTTTGGATTTTACAACACAAGGATTTCAAAGTTTATTAGATAGATGTGAATTCTACATTTTTGAATGGTGAGTTGGAAGAAGAAGTTTATATTGAACAACCAAAATTTTTTCAGTTGTTGAATAAGATCCTAATATGGTCTATTAATTGAAGAAGGAATTATATGGGTTCAAGCAACCTCCCAGAGCTTGGTATTTAAGATTGGATAAGTACTTGTTGTAGTATGGATTTCATAAATGTTCTACATATAGAAATATTTATTTTAAAGTTGAAAAAATAAAATTTTGATTATGGTTGTGTATGTTGATGATATAATCTTTAAAGGAAATGAAAGTATGTGCAATAGATTCGCAGAAGAGATGCAAAAATATCTTGTGATATCTATGTTTGGTGAGTTGAATTTATTCCTTGGACTTCAAATCAATCAGACAAAGAAAGGAATTTTCATATCACAGTCAAAGTATGTTAATAAAATGTTGAAAATGTTAGGAATTGAAGGCTCTAAGATGATATATACTATTATTTTTATTGGTTGCAAGCTAAGTAAGAATGAATAATCTCCTAAATTTGATCACTGAAAGTACAAATCAATGTTTGGTGGACTGTTATACCTAATTGCTACTAGATCGAATATCATGCATGCAATTTGTCTTATGGCTAAATTTCAAGAAGACCACAAAGAGTCACGTGTCAACAGTAAAGAGAATATTTAGATACTTGAAGGGAACTCTAGAACATGGTTTATGGTATCCAAAGGATACTGATTTCTCTCTAAGTGCTTATACATATGCAGATTGGGCAAGTTGTGTGGATGATAGAATAAGTACAAGTGGTGGTGCTTTCTTTCTTGGAAGTAGGTTAGTGTTGGTGGAACCCTTAAAAATTTTGTGTTCCACTAGGTTTCAAGTCCATATTTGTCTTTTCATTGGGTCTGAGATGTGTCTTGTTGCTTAGGGTTTTGTTTTACCTATGCATTAAGGTTTTGTTCATGCCATAAACCCCTTGAAAATCCTAAGTGTTAACAACCCTTTGCATACATTCTAATCGCATGGTGACTTTTGCTAGCCTAATCCTAATTTCCCAAGTTATAAACCAAGTCATCAAACTCATTCAATTACTACTCCCTATTGCATAGCTCACCAGTTGCTACCTGTTTGAATTTTTTTAATCATGTCAAAATGTTAAGCAAGTCAAAAATCACTTAAATATTTTCCATCTTATCCTAAGTCTTCATCCATTAAGCATCTAAGTCCTTTCACCTTTTAAACTAAGAAAATGACCCCTTTATGTCATTAATTTGATGCACATTCCTTTAAAAACCTTTAGGCAATGGTTGTTGGGTCCCACCAAATGTATTTTATTGGTCTCCTGCTAGCCTATAGCAATAAAATAATCCTTTAAAATTCTCAGTAGGCCAATGGGTGGGGTGACATCAGTCCTCCTTGTGGTGGGTCCTACTAATTCTCAAAGGCATCAGTGATGAAGGGTTAAGAAATCAATGGTTTAGATTCACTCTTGTGGATCAATCCCCACCAGTCCCTGCCAGCCTATACGGAACCCATTAGCCACTCTCATCTCTTAGTGGGACAATAGGAAAATACCACATGGCATCATCGCCATCGTCTACGAGACTTTATAAGGCATTAAATATTTGGTAAAATACTTTGAGCGATTATGGAAACATTAAAGAGTGAGCTACTAATGGGACTTCATGTGTGTTAGCGCATTTATCCTCAACAAGATATTTTAATCTCGATGGTTCAACATGAAAGGAGGATAGTAGCCTAGGTGTAGGCTTATGAATTAAAGGGAACACATATTGGAGGTTGTTGGGTTAATCTGAGCCATTGCTCACTAGCCCGCAATCATAGATCAAAGTCTTATAGATTCTAGAGGGTTAGTGGGTGGCTACCATGTGGACTCTCTCATGGCTTGTAAATCATGATGGGGCATGGATCCAACAAAGGTGTACACATGGTGATAATATGCCCGAGTGGTTGTTGAGTCAACAAAAGGAAAAAAATTCAAACTTCTTTGACTTCATCTAGGCCACACATCAATCCAGATCATGAAAATATCTATGGTGGAGGTTCAAAGTTGCTAAAAGGACATCATGGATCCATTTTGGTTTGTGTGAGAAAGAAGTAAAGGTGGAGTTGATGTTTTCCTACCAAATTGAGGGCTTTATTAGCCATAAAAGTTGGTTTTAAAGCTTTGTATTGATTACAAAAGAATTCCAAAGTATTCTAAAATTGTTGCAATGCATTTCAAGTGTTTGGTGTCCTCAAATTATGGTTTTTCACATCGACACACTAGTAAGTGAAAATTGTACCTCTTGAGTTCAATTATTTTATAACTTTCACACAATTATAATTGCTATCATCTAAATTCTAATTAGGGTTTTATTTTAAGGTTTGATATTCATTTTGAATTGCTATAAATTTGTGATTTTAGTTATTCCTTGCATCTAGTTGTACCTTAAACCCAAAATCTCTAGTCCTACCTCGTGAAACCCTAGGTCAGGTTACTCATTAGTACAATGGAACCAAAATTCCAACTCCCTAGTTCTAAACCTAAGAAAATTCTCATGGTCCAAGACTTATTAGAACAATTGAAGCCTTCAACAAATGAAAAACATATTGGGAAAACTATGTTTCATGGCCTTGGGGTTCAACATAGCATTATTGATAGATTAAGTACAATTAATGATGCTACATTGCCATATAATGGGTGGTCACTCTTCCAAAGCTGGTTTGGTAACAAAAATGATCACATTCCAATCTACTACCCCTAGAGATTAGATATGGGAAAGTTGATTGTCCCCAACATGTATTTAGACAGATCTCCTCAAAGAAATTGTTGCTATTAAATATGACCTTGTTGTTAGGGTAGTTAGAACTCATTCTAGGAAGGAGATGGTTTGGGTCACAAAAGAGGAGTTTGTAGAGGTTCTCAAATTGAGCACATGGAGTAAAGAAATGGAGGAGATTAATGAAAAGAAACTAAGGGAAGAATACGAAAGGGTGAGACCTACCTTCAAAGTCTCAGTGTTGACACACTTTTTGGCATCAAGGAAGGGAGGAAATAGAATTGTTCTTGGACCATCTAATAAGGAACCCTTTCCAATTAAGTAATTTTCTCTCTATTTCTAGAAAATATTTTATATCCTATGCCAAATTCTGGGGTATGATCCATCCTCAAGCATACTAATTGCACTAATGTACATGGCTACTAGCATTCAACATCCCAACATCAATACTTTATTTGATTTTTCCACTTATTTTTCAAAAGAGATTTGCAAAGGATTAGTAGCATTGAAGAATGGAGAGACAGGAAAAAGGTTTTGGTGGTACTCTCTTTTTATGCACATGTTCTTATACAAGGGTGAAAATTTCTATGGTAATGACATTTAGTTGAAGAGAAGGGTAGATGGTATAGATATGCTAGTTCAAACATGGACCCCTCTTTTGGATAGACATGAATAAAAGTCTTGTTTTCTAGTCTCCTTAAACATCTTTTCCTCCAAGCTAGAAAGAGTTTTGATTGTGGATATGCCAAGGATTCCAACTGAATTGCATGATTTCCTAAGGCCAATGGAGAGGAGGCATGATTTGTAAAAATTAATCACAATTGGGGGATGTAATTCCTAATTATGATTGCACAGTTCTCAGGGTGTATGAAACAAGAAAAATACCCCATGTGCTCACTAGGGATGTACCATTGAGGATTAGCTTCCTTGAGGTCATGTGGAAGCTAGGTGATGTAGAGGATAATATGTTGTTTGATATGAGGAAAGAACCATTTTCCCTGTCTACACAATATTCTCAGAATTTTTTATGATAACTAATGGATGGGAGAACCTCATTAGCAAACTAAAGCCCTATGAAATGAAATTTTGAGCACATAGAAACTATGATCCTAAAGGTTTTATGGTTTGGTTGAGGGTTAGGGTAAAGGGAGGAAATTTTGTTCATAACTCTTCTTTCCCTAAGGACAAATTCATAAATATTTTTTATTTTCAGACACAAGAGGATGGGATGAGGAAGTGGATTTTCTTTGACAAGCTAGAAAGAGAAAAATAGGTGGAAGATCCCCAATTCATATCTTTTTATGATATATAAAGGATGTAATATTGAGAGTGGAAGTGGTTTTGAAGAATTTGAATAAAGTTGTGGCAACTCTGAAGGAAGAAAGAGTGATCCAGGATAAGGGAAAGGTTGTGGTCATAGAAGAACATGAAAAGGGGAAAGCCCCAACAATAGAACAAAGACCTACTTATTAGCCACCAATGAACGTGCAAGTATTTTCTAGGAGTAAAAGCACTATAAAGAAGCAGTTAACCATTAATACTCCTACCAAATCAGAGGATTCAAAGCCACTCTCCCCTCAGTAACAACTTCCCCCAGTTTCACCACCACATTCTTCCATCCCACAGATCATTGAACTAGACTCCCCTCCTATTAAAGGACCATCTCCTCCTAAGGAGCCACTAATAAAAATGAAAAAGGTTGAGCCAAGTGGCCTTGTGGACTATCATGTTGATGAGTTAGATGAAGAGATTTTTGTAACAAAAGATCAGATGAGGCAAGGTATGCCCTTTGTAATAGCTCAAGATATTATCTCAACATCCAAGACCACTTGCAAAAACAATGAAAACCTCCTACAAGAGACTATGCAAGAATTAGCTTGCTTGATATTAAAAGCTATCAAATGATGAGGTATGAAGTATATTACAAATGAGTACAATTACCTTCCTTATATAGGAAAGGTTGAAATGTAGTAATGAACATGATGTTGACAAATTTCATAATCCTATTACATGAGACAACTAACAAACTAATCACCTAGGTATGTGTAGGATCATCATGGAAAAAATAGGCCCTTAAGTGGCAAAAAAATCAGAAAAATCAGAGTTAGGCAACTTGACGTAAAAATTTCAATAAGTTATCTATATTATTTCAAAAATATGTAAGAATAGAATCTTTAGCAAATTGAATGTAGTTTCTAAACTACTAGGTTTGTTTTTAAAAAAAAGAAATCTATTTGGTGAAAATTTAAAATTTCAATGCAGTAGTACTTAAATTTTAGGGAAAAAATAAGAAATAGGTGTCTATCTGACCACCCGAACCACAATAAAATGATAATATTTAATTATAAGATTTTAGATATAAGTAGAGGACTCATGTCTCGATGTGATGCATTTTTTTTTTCATTTTTTTCCAATTAAATAATTAATTATGAATTTTTTATTTCAACTTTTAAAAATTATAAAAAACTTGTATGTCTGACCACTTTAACTTGGTCAAAACTTCATGAAATTCAATTTTTCATTTTATAATCCTATAGTATGTGAATCATAGAATGTAACACATGTTTTGGATTCAAAAAATGTGATACCGTTTGAAAGCTATAGATGTTTTTCAATCAGTCTATCAATCAAGACTTTAGTCATAATCTGAATAGAAAATGAATAATAATTACTTATTAAATTCAAAGTAAAGCATAATTTATATTGGTGAAAATTTGATAATCTCCTTTAAAAACCCTTTTCGTTTCATCAATTTTGGGTTAAAAAAAAGTCGTCAACCACATACCCATCATATTGCCATTTTTTGGCCCATCATGATCCTGCACATACCCACCTAGGAAATGATTCATTAGCTAGATAAGATAAGTTCTAGAAATGCCAACTAAGACTTATAGAAGGAATCTTATATCCTAAGTAAACTTAACATGTGAATATGTCCCCTAATTACCTAGTGAATGAATTATCTAGGTACAAGATATCTATTCACACCAACACCCCCCTCAAGTGCAACTTAGGGAGAAGATTATTATGCAACCTATGAAAAGATGAAGATGAAGATGGGTCCCAGCTACTAGGCCATGTTAGGTACCCATTTACAAATGCAAATTAAAACAATCTCTCACAAGTGGAGAAAAGGAGAAAACCCAATGGGACAAAATCCTCTCCAAAAGAGAGAAAACAAAAGAAAACAAAACAAAAATGATGTATGGAGGACTCAATGATACCCCCCAAGGACTACATCCATCATGTATATACAATCAATGAACCCCCAATAAGAGGGTAATAGAGAGATAAAACATCCCCCCCATAATGTGTGATCTCCTGGAAGTATGGTTGATGTCTAAAGACAAAACATAATCCAATGCCTACAAACAATGTTTCTCCCCATGGGAAGAAGATACACCAAGTACAACTACATGAATGCTTCCCATTCTAGATAGGAATTAGGAAGAGGAATCCATATGCATGTAGATTGTGTCTCTGAAATCTGCTCATATGTTGCCAAGTTCTTGGATAATGAAGATGATGCCACAATCCAATCAGGTACATGCCCAATCATAACAAACTATGCCAAAACAAGAACAAGTGGAAACTAATCTTGAACAAGCTCCAAAGACAAACATGAAGTGACAATAGTTGATCTATGAATATCATCAAATAGGAGAGATATCCCCTCAAATGTGTTCTCCAAATCTAAAATGTGAGACTTCACAAACAAAGAAGCAATGTTTGTCAAATAGGAATTCCAAACAGGAAGACAATGAGATACTTGTGATGAATCACTAGAATTTCTCAATGAATCACCACCATTAGATGAATGGTTCTATTGAATAGGAATGATGGAAGCCTCAATCAATGACTCTACATAATGAATCACTGAAGGTGAAGGTACATCAACTATCTATGATGGAGAAGGAGCATCTGAAGAACCCTTGCCAACCTCTTTGAAAGATTCAAAGCACTCCAAACAATCAAACTCCTGCATAGTATCACCATCATAGGGTATCATGTCTGAAGAATGAAGGGGCACATGAAATTCTGAAACTGAATCATGTGGGAATGGTGAAGTATCATGATCTCCATATATCTCCATATGTTCAATAGATTTAAAAATATCATCATCAACATGCATTGCAATGAACCCTAAAACATTATATCTATTGCAAATCCAAGAAAAATTTTGAATACCTTGACTTGGATGGGGAACAATACCATACAAATGTGGCAACAATTCAAGATATTGGAGATGATCTATGATTCCATCTCTCCATTGTTTATAGTTCCCATTTTTCAACATAATTAGAGAAGGATAATATGCAAGCCCCATAATGAACTATGATAAATCTCCACAATTACAAAGACATTGACCTTCAATATGAATTAGAAACTCTCAAATATGATAATAAAAATGAAAATAAACTCCCCCCACAAACATAACTTCTTCAGGAACTAGGATGTCCAAGTTATGAAGCAGAACCAAATCAAAGAGCTCATGAACCAAATCAAAGAGCTCCTGAACCAAATCAAAAAGTACATGAACCAAATCAAAGAGCTCCTCAATACCTTCCAAATGCAACTTGAATCACCAAAATCAGAGAAACTTGCAAAAAGTTATGAGCTCGGAGGTCCAAAGGGGTGATCTAACTTTAGTTGTGAATATATTGTACTTTTAGCAAAATCTATCAAAAATACCTACACCACTGCGAAGTACTCGAAGAGAGGTTTCTGCTGATATCTCATTTGTAGAATTTGGAGATTGTGGCAAAAAGTTATGCAAAAATAGAAAAAGGACTATTTTAGGCACTTTGGGGCCAAATCAGAGAATTTTCAATACTAAACAAGTGCAATAATTGTGCACCTGGTGCTTAAAATCGAGTCACCCATGTGACCTATCCATTGCAGGGGTTAAAAAAAATTACTTGGCCAATATAATGTGGTCGGCTTTTCAAAAAATTATTTGCAAAAGATTTAATACACAAAAAAAAATTTAAAAACCGATATAAAGCATTGAATAAACCTATCGAATAAATCCCTTCATCACACGATTTGATGGATGAGTAAAGAAGTAATCTAATGCTGATGTCCTCCTCATAAGTACTATGGCCAAATGAAGATTGTCGATCAATAAATTTAGATCGGGTACCGTCGACGGAATACAGAGGCCAATGAATAAATGAAGGCACAAACTAGCAGAGAGGACAATAAACACCCATCAATAAAAAAAATGGTGTGAGAAGAAACAACCAGAAAAAGCACAGTCTAGCAGGAGTAGGCATGGGCCAGAATCTTCAAAAAGGCCAGTGGGAGATGTGGTGGCTGGGGAAAGAAACTGGCAAGCGCAGTAGTGGAGAACTCAACGAGTGGAGGGTGGACCAAAGCTAGTGGTGGAAGAAGAATGTAGTGGTTGGCAATAGAACATGCCAGTAAATAGGGACCCACAGTCAATAGATGACCAGTGGGCCGACAAGGTTGGTATAGGGGTACCAACAAAATTTGCAGCCCACAAAATGTATAATAACCACCCAAATTTAATTTTCCACCAAAAAAATAATACCCCTCATAAAATGTTTAATGATGCCCGATACAAAAAAAATTAAATCCAGATAAATATAAATTGATCCCCAACAATAATTGAAATAGCCTGATAATGAAAACTGCAGAATATATTTTTTAGAATATTTTTCCATGAAATAAACAAATCGTACCCTATACCCGGGGGGTCGTACAACCACCCCGGGTAAATTTTTTTGGCCTTATGAATAGTTGAAGGAAAAATAGGGTGTATTATATGTTTATTTTCATCTCTTGGTCCTTTTGGAAATGATGGCGAGGTTAGATCTTCTTGAAAATGAACCAAAAGCTCTGCAACTCCTAGATCTTGCAAATTTTCAAACCTCCATAACTTTGGCTAGAAATGTCAGATTTAGGCAAAACAAAAAGTCAATTCTAACTTTTTCAGCTTCCCTAAACTCAAATCTGAGCTCAAATTTCCTCCAACATGAGCCAAAAGTGGTTGTCCATGAAATCCCACCTATGAAGAGACAACCTCAAATCAAGATATCTCACTAGCAATAGCTCTACCCTCAAATATAAGAAGGGTTTTGCAAAATGTGGGTTTGATACCATGTAAGAGCTGAAGATATTAGCTCAACACCCAAGAGCACTTGCAAAAACAATGAAAACCTTCTACAAGAGATTATGCAAGAATGATATTGCTTGATATTAAGACCTATTAAATGATGAGGTATGAAGTATATTACAAATTAGTACAATCACCTTCCTTATATAGGCAAGGTTGAAATGTAGTAATGAACATGATGTTGACAAATGTCATAATCCTATGACATCAGACAACTAACAAACTAATCACCTAGGAAATGATGCATTAGCTAGATAAGTTCTAGAAAGGCCAACTAAGACTTCTAGAAGGAATCTTATATCCTAAGTAAACTTAACATGTGAATATGTCCCCTAATTACCTAGGTAGTGAATGAATTATCTAGGTACAAGACATCTATTCACACCAACACCCTCCCCCCAAAGAGACACAATTCCACAAACCTTGAGTCTCAGGTTGAGTAAAGCTGACTTAAGTTGGGTGAATAATTCAAATGATGTTAGAGTTGAATCTTGTGAAAGATTTATGGCTGGTGATTCATTTGTGAAAACTCAACAATTTAAGGAATATGTGTGGAGGGCTATGAAGGATGAATACATTATGAGTATAGAGATGAAATAAAGTAAAAGACCTAAGTTTCCAAAAGAAATGGTGGAGGCTCAAGTCAGAGAAGAGATGAGGATTGAGTATCAAAAAATCACTATAGGATAATTGGTTAGAAAGACCGGTGTTCTATTATTGCTAGAATGGGATTTAGCATTAGCTATTACATTTGACACAATCAAAAGACATGATGCCCCAATATTTACCATAAAATAGGAAGTAACCTTGGCCATACAAGGGTTTGCATTCAGTTTCTAGTGGGACACATTGGCTATTTGGGTTCTAGCCCCAAATAATAAAAAGCCAGAGGTTATTGAGCCAGTTGTAGGTGTGAGAGGAGAGATGATTATTAAAAGAGTAATAGATACATATTCCATAGAGGTAGACACACTGAATCTTAATGTAGCTCAGTTCGACAAAGTCATAGTAGAGTCCTTAACTGAGGAGAGTGATAATTTTAGAACAAAGTACAATGATATAGTAGCCGAGTATAATGTGGGACAACAAAAAGTTGTTGAAATGCAATTGGAAATTGCATTGTTGAAGGAAAATTTTCACTCAATGCATGCGCTTGACCTATGGGTATGTGCAAGATCATCCTGGAAAAAACAAGCCCTTAAGTGGCAAAAAATTTCAGAAAAATCAGAGTTAGGAAACTTGACATAAAAAATTGAATAAGTTATCTATATTATTTCAAAAATATGTAAGAATACAATTTGTAGCAAATTGAATGTAGTTTCTAAACTACTAGGTTTTTTTAAATCTATTTGGTGAAAATTTGAAATTTCAATGTAGTAGTACTTAAATTTCAGGAAAAAAATAAAGTAGGTGTCTTCACCACCCTAACCACGATAAAATGATAATATTTTTTATAATATTTTAGATATAAGTAGAGGACTCGTGTCCAGATGTGGTATTTTTTTGTAATTTTTCCCAAGTAAATAATTAATTATGAATTTTTATTACAACTTAAAAAAACCTTGCATCTAAACTTGGCAAAAAAATGAAATTTAAATCCTATACGCATGAATAGAAATACGCATGTTTGGATTCAAAATGTGATATCGCTTGAAAGCTAGAGGATTTTTCAATCAGCCTATCAATTAGGACTTTATATAATTCAATAAAAAATGAAATAATTTTTTAAATTCAAAGCAAAGCATTTATAGCCAAAACCCCTTTTGTTTCATCAATTTTGGGTAAAAAAAAGTCATCAGCCACATAGACCATCATATCACTTACATATTGCCACTTTTTGGTCCATCATGATCCTGCACATACCCCCATCACAAGAAGCCATTCTTCCTCCATCCCCACAAGAAAAAATTTCATCTTCTCCTATTCTTTCACCTTTTCCAATCCCAACTAATGTTGTACCTCATAGATCTGAGGATGTTCCCATTGCACAATCAACTCCAAGTACATAAGTTGTAGCTCTTACAAAAGAAATCACAAAGGAAGAGTTGATGGAGAATCTTAAGACTTATGAGGTGAGGTGTCAACAATTTGATAAATTAATTCACTTGAGTAACTTTAAAAATGTGACCTTGGTACTACAACATTTGAACAAAGGGATTGGAAGAAGGTTAGTCAACATTCATTCAAGCTACTCCTCCATGTCCAATGCAATAAGGAAATTTGGAAAGGATAAAGAGGTTGCTATTCCATTGATGGATAAATGGGTCCCTAGGTTCATTCAGTTGAGAGATATGGTCATTGGATCAAAACATGATGCCAATCAGCTACTCAACATTGTCCCAACTTTCAAACTTGTGAATGCAATTAGGGAATTCCAAGGGTTGATTGAACCATTGGAAATGAAGATCAAGCAACTGGTGAAAAGGTTTGATGAGTGGAGTTTTAGTTTACTCCTAGATATTATGAATGAAAATTCTAAAGTCAAACCTCTACAAGTGTAGTAATGCAAAAATTATCCCCTTTCCTTTATTGATTTGGGAATAATTGTCATTCAATTAAACTATTTTTTCCTAGGTTTAATGTTGTAATGTGTTGTAACACATTCACATTGATCTTGGGCCCCTTTTTAATGAAATGTACCTAATGTGTACCCTATTTTAGGTGTTGTAAATTTTTGTAACACACTTACCTAGGGTCCTCTTAATTAATTGTGGTTAATTTAAAGAGTTAATTAGCCCCTTTAATTCAAAGTTAAGCCTTATTTGTGACACCTTCCAAGGATCCATCCTAATACCCATAATTCAAATTGTGAAAAATTTAATTGGGAAAAATCAAGGTCATAGAAATTGGTGCTAGGATCCATTCACCCTAGGTGGCAAATGGGTCCTCCCTCTATAGGAACCCCCTTTCTTTGCATATTTCACATGGGGTTTTAATGTACTTTTACTCCTCAAAGGCATGGTCTTGGAAAATTGTGCGAGGACCCATTTTCCCTACGTGGTGAATGGGTCATCTCTTAATGAGGACCCCCTTTTTTGGATTTAATTCTGGCGGTATTTTAATAACATTCATTTCTAGATCTGGTGTTGACTTGAATAGTTTGAATTTTAGAGTTAATCTCTTGATTTAGTATAAATATGGGGTTAATTCACCTAGTTTTATCCTAGATATTCATGAGTACTAAAGAGTACAATCATAAGAGAATTATAGAGTTTACAAGAGCATTTTCAAAGGTATTTCAAGGTAGATTATCAAGGTTTTATTGCAGCAATTCAAGATCATTTCATCATGTCAAGGGTTTAGTGCATTCCTACATGTTGTTGAGCTATGATAGTTGATATAGCATTGAAGATATACTTGCAAGCATAGTTACACATCTTATTTGAGATTAAGATCTACATTCTTCATGGCCACTACATGTTAGATTGCAAATTTACATTCCAAGATAACTTCCAAGGTATCAATATTACATCATTTCATGTTCATGCTTCAATTTCATTATTTCATAATTTGGTTTAATTACCTACAAGGGGTTTGACTTAGGAAAACCCCTATTTTCTAAAAATAAACAATTTTTTCTCCTCTTGAGTGTGTGTTTGCATATTTACACAATGAAGAACAAGTGGAGAAGAAGTTTAGAGAAAAATTGTCCAAGTCAAGTCAAGTTGCAAGATTGATCTCTATAGTGCAAGAACAAAGAATTGAATCTATAGAATTCATTATAGTTTTTTGGGAGCTGAAAACCGAGGATCTAAGAGTGCAAACATCAAGGAAAATAACCCAGATCCTAGTTTCAGAAATCCTAACAAGGACTCATTCACCACTAAAGGCGAATGAGTCCTTTGTGCCCTAAAAATAGGCTTCTTACAACAAGGTACACACCACTTTGAGCTCTAAAAACTCCCCTCATAGTTGCTATAATAGTTAGGGTTAGTTTTTTATTTTTATTTTCATCTCATCACATACATAATTACATATTTATGGTGAAATATTAGTGGTTCATCATCTTGATCAATTCATTTTGATGCAAACCCTACTTTCACCACTCAAACATTTTGGTGAACCTAACTTATTGAATATTGCAAGTTTCTAGTTTTTAAGTCTTTCATTGCATCCTAGATTAGATCTAACATTCATTTGCATTTATATTTGCATTGAATTAGATCTCATTTAGGGTTTCTTGCATTGCATTCAAAATTGCATTTCATTTAGGGTTTATATTTGCATTGTTTTGTATCTCTCTAAATCTGAAAAATAAAAAAATAAATCAATCATTGTGAATATCATTTAGATATCATTAAATTGCATTTGAAAATTTAAAAAAAATTGCATTTCAACCTAGGTCCTTGCATTCATATTTTCATTGCATTTTCACATTGCATTTCTAGAAAATCTGAAACTGAAACTCACTGCCTCAGACCTGGAACTGAAAGACATTATTGAAAGTTTGAAAATAATTCAAAAATAGTTTAAAAATACCTAGAAGTAGGACCCATTCACCCTTATTAGTGAATGAGTCCTTGATTAGGTCAAACATGCACCTCCTAGCATCTAAAAAGGCATTAAAAATCACTTTGAAAATAACAGAAACATCTCAGAAAAACCTAACTATGACCCATTCGCCCTTACTAGCGAATGAGTCCCTGTTAGATCCTAATTTACATTTTCTAGAAATGAAAATCTCAGTTTTAGGTTTTTGTTTATTGTTACTTTCCTATTTCAGTTTCTTGATTTGTTGTTTCATTAAATTCATTGCATTTAGCTTAAATTGCTTCATTTCAGTGCATTATTAAAATTCAAAATTGCATCTACAACATTTCATTTTTAGTTTATTGCATTGTGTAATCAACAAATTACCATGTTTAAATTTGAAATTTTGAAAATGGATAACCGTTTAAGCAATGTGTGGAAATCCTTGTTCTCTTTGGTTGATGTTTCAAGTCATGTTTTTGGAAATGACCCTAATGAAATTGAACTTACTCATGCTCACACAACTCCTAATGCATGTACTCCTTGTGATGTTGACATCATTGGAGAAGATGATGCTAGCATGAATGAATTCATAAATGATTTCCTTAACAACCTTGAGACTAATGCATCCTTCTACCCTTCATTGAAACAACCAACACCCCATACCATTCCATCACTTGAGGAGTTTGGCCTTTTACATCTTGAAACTAGGATACAAGTTGAGCCTAAGTTCCCTACAATAGGTGAACCTAGTTCCTCTATTCAAGAAAACAATCAACCATTCCATGTGTGTGCAAGTGTTTTACCTACTCTAAGATGCAAAACTAAATGAAATGCAAGAAGGAAAAGAACAATACGAACACTCAATATTAGGCCTAGCTGAATTCAAACAAAGCACAAGAAAATAGAACTTTTTACCTTGTCCAAATTGATGGTTTGGTTGGCCCTTGTTGATGCTTTATTGTATGCTCCTTTGTTGGAAAAATGGCTCTAAATGGTGGTGAAGTGATGAGAAATGCAATGGAGGATGTGGTTATGTGATTAGATACAATATGGAGGCTCAAAATGTTTCCACAATGGTGGATGCTTGATGGCTTGAAAATGGCTTAAATCTGATTGCTAATGTGGATTGCTAATGTGGATTATCAAAATAGAGACATTTCCACCATTTTTAGTGAAAGTGCCTCTAAGGAAATGGAAGGGAAGGATTTATCCATGGTGGAGGAGAGCAAGGGCTAGGGTGAGTTGAGAATTCATAAGCCCTCACAAACTGACATGTGGTGAATGATGTGGAAGGGAAGGGATGATGTGGATATGACATGGAGGTACCATGATGTACCTTGGGAATGGACAAGATATCTTCATAAAGGAGGTCCTTGTCCACATGTGCCCTGAGAGGACATGTAAGGAATTAAATATTCCTCACAAATCCTCATGGGGATGGGAGAAGGAATTTAAAATTCCTTAAAATGCATTGGAGGAATAAATGTGAACTAAAAATTCACATAGAGAAGGGGATGCCTTCTCCAAATAGAGAAAGCATTTAATTTAAGTTGACTAAGGACACATGCCATAAATGGCATGAAGATTAGGTTAGCTTAATTAGGTGATTAAGGTTGTGCAAATGTGGGATTAGGCAAGCTAATGAAGGATCAAATGCAAGTGGGAGATTATGGAGGATGTGACATGAGGAGAGCGAAGAAAATGAATTAAAAATTGATTTAATTCATTTGGGCTAATGACTAAATTAAATAAATTGGTCTATTTATTTATTTTAGAAATTAATAAGGTAAGGTATTTGATTGATTAATTAAATACCTTAGGGGACATTAGGCAGAAGGGAAATATTAATCAAATAATAAATTATTTAATTAATATGGCTAAGGGATGTGGGACAAAGGAATGCAAGGGTGAATTTGACCATATGGGAGTGGTCAAATTCAGGTTTCTACATTTTTCCCCTCTTCAAAATATTGTTAGAATAATAATGTTTCAAAGAAAATAAAACACAGATGACTAGATAGAATAAAAAATGTTAGATGATGCCCCGATGTCACAAGACAATGGATAGGAAGGAAGAATAGAGAAATATGGTAGGGTATGCCCCCTCGAGAGGGCAGATGGGGATGAAAAGGGGCCTAAGTGACTTATCAATATAAATAAACAAAGGGTACCACACAATAGAGCATGAAAAACAATGAAGAATGACATTTGAATAGAGGAAAATGAGCAAACGGGGTGCAAATGGTAGCCTTGAGAAGAAAAGGGGGAAATGAATTAATAAAAGGTTAATTAAAGGGTAAAAATTACCCAAAAATTAAAAGGCTAAATAGGGGAAAAAATAAAAATTATAAATAGTAAATTTGACAATTTACTATTCACCTAATTCTCATTTGCACACTTGGCATCTTGCGATTCGATGAGAGAAAGAGAGAAGGTGATGAGGATTGTTGATAAGATGAGTGATGAGGAGCTGATCCGTGATGACGAGTTGATCCACCAAGGTGAGGAGGTGCGACATTACTACCACAAGTGTGTGGTACCCACTAGGTAGGCTCTTGATCTTGACTTTGTGATTTTGATTTCAATTTTACACACATATTTAATTGTGGGATGAGTAGGTTAGGACATACAAAATCCCCACGAAAGGGTGGATTCACCCTTTCAACAAGGAACATTCACCTGTCTAGAGCATCAGCAAGGAAAGGGGAAAACTCATACACCGCAAGGGTAGGCATGTGGAGAGAGGGACGATTGTGAAATCACCTCTCTTGGAAAAGGGAAAACCTACACAATGTAGGAGCGGGGGAGAATCGAGATAGGTGATTGCAAAATTGCCAAAAAATGGAAAAGGGAAAACACAAATTCACCCAAAAGAGGAAAGTCGGATGTGAATCCGCCCATTGAGGGAAAGGGTGAATGCAAATTCACCACTTGGGAAGAAAATACATAGGGACGATTGCAAAATCACCCGTGGGGGAAAGGGCGAATGTGAATTTTCCTTTGAGAGAAAGATGGGCAGATTCGCATATGGACAAGAAAAGTGGTTGGTATGCTTGAAAATTAGGCGGACCTGCAAAAGAAAGACATAGGGGTGAATGAGCTAGTTGGATAGGAAAATGAGTTGGAAAGGGAATGGGAAAGTCCACCTTATAGAGAGGAAAACTTTCCAAACCAGGGTAGGGATGAAAAAGAAAGAAAAAGGAATGAAATTTTAAAAAGTCTGATAGGATGATCAACATGGATGCAAAACCTTCAAGACGTTGAGGATGCATGAGAGACACTTGGTGATGTTGGATGTGTGTATGAGGGCTATGACTGATGTGGATCACGTGACACTAGCTCAGGTGGGATTACTACATATGTTGGGGTATCCCAACATCTAAGCACACAAAGGACTGCTGACGACACTAATGGAGTAATGTAGCTCCAAGACTTCGACCTTCCATCTCTTGACAGGGGAGATGATCGTAACTTTGGAGGACGTGTGGAAAATATTGAAGCTACCTATCTGAGGACATTTGATCAACACTGCACCCTACTGATTAGTTGACAGGAGTGTGTGGGTAGTTTTTGGACCTGTGGACCTTCCCATCCGAGGGAAGGAGTGAGCTATTGATGCATTCTTAGGGATTGAGATGGTAGCACTACCTCTATATCTTTGTAGACTAATTAATGAGATCCTCCTTCCAAATAGGATTGGACTATCCTCAAGATGATTAAGGTGGTAAGATAGATAGTGGAGAGATGAGAGGGAGAGTTTGCATGGGGAGCATGTGTATTGGCCCAGTTATACCGTGATATCCACATCATCTGCTATAGACGATCACTCAGCATTACACATGTGAATTTTTTCCAGGTATGGGCCTAGGAGCACATCAGGGTGGCGAGGTCAAACATTTTGATTGTGGGAATCCAAGATGAGCAACTACTGGTGGGGATCTAAGTATGGATGGAGGTTGCATTACCTGGAGGTAGGGAATTTGGAGTGGAGATAGAGGATGCATGGGCTGGTGGACAGAGACATTACTTGGAGGCCATACTTGATGTGACAGTTCTAGGGGTCGAGAGAGGATGATTGGCAATGGAGGGGATATATATTCTCACAATGTTACCTAATTGGGTGAGACCCATTCATTATTGAGTTGTACGGACTGAACAGAGTCACTCGACAATATAGACTATGACAGGATTTTCCTATAGGAACCCAGAGGTTCCAACAGATTAGCCAAGAGTTAGTGGTGATATGGGGTGAGCAAATTACAATAAAGTATGCATGACAGATGTGGAAGGCCACCCCAATCATAGTGTGGCCATGGAGAGGTGGATGCAGGAACTACTATGCAGTATGTTGCATGGTGGGAAGAGCATAGGCCAAGGAGTATTACCATAGTGCACCTGATTGTAGGTGCTCTGGGGTTTGGATCAGATGATGGGAGGGAGTTGGCAATATTGTAGAGGAGGAGGGCTAGTAGGCAAAGGAGAGATGGATACGTGGAGATGCAAGAGGTAGGAGGGGATGAGTAGGTGATGGAGGTGGATTCCCCAGCAGTGCATCCATTAGTGATGGTACCTTATGTACCACCACCACCAAAGGACCTAGTGGTGCTATTGACAGGAGCCCTTTCCTGGATAGGGATAGTAGAGGAAAGGTTGTAGGAGTCAGAGGAAAATAGAGACAAATTGTAGATAGAGGTGGGGAGGGTGCAAGATGAGGTGGAGCAACTATAGTCTACACAATGGGATGGAGACAAATATTATGGGGTTCTAGCGGATGAGGCAGGGAGAAAGGTGCTAGAGATGCAAGGGGAGAGGGATGAGGCAAGGAGATAGCTAGAGGAGGTATGGAGAGAGAGAGAGATGAGGCTCAAGAGATAGTCAAGTGTGCAAAGGAAAATATGGTGGATGCATAGGTATTACTGGAGAGAACTGAGACAATGGAGGCTTAGGTACAAACATTTTAGAGTGAGAGAGATGAGGCAGCAAGGAGGATATCATAGCTGGAGGGGTAGGTTGAGCAAATGAGGCTGGATCAGGAGGCATGGGAGCAGGAGAGGTGGAAGATTGGTGGGCTGAGGGACATATATTAGGTGGAGAGGGATGTAACAAGGGCACAGGTGGTAGGAGAGGTTGATATTAGGACAAACGCCAGATATTATATGAGTGCATATTTTAGGGAGGTGTCTAATCTAGCACGAAGGGTATAGCCATATTTCATAGCATCTCCATAGATGCCAGAACCCTCTCATTTAGGTTCCACCCATACATGTGGTTATAGTGAGTTTCAAGAGACACCTCCTTGTAGCTGAGGTTCAAGGTTAGACTCCCCTTAGAGGTCATATGCAAGGAACTATGGATAAGGGGAGGGGAGACATGGTTCCCAGGTTTTGATAGGTGCAGGGTGGATGGTAAGGATAGGCAAGAAGAGGCTATATATTCTTTTGTACAGATTGGATAGATGCATGCATTCATTTATTCTTTCATTCTTTATTCATTCAGGACACCATGATGTGTCATATGTAGTCTCTGTATTTGATTATTCACCTACACTTGTACCTTTATTTGATGGACTTTCATCGACTCTATGATGGACTATTATTATGGGTTTTCGTGGACTATTATGATCTTTTTTATTGTGGACTATGATGGTGTGAACAAAGAAAATGGAGTCACAACTTCTCTTATCCACACCTAAAAGGGGAATGAAGGAAGAGGAATTTGATTTCACACAGTTCACATTCAGGAACAATTCAGTGAGATTCCAATGCAATAAAGATTGAAATTTTTCAAAGGAGATTGTTCCTAAGGCTGGAAATTGATAAAGAAAAACTAATAATGCAAAATATTTGAAAACACGTGATATACAAAATGACCTAAAAATGCAAACAAATTGTAACAAAAATTAATGAAACTGATGATGTGCACCTGGAAACTGGAAATTGATGGAGAGGATCTTTGAAATCTTGCAAAAATCAATGTTAAAGCCTACTAGGACACTTAAACCAAGCTGGGTGACTTAGTCCTATTTTAGGGAAATTCTGTCAAAACAGGTTTCAACCAAAAGGGTACTCAAAACTAGAGAAACCACTTTTCAGGTCTGGTAGTGGGATAAATTCTCCATTGATGGTGAATTAGTCCACTTTTAGATTTCAAAAAATTAAAAGCTACAACCTATAGGTCTCGATCTACACTTCAGCTCCTGACCAGTTTCTAGATCAAAAACTTCAGAATCTGACCTACAAGTGTTCTTCAAGCTTCTTCTAGGGTTTTGACCACTTTGAATGAATTTAACAAACTGTTGACAACTTTTCACACCTTTCTCTTTAACAAATCTACACACAAGACCTACAAAACACATGCAAAGAGGGGAAAAAAATGTTAAGGGTTAGTGAATAGGGGTTTTCCTTGGTCAAACCCCAGTTTGGTAATTAAACCCTTGAAAATGAAATGAAATGAAAAGATATTGATGAATGAACAACATGCAATGCTACAACTTACCAAACCCTTGAAGTAGATATTTGAAGATATGCAAGTAATGGCTCCAAAGTGCTTGAATGCAAAATCACTTGATTGCTTGATTAGAAAATTAAGAAAGTGTTGGAGATTAAGGAGGATGAAAATAAGAGGAAAACCTTATATTTATACATGATTATAAAAAATTTCCCAAAAATATCACATCACAGGCCAACCTCAAGGCTTAGAAAATAATATCTCGCTAGAATTGTGAAATAATTTTGGATTTTGAGCCAAATGAGACTAAGTCGCCCCTAGTGACGACTTGGTCCCACGTAGGCATTTTAACTGGGTGTCGGGAATTAAGGTGTATTAAATGATGTTTAACAGGATTATTCTCAAAAATACACTTAAGTAGGGCCTGCAAGTGTATAATGGGGCCAATTAAACATAAGAAAGGGTCAAATTATTGATGACAAGCCTAGAAAAACGTAAAATTTTGTTACAAAACTTTACAACACTTTGAAATAAGGCTTGGTAGGTGATAAAAAAAGGTTATTTAGGTGAATTTTATTAATAAGGTCCTAGAAAAGCGTGAAAATGTGTTAGAACACTTTACAACACTTAAGTAAGGCACCACTTGAATTCTTTTAATTTGTTAGTGCCCAAGACCTAATGTGAATGTGTTATTCACATTACAACATTAAATCAAGGCACAACTAATCCAAGGTCACAAGGAGGACCCAAACGAGACAGAAAAAATAGAAGGGTTACTTTTTCAATGTCCACATTTAGCCCCCACTTTAGTGTGAGGATGAACTTGATTCAAACTCTTAATAAAGTAGACCCACGGACAATCAAGAGGGATTCCCATGAACTAATTCTAGCAATATGGGACAACAAAAATCAAGATGGGTGATCAAGCCCCTGGGATCAAGATATCATAACAAACCAACATAAGTGCAAAGAGAACACACATGATATCAAGAATAATGACAAGGCACAAGCACACAATGCCAAAGATGAAAGAGAGAAAAATGAAAAAGAAAGAAAGAATGAATCAAATCAAGCTTTGACCATTTTTCCAACATGATGTGGATCATATCAAGGTTTTTTTTTTGAAAAAATGCATACTCACTTTGAGGTGACGGAACTCATGGCTGTTCATCAGGTGAGAAGGCCTAAAAGGTGAGAAACATACACTCATGGTTGGTATGCACTCACACACAAATAGGTGGCTATGGAGAAATTTATGCCTCAGAATGGGCTTCCCACTCAACCATACGAAATTTATACCTCATGATAACTTTAATAAGATGCCACAAAAGAAAATGTCTTTTTGAGCTTCATGAGACAAGCAAAACTTTGTATGCTTGGATCTCATGAAAAAACACGATGGCACCAGAAGCATGCAAGTTGTGTTATGCAAGGTGGCCATATAAAAAATGAAAAATACATGGAAATGATGTTCAAAGGATTCTTGCTTAGTTCATGTGAGGTCTTTAACCTAGGGAACATTGTGCCTAATTTCTCCAAGAGAGGATTAATCAAAGAACAGAAAATTTGTAGCTTAGGGGATGCAGTGTATCGCATCAAGCCATTGAGAGGAATGTAATATGCTAAGATAGATCATGATCATGAAGGAAATTACACCCAATGTTATACACAAAGTGACAAACACATAGTATGAAGTAAGAAGGCTACACTAAGAACCAAGAAAAAGGATAACGCCCATGTATGCCCCCACTTTAAAGGAATTGCTACACACCGTACTATGAGAAATTACTTTAAAGTAGCAAATGAAGAATGCAAAAAAAAGAAAGAAATGAGAGAAAACTTGGAAAGCCCTTATGCCAAGTCATATGTTTCCAAGTAAAGTTGCATCATGTGAAGAAAAAGGAAAAGGAAAAGGAAAAGGAAAAGGAAAAGGAAAAGGAAAAGGAAAAAGAAAAGGAAAAGAAAAGGGTTGCCCCAAAAATGAAAACAAAAAACATAAGGGATCTATGGATTTGGGGTCAGTATGTTCTTTGCTACAATGTTTTGTTATAGAACTCAGAACTGTCATCATTCCTCAAATACATAGAACTTGAAGAATGACACAAAGATAGCAAAAACAAAGAAAAAGGAAAAATCTTTTGGGTCAACATGGAAGAGGCATAGGGTTTCTTGATGCTTTGTGTCATCCCCAAAAGGAAAACACAAGAAAGGACAAAATAAAAGGCAAAGAAAAAGAAAATCCTTTTGGGTCAACATGAAAGAGAGATGAATGTCTCAATGCTTTGTGTCATCCCCAAAAGGAAAACACAAGAAAAGACAAAAGAAAAGGAAAAGAAAAAGAAAATCCTTTCGGGTCAACATGAAAGAGACATGAATGTCTCAATGCCTTACATCATCGCCAAAAGGAAAACACAAGAAAAGACAAAAGAAAAAGGCAAAAGCAATGTATGACATAGAAAAGAATGAAGGTAAAAATAGAGGAATTCCACAAAGAAAGAGAACATCAAACAGAACATCATAGGGGATCACATAACATAGATGCAAAAGAAAAAGAAAAAAGAAATACAAAATACTAGTAAGGAAAATGCAAGTCAACCGTCAAGCAAGTCATCCACCTCCCAGTCATGTTCATGATATGCTGAGGGCGGGAAACTAGCCAAAGGGACAAGAGAAAGTTCTGAACTAGGGGAAGTACCAGGTTCAACACTCTGTATAGGATATTTTTTGTTTAAGCTCATGGAAGAGGAAAACAATGTGTTCAAATCATTATGCACCTCTTCATCAATTTTGGCAATCTCATCATCGTCATCCAAACTAATCACAATCTGAGGATGAATGATAATTTCCAATGAAGAGTGTACATATTGTAATTTTTGTATTGGATCATTTTGTTGTGGTTGGGGAGGAGGGTCATCATGCATTGCTTCTATCAAGTGTGGGTCTTGATTTTCTTTGTTTGATACTTCATGTAACTTGCAAGCAAGGGCACGATGTCTACACCTACGCTCCCTAGCTCCTCTATTTCTTTCAGTTTTTTTGTCGAGTTGTGTTTGTGAAGGAGTGGGTTGATCAACCATAGGTTGCTTTTCTTCCCTAAGGGGAGGAACAAAAGGTATCATGGAAGGTTGTTCATCCAATTTCTCCTTTTCTTTGTAAACTTGTTTTATTTGAGGAGGCATGATAGAGTTAATTTCATTCTCTTGGTCTTTTGGATGATGTTTGGGAAGTTTCTAGTGTTGGTTGGTCTTTTCCAAGTTGAAGCATGGTTTTTTCTAGGATAGGAGTGTCGAAAGTGGATGGGGACACGTTGCGAAGAGACAATTCTGCTATTTTCTTTGCTTTGAATTTTTGGTAAGCTATGAAAAATAAATCTTGTCGAGGCATTATAGGTTCCATGGGCTTGGTACAAAAGGCTTTGAAGGAAAAGTTTCCTTTGGAAGACAAGGGGTTAAGGCTACTATGGTGGAAAGTGAATATTTCATTGTCAAATGGAAACTTTAAGCATTTGTGTATAATCGAAGGGACAACTTTCATTGAGCTAAGCCACAGATGGCCCAACCTCAAATGAAATTGGTCCAAATGTGAGATGATGGATAATGTGACATCTAATGTTTTTGTTCTTATTTGTATTGGAAGGATGATCGATCCTATCATAGGGAAAGAAAAACCATTATGTGTCTTGATCCATTCTTTCGGTTTATCATAGACATCTTGATAAAGGTCATATAATATCAAAAATTCCTTGGTAATCACGTTCTCTCCATAGGCGGGATCTATTAGTATCCCATTAGTGGGCTTGTTATAGATATGGTCGACTATGTAGAGAGGACCATCGGGTAGATTGTTAAGTATATCCTTAGAGGAGAAAGCAATATCAAGATATTTCTTAGGTTGGCCCTTACGAGGGATAACATCTACCACACCTACCATTTCATCCATAGGATTAACATGGGTAACATGTGAGATAGGATCAGAATGTTCATCATTTGTATCAACATTCATCACATCATTCCTTGTAGTTTCACGAGCTTTGACAAATGAAATATTATGTTTGGGTATTGGATCAGTGAAAATTTCCAAGTTTTGATTTTGAGGGGCAACAGACTTATTACCTTGATCATTAACACCTGCAATGGATAGATGAACAGAATCAATGAGGTCTTCCACAAGATGTTTAAGACACTTACAATGATCTGTGTCTTATCCATTTTTTCTATGATAATGGCAATAATCAATGGATTTAAAGTTCAGAGGTAAAGGCTTAGTAGGATCAAGTGCTTTGATGGAAAGAAAGGTAATCATTTGTTGTTGTAAAATTTGGGACATTGTGTTATGAAGGGTGTTAGGTAAAGGTGTGAATTATCTTTTCAGATCTCCATAACTAAAGAGCACTGTAGTTTTAACAACTATTATTCGGTTGTTGATAGTTTGAGTTGGTTTTTGAGGGGGTTTGAATTATAAGAACCCTTTGTTTTTCTTTCTAAATGGTTGGGAATTTTTTTGGTTGGCAGGCTCAGATTTCTCAGCTCAGCTAGAAGTGGACTTTGTATCTTGACTACTAACTGAATTGTGATAGCCACAAAGGGTAGTACACAAGTGCATGAAGGAGGGAAATTTAATCATATTCAATTTTTCCTAAAGTTTATTTTGAAATTTTTCTATAAACATCTTTTGAAGTTGTGGGTCAAGAATCTTGACATCAATTTGGGAATAAAGCAATTGATAGCATGAGATAAAATTAGTTATCTTTTCTTCCTCATTTTTCTTGCATCTCATCAAATTGACCAAGCTATTCTTGGGATTCATATGCACTTGGAAATGATTTATAAATGCATCAACAAGTTCATTAAATGAACGAGTTGAATTGTTCTGTAAAGATGAAAACCATTCCAAGGCAATGTCTTTTAAAGTCCTAGGAAACATTTTTGCTAATAGTTTATCATCAAGGACAAAATCACTACATAAGGTGGTGTAAGCATTAACATGGTTAGAAGGATCTCCCTTTCCTCCATATTTTTCAAATCTAGGCATCTCTACTCCTTTTGGCATCAGTGTTCACAAAATTTCCAAAGACAATGGGCTACTTCGAACATAATACCTATGGGTGGTCCATTCTAATTTTGGTTTATGGTGGAGATTTGTTTTTGCATGGATGAAATATTTTGGAAAAGTTGTGTTATGAGAGGTTCATTGTAATTGGTATGTGGTGGAAGTGAAAGTGGTGATGGAGTGTATGTAGTGGTAGGGAAAGTGAATGGAATACTTATAGATGGTATTGTAGAAGAGAATAGAACATGTGATGCCACGTAGGAATTAGGGATGCTAACAGGAATAATTGAGGAAGGAATCACATTACTAACTTGTTGTAGTTTTGTTGTGACTTGAGGAGTGGTATAGGTAGGTATTGAGGCTATGGTTGAGGGAGGAGGGTTTTGAGGTCCTCCTTGGCTTACCACATTTTTTTCTGGTTGAGGAGCACTAGAGGTTAAAGGAAGATGTTTTGTATATATCTCAACCATTTGTTTCACAACGTCCAAACCATCTTCACTTTCAAGCATGTGATGGATGTTTTCTATGGTAGGAATTGTAGTGGTTGAAATGTTTTCAAGGCTTACTTGATGTTGGAGATGTGTTAAGTCCTCGTGAATGTGAATTATTTTGTGTTGTGGGATATCATCACTCTGTGTTTCAACTTGCATGTTATTTGAAGGAAAAGAGTTGCTAAAGGTATTATTCATGCCTAGTGTACTAGTTGCAATACTAGGAGTGGAAGCTTTAGATAACCCAAGATCCACAAATAGTGTGTTATCATGGGATAACATGAGTCTCGAACTTCTTCCCACTAAGGTATTAGCAATATGACACCAAACACTCATGCAAAGGTCTCTAAATGTGGGGTGAATGAAAATGCAATGTAAACTAACAAGAATGAAATGCTTAAAACTAAAATTCTAGAAAGTAAAACTAAAATGAAAAAATAACAAACAAAAACCTAGAAATTGCAAATTAAATGCCAAAAAATGTAGTGAAAAATATGCAACTGGACTAAGTCGCCTAGGGTGGCAAATAAGTCTAGGGAGTGATTTTTTTTTTTAATTTTAGAATTTTTTAAGTGGATTTTATGATTTTTAGGTTTTCAAATGCATATATAATATGAAAATGTAGAATTTTGTTGATTTTTAATGAAATGAAATGCAAAAATGCAAGCTAGATGAGATTTTCACTAATGCAAATTTTAAAGCACTAGGATGCAAATTAAACAATGTGAAATGCAATGCAGTGTAATTCTAGGATATAAATGCTCTTGAAATCAGAAATATACTGTTCTAAAGTTGGGTTCACCAAAATGTGAACAAATAAAATGGAGTCACAACTTCTCTTATCCACACCTAAAAGAGGAATGAATGAAGAGGAATCTGATTTTGTAAAGTTCACAGTCAAGAACAATTCTGTGAGATTCCAATGCAATAAAGATTGAAATTCGTCAAAGGAAATTGTTCCTAAGGCTAGAAATTGATAAAGAAGATAAACTAATAATGCAAAATTAAGAAAATGTAAAAGGTTTGAAAACACAATGTGATATGCAAAATAACCTAAAAATGCAAGCAAACTGTAAGAAAAATTAATGAAACTGAAGAGGTGCACCTGGAAACTAGAAAGTGATGGAGAGGGACTCTATAATCTTGAAAAATAACTATTGAAGCCTACTGGGACACTTACGCCAAGTTGGACGACTTTGTCCTATTTCACGGAAATTCTACCAGAACAGGTTTTAGGCAAAAGGGTACTCAGAACTGCATAAACCACTTTTCAGGCCTGGAAATGGGACTAATTCGCCACTAATGGAAACTTAGTCCACTTCTAGATTTTGGGAAATTCAAAGGTGCAATTTGTAGCTCCTGGTTTGCACTTCAGCTCCTGACAGGTTTCTGGATTTGAAATTGTAGAATCTAACCTGTAGGTGTTCTCCAAGCTTCTTCTAAGGTTTTGACCACTTTGAATGAATTTGACAAATTTTTGACAACTTCTCACACCTTTCTCTTTGAAAATTTTGCACACAAGACCTGCAAAACACATGCAAAGAAGGGAAAAAAGTGTTAAGGGTTAGTGAATAGTGGTTTTCCTTGGTCAAACCCCAGTTTGTTAATTAAACCCTTGAAAATGAAATGAAATGAAAAGAGATTGATGAATGAACAACATGTAATGCTACAACTTACCAAACCCTTGAAGTAGAAATCTAAAGATATGCAAGTAATGGCTCCAAAGTACTTGAATACTCTTATAGATAAAATGCTTGAATGCAAAATCACTTGATTACTTGATTAGAAAATTAAGAAAGTGTTGGAGATTAAGGAGGATGAAAGTGAGAGGAAAACCCTATATTTATACATGACTGTACAAGATTTCTTGAAAATACCACATCACAGGCTGACCTCAAGGCTTAGAAAATAATATCCTGCTAGAATTTTGAAATAATTTTGATTTTTGAGCCAAATGGGACTAAGTCGCCCCTAGTGGCGACTTCGTCCCACTTAGATATTTTAAGTGGGTGTCAAGAATTAAGGTGTATTAAATGATTTTTAATGGGATTATTCTAAAAAATACACTTAATTAGGGCCTGTAAGTATATAATGGGGCCAATTAAACATAAGAAAAGGTTAAATTATGGATGAAAAGCCTAGAAAAGCATGATTTTTTTTTACAACACTTTGAAATAAGGCTTGGTATGTGATAAAAGAGGTTATTTAGGTGAATTAAATTAATAAGGTCCTAGAAAAGTGTGAAAATGTGTTACAACACTTTACAACACTTAAGTAAGGCACCACTTGAATTCTTTTAATTTGCTAGGGCCCAAGACCTAATGTGAATGTGTTATTCACATTACAAAATTAAATCAAGGTACAACTAAGCCAAGGTCACAAGGAGGACCCAAATGAGATAGAAAAAGTAGAAGGGTTACTTTTTCAGTGTCCACGGATGGACATGCGATAAACACTATTATATATATATATATGATATGCGATAGATGTTGTTGACATTATGTGATTATTATGTGATGTCATGGATGTTTATTATGATCATGTGGATGATTATGATTATGATGTATGCATGTGATTATAATGATTTATGTATATGTTGTTGCAGATCTTTATATGGATTATGTGCATTATGTCTAACGCTTGTGGATGCAGGATGTGATGTGGCACGATTTATGATATTATGATAGATGTTATGGATGTGATACTAATGGTGTGTGATGCAGGTGGTGATGTTAGTATGATTTGTGATGTATTCATATGAGATATGATATGATGATTGAATATACTATGGATAATCATGTATGTATGATGTGACATGAAAATGCAATGTGATGCAATGGATGAAAGTATGTGATGTATGCATATGTGATCATGTTATGAACAATAACTCTAAACAATCCTAAAATGATATGAAATGAGAAGATAATGAAAATGCAGTAATGAAATGGACTTAAGATGCTTAGACTAATAGATCTATATTAATCTAGACAACTTAAGATGATAATGAAAATGATAATGCAATGAGATGAAATGATATGAAATGGACTTAAGATGCTTAGACTAATAGATCTATATTAATCTAAAAAAATTAAGATGATAATGAAAATGATAATGCAATGGATAATGAACCTAAATGAACAATGATAGGTGTGGCAATGTATTGCATAGTGATATGAATGATGATGGGTGTGACACTGCACTTGTCAAAACCATAGGAATCCTGATAGGATGAAAAGGTGAGGGAAGAATATTTGCACAACCAAAATCACTAACCATAGGCTATGGGAAGAATTGGATGGGGATGAATGTAATGCAATGGAATTATAAATGAAATGCAAACCTAATGCCATTTTTCCATATTAGGAGCACTAATTTTTTCTATAGCATAACACACAATGTGCCAATGTATGAGGAACCAAGCCCGATTAGTGTCAAATGTGTGAGACAAACACAACAAACAAGAAGGCTATCCCAACACCCCAAAGCTACAATGGTTTTGGTCAAGCCTAATGTTGAAATAGATACAAACAAAAAGGATGCCCTAGTGTAACACAAGACCATGGGGATCTTGATGGGTACTACGTGGGACAACCAAGAAGACAAGATCATAGAAAATCAAGATATGCCCCTATGTTTACCTGTCAAAGTGCATGATATGATGGATTGTGGTGACCCTGACAAGGTATAATAGGAAGCTCAATGGATAAACAAAATGCCAAGAGCATCAAAACATCACAAAATATTTCAAACATCCTTTGCCATAAGATCAGTAGGTGGATGGGATTGATGTAGTCTGATTTAGGAAGGATACATCATGTTAAGACCAAAGATGAAGGTAGATTAGGTGATTGACATGACTCAGGATACTTGAAACTTATTGAACCTCATGATACTAATGGATTTTGTTTGTTAGGAACCAATTGAATAAGGACACATTTGATGACACGACACAGGAACAAAACACACCCTAAAGACCTAGGGGCTCAGGGGCTAATCAAAGATTAGCCTTGCCTACATGAAAGTGCAAAGCGCTCATAGTTCAATAAAATACTAATGACTGACCATGGATAAAATCATAAAGATGACAATGGAGACCTTGATGGATGATGAAGACTGACACAAATGGATAGACAAAAGCCCCGGGGGCTGATCAAATGATTAGCCTTGCCTACATGAAAGTGTAGGGGCAACGTAGTTCAAAAAAATAAATGGAAGACAACATGAGACCTAATGATGACCAAAACAATGAAGGATCCTAGATGAGAACAAAAGAATGATAAATGAAACCGATATACAAGCAATGAAAAGCTTAGATTGAGGATGAAAGCTCAGGATTTGGGATAGTCAATTTCAATCATCCAACTCTCAATCAAAATATACCAAGTGACGGATGATAGGATGTCGATGGGGGGGTGGGTACAATAGGTATGCTGATAGAATGGATGGAAGCATAAGGAAAATAAGACGCAAGGTAGATAATGATTAAGCCATCTGTGAATGACACCTATTGCCAGGTTTTCACCAAATGTACTTATCGAAGGCACCACCAAGGGTGGTTTTAATGATAGGACAGATTATTTCTCTTTACTATTTTTGGATTTTTATTTTCATTTTTTTGTATTTTTTGGATTTTTTACTTTTTTTGGTATTTTTCTAGCTAGGATAACCTAGCTAACCTAGGTGTAGAACCACTTTAGATGCATGATGTTGATAGGATCCTTCAAGGGTTCCCCCTCAGGTTTTGCAAGACGATATGCCCTAGAACCATATTTTGTTGTGACAACATATGGACCCAACCAATTTGCTTCAAACTTTCCTTTCTTTTCTCAATCTTGTTGGGTGCATTAATTCTCCTTCAAGACTAGACCACCAACATTGAATTGGTGGGGATGAACCTTCTAGTTGTAATTTCTTCCAAGATGATTCTGATATTCTTGGAGATGATTGTAGCCCTTGATGTGCTTCTCATCCAGGAGTTTGAGCTGACTCAACCATGTGAATCGAGCATCTTCATCATTGGTGAGATTCTTCAGAGAGATTTGAAGTGATGGGATCCCAACCTCAATCAACAAGATAGCATTAGTGCCATAAACGAGAGAATATGGGGTAGTGCCAGTGGGGGTGTGGATGGATGTGCAGTATTCCCATAGGGAGGGATTCAGATGGAGGTGCCAATCATGACCAGTGTTGTTGACCACCTTTTTAAGGATTTTGATAATATTTTTGTTGGTCACTTTAGCTTGGCCATTACCTTGTGGGTAATAGGGGGTGGACCAACGATGTTGGATATGCTATGTTTCACAAAGGTGCTTCATATACTAGTTTGTGAATGGCTTATCATTGTTGGTGATGATGGTGGATGGGATACCATATCTGTAGAGAATATGGTAAAGGATGAATTTGGAAATCTGAATACCCATGATTTGGGAGAGTGGAATGGCTTCCACCCACTCAAGGAAGTATTCAGTGGTGATGATGATGAAGGTGTGACCATCAGATGATGGAGGGTAAATCTTGTCGATTAAGTCAAAACCCCATTGTGAAAAAGGCCATGGTGCAATGATAGCCTACAAATCTTGCACAGGAGCATGAATTAAATCTACATGCTATTGACAAGGTACACATTTCTTCACGAACTCATAGGCATCATGCTCAATAGTGGGCCAGTAATATCCTGCTCTTAGAATCTTCTTTGATAAGGCCATTCCATTAGAATGAGACCCACAAACACCACTATGCACCTCATTTAAAGCAACATGGGATTCTAATTCATTGAGACACTGAAGGAGAGTGCCATCATACCCTCTACGATAATGCATATCTCCCATGATTATGTATCAGGAATTGTGTTGGATAAATGATTTGTGTTGGTTTTGAGTAAGGTCAGGTGGTAGGATGTTGTCGTGGAGGTAGGTATAAATTTCATGATACCAAGGTGATTTAGGACCTACGATATCACACACCATTTTGTTCTTAGGGATGTTGTAGGCTAGGATTAATAGTTGTTCAATGAGGAATTCACAATCCATTCAATCCTTAGGCATTTTGATGAAGGAACTAATTGTAGCCATAGAATCTGCTACCATGTTTTGGACTCTAGAAATCTACTCAAACTGGATGTAGGTGAAATGTTTCTTGAAGTCATCCTCCATTCATTTATAAGGAAAAAGTTTATCATCCTTGGTTTGAAACTCATCACTGACCTATTTGATTATCAACTAAGAATCATTGAAGACACGTAGATGAGTGATATTCAATTGAATTATGATTCTTAGGCCAGTTACTAGATCTTCATATTCTGTAATTTTTGTGCATGGAAGTGCTAGCCTAAATGACTTTGGGATGTAATCACCTTGATGAGTGACAAAGGGGACACCTACACCAGCTCCATTTTGAGTATATGACCCATCAAAGTAGACTATTTGTGCATCTAGTTTTGAAACTATAAGGACCCCTTCATCAAGAAACTCGGCTACTAATGGATATGTGTCCACCAAAGGAGCATCAGCCAATTGATCTGCTATCACTTGTCCCTTGATTTCTTTATGATCCACATATTCTATGTCAAACTCACTCACCCTCATAACCCACTTGGCCATATGACCAATTAATGACATTCTAGATAATAGATACTTGAGTGGGTCAACTTTTCATATTAGCTTGATTAGATGACTAAGCATATAGTGATAATAGTTTCTGTGAGCTGAAAACAACAGCTAAGTAGGATTTTTCCATGGGGGAATACTTGAGTTCATAACCCACAAGTGTTCAACTGATATATTAGATTGTACACACTTTAGAGAACTCATCATGTTATGTCAGCAATGCCCCCAGTGTGACTGATGTGGCTAAGATATATAGTAGGAGTGGTTTACCTGGAATGGGAGGCATTAAAATGGGAAGATTAGCCAGATACTTCTTGATCTTGTCAAAGCCTTGCTAACACTCTAGATCCCACTTGAAGGTGATTTCTTTGCACAAGAGATGTGTAAAGGATTGGAATTTATTAGCAAGTTGGGCTATGAAGCACCTAATAGATTGTAGCTTTCCTTGCAGATTTCTTAATTGTTTGAGATTGTGAGGCGGAGGAATTTCCATTATAGCCTTGACCTTTGCCAGATCCACTTCAATACTCCTTTTGGATACTATGAAGCCTAAAAATTTACTAGATGTGACACCAAATACACATTTTTTTGGATTCAAGGGCAACTTGTACTGTTCCAACCGCTCAAAGATTTTCAAGAGGATCCTGGGATGATCTTCTCTTTTCTTGGATTTCCCTAGTAGATCATCAACACAATCTTCCATTATGATATGGATGAGGATATATTGTCTCTCATAGAGGAATAGAAGTTGATCCCGCCAAAGTAAAATTTATCTTGGAAATGCCACCACCAACCAACATTAGTCAGTTAAAGACATTACAAGGAAGAATGTAATCGATCTGTAGGTTCATTGCTTAGCTAGCAAACAAGATCCATCTGTTTCAACATCTATTATGAAAAGGAAGTCCCTTTAATTGAACAAAGAAATTCCAAGAAGCATTTGATCAAATCAAGAATTATCTATTGACTCCACCAGTTCTAGTGCCTCCAATTGATGGAAGACACTTGATATTGTATGTGACAACAACTACATCAACACTGGGGGCATTGTTAGCAGAGAATGACAATGATGGTAAAGAACGTGAAATTTATTATACCAATCACACCTTAGTCCGATATGAGTTTAACTATAGCCCTATTGAACAAGCATGTCTATTAGTTGTATTTGCAACACAAAAGTTGATATATTACATTCTAAATCACAAGATGAATTTGATTGCAAGAAGACTAGCTAAGTGTGTTATGATCCTAAGTAAGTATGACATTGAGTACATTGACCAAAAAGTAATAAAAGGACAAGTGATAGCTGATCAACTCACAAATGCACAAGTAAAGGAAAATCATCCTTTGATATATGATTTCCCAGATGAATCAATCTTTATCATAGAAACACCGACAACATGGAAACTGTACTTCAATGGATCCTACACAAGTCATGGTTCAGGAGCCGGTATTTTGTTCATCACACCTCAAGGAGATTCCATTCCCAAGTCATTTCAAATAGAATTTCCATGCACTAATAACATAGTTGAGTACGAAGCATTATTGACAAGTCTTCGAATGGCAATAAAATGGAAAATCAAGGATCTTCAAGTCTATGGTGATTCTCAGTTAATGATTAAGCAAGTTAATGATGATTATGACACCAAGGATGAAAAGATAATGCCCTAAAAACACATGGTTGATAGTTTCAGACTATAATTTTATGCCATTACCTTTGAACATATACTAAGAATCCAAAAAAAAGTAGATGACACAATGACTACAATTGGATCTCTCTTGGACATTCCTAACAATGCATTGCAATATGAGTTCTTGGTAGAACAACTATTGATCCTTTCTTTTGATGTCCACAAAACTGAACTTGTGTGTGAACTTGTTGGCCTTGATTCTCCCCAATACAAATACATTTATAGTTACTTGCATGACCAAATTATCCCTCCCAACTTGTGCCTCAACCAACACAAAACCTTTATCTGACAAGCATCCAAATATGCAATTATCAGAGATACCCTTTACCATTGTAGCCTAGATAATACCCTCCTTCGATGTCTTGACTCAAACGAAGCACAAACAACATTACAAGAGGTACATCATGGTATATGTTGAGCTCACTCTACTGGTCCAACCCTAGCTAAAATGCTCATGAGGACAAGATACTATTGGCATACAATGGAATGTGATGACTATCACTTTGTGAAGAAATATCACCAGTGTCAGATTCATGGATATCTTATACATGCACTAGCTCAAGAACTATAGCCACTTATGTCACTATGGCCATTTTCTCAATGGGGACTCAACCTCATAGGAAAGATCCATCCCACCTTTGCTAATGGACATAAGTTTATCATTGTTGCTACTAAGTACTTTACAAAATGGATTGAAGCCATCCCAATGAACTACATTACTAGAAAGTAGATAGCCAAGTTCATCCTGAATTATATCATAAGCCATTATGGTGTCTCGCAGTCCATCATTATAGATAATGGTTTCCCTTTTAAGAATCAGGATGTCTATGAAATTTGTGAAAAAATTAATATCCAACACCACTTTGCTACCCCGTATTACCCCCAAGGTAATGGCCAAGCTGAGCCATCTAATAAGACTATCCTAAAAATCTTAAAGAAGACTGTCAATGATGTTGGCCATGACTGGAACCTCCAACTCAATCCTGCTTTATGGGCCTACCATAACAATGTCTACACCCCTACAGGAGCCACTCCATACTCTCTTGTCTTTGTATTTGAAGCCATACTTCCTATAGAGGTCGAGTTTCCTTCCCTAAGATTTTCTAGATGCAAGGAATGATTGATCAAGAAGAATATTGTGTATGTCATCTACATGAGCTAGAGTTATTGGATGAAAAGAGACAAAATTCTTTGACACATGTGCAAGCATATCAAAATATCCTTTGACGTAACTACAATAAAAGGGTCTAACATAGAATTTTTGACATTGGTGACTTAGTCCTAAAATAAAATCTAAAGAATCAAGCAAATCTAGAAAAGCCTAGAAAGTTTGAACCTAATTGGTTGGGCCCTTATATCATCATAATAGGATATGGATCTAGTGCTTATCAGCTTTCTACTCCTAAAGGTGAACCATTTCCTGAACCCACCAACGGCATGCACCTTCACAAGTACTACACCTAATTCTCAATATATCCCTTCAAAAATCCAAAAAAACAAATAGTAAAGAGAAATAATTCATCCAAAGTGAAAACCACTTCAGTGGCACTTTGGATAAGTACCATGGTGAAAACCTGGAAAATAGGTACCATGTGTAGTCGGTCTATGCTCCTTTGTCTACTATCACTCCACTTGGTCTTCCATCCGAGCTGGTCATCTATTCACACATGTCACTCATCCATAATAAATCTTCGTCATCCTTATCATGGCCTGAGAACTATCGACATTTAGTATCCTTTTCCTTCATGATCATCCTCTTCATTCGTCTGCTACTTCCCCTCATGCATAATAAGTTGATCCTATACCTAACTGGGGGAAATTTCTTGACTTACATCTTCATGGGAAATAACACATGGTATCAACCTTTTAAAACATCAAAAATCATAAAATCATAAAACATCAAAATCCAAAAAAAATCATAAAACATCAAAATCCAAAAAAATCATAAAATGTCAAAATCTAAAAAATAATAAAACATCAAAATCCAAAAAACCATAAAACATAAAAATAAAAAAATAAAACATCAAAAAATCCCAAAAATCACAAAACACAAAATCCAAAAAATCATAAAACCCTCAAAATCCAAAAAAAAAAACCAAAAACCATCAAAACTTCCAAAAATAGAGTCTGATTCTGAGTCAGTTTGTTTTAGTAGGGTCAAACTACATTGTCTCTATGCATTTTCCATGTAGGAAAGGCCCATCTTCAATGGGCCCCTGAGACATTAGGTCAGTCCTTATACATTGCTCAAATAAAATCATGGCTCGGTCTTTTTTCAAATAAAGCAAACTCAAATCATGTCGAACTATGATGTCTCTACATGTATAATGTAGGAAAGGCCATCAATTGATGAGCCCCTAAGGCCTAGGTCCATCCTTTAGGGTTTTTTGAGCTTAGTCATGTTCTTTTCCTACAAGCAATCATCATTCAAACTAAATCATAAATCAACACACAAACATAACTAACAAATATTTCATCTTTAATCAATCAATCATGTTATCATCAATCAAATGATCAAGTCATGTGTCTTGTATCAGAATGGGGCATTATGTCATTTGTCTCATTTGGTCTTATTTTTGTATTTTATCAGGATGCGTCCTTCTTGAGATTCTTTCCTCCAACATGATATGTCTTTCCTAAAATTAGGCATCATCACATCGAACGGTCATATCAATCACACTTTATCAAATCAATCAAGCTTGTCATCTTGTTCAATTAATCTTGCCTCAATCAGGATGTGTCTTTCTTAAAACCAGGTGCAATCAATCAAATAAATTGGTAAGCCTTGAGAAACTTATCAATCAATCCTTGTCAATGTTTACTGTGATACCTACCATGTGACCTGCCCTATGATCTACTACTCTAAACTTGGGAGAAGCTTGAATTTATCCTCTCTAGTGGCATGACCCTCTCATTAAAATCCCTATAATACTGAACTTCCTGGCCCTATCTAGCTAGCTCCTGAGCAACATCCACCACTGATCCACTGCATGTAGAAGCAAATTCTAGCATCCTTTAATCAGTCTACTATTGGCTAATGACTGCTAGGTCTCTCTCTATTTGGAGAATGTCCCTCTCAACCTTAAGGTCATCTCGCTCTATCATCACCATCTGAAGCTCTGTCGCCAAGGCCTATACCTGATCCTAGAAGGTGGCTATCCTCTACTTTACACTTCCCTCATTTGCTCGACCCTCCTCTAGCCCCACCTCCTCATCCATCCCCATGATAATCCTCTCCTAGAGGACTCTCTCTACCTCATCCATCTCAACCTCCTCTACATGCTCCTCGTGTCTCCCCTCTCCATGCCCCTCAACCTCCATCACCTCAACATCTAGATGTCCAACCTCTAGAGTGGGAATCTCAACATGCTACTCTCCCTCTTGCACTACCACCTCTGCGACTACCCTCACCTCAAGATGATCCTCCTCCTCTCAATTTGGTGGTAATTATCTCACTGCCTATCGTCCTCCATCCCTCCTCCTCCTATGTTGGTCTCCTCCCTGATCCCCCTGACCATCTCCTCCACCATCCCCTCCCCCTCTATCTCCCCATCCTCCTCCTCCCCTTCCTCCATCCCCTCCCTCTACCTCTCTAAACTCTCAGGCCCCTACCTCCAAGCTCTATGGGTAGTGTCTATTGTGGATCTTTCAATGGTAATGGTCGATGAATCAACCACCAGGAATCATACTTTGATGTGGTCCTCACATTTGCATCACCTCTTCTCCAACCCCACTCTAATGGATGTAGGGCATTAATCTCCTGCTCAACTATAGTCACCACAATCTGTGGCTCCCATGGATGAACCTCTTGAGAGGATCATGCAAACTCATATCTACCCATGGGAACACCCTACCTCTCCCTAAACTACCATTTGACCCTCTCTAGAAGATGCATCTCAATGATATGTTGGCTCTAAACTATCCACCCAATAAGGTACCTAGGCTTTCACCACCATGGAAAGTGATAATCCTCATCAAACCAAAAATCATAGGCTTTGTATGATCTCCAAATGAAGCTAACCAAATGTATCCAGTTCATGCCTCCAATAGCCAACATATCCCACATGTGTCTTTGTTAGGGCACCCTAATACATGTATGCATATGTAGCACCTGTGCCCACCTGATGTAGGTCACCAATACTTGGAACACTACTATATGCTCCTAGGCCCATAGGCATACCCAATAGGCATGGCCCCCATGCGTACATTGTCCCATCTTGGACCATTTCCTCAAACATCTCTCCCTGGCCTATGGGGAATCCATGACCTCTGCAATCAGGGATCATCACCCCTACTATCAGTGTGCATAAGATGTAGTCATATCTATCGTACTTCTCTATGAGGATATCCCATCTAATCTCATACCCTTGAATTCCAACCTCTGAATTATCATCACACTCATAATAATCATATAGTGTTGTACAATCCTCGAGCGGGGTCATATCATACCCGCTCACCTCGAATCAAAAACCATAGAATCATGTAGACATCCTTGAGGGTGACTATCACCTCCCCCATCAATAAATGGAGGCTACAAGTCTCAAAGTGTCATCACTCTACCAACACTGTCAACATGTCCCTGTTTGCCCTGATGATGGGCATATAGGTAACATAGAATACACCAAGATCTAGCAATGCCTTTCTCTCCACCTCGTTCAGCTAGTCTCGCAACTAAAATACATCTAGTCGTGACTCCTGTGTATAGATAGGAGGTAGAAAAACTTGAAGTCATCACGAAAGCCATCATGTCAATCTCAAGTCTCCATTTGACCCTATTGGACCTATGTTGGTTTATAGTGCTCACCAGGGAAAGTACTCCCTTAGGTCGACGGTAGGTAAAGATGCGGTATGTACTTAGTGGGCAGCATCTAGAATAGGTGACATCTTCTCAGCAAAAGCACTCAGAGCTCCAAGGATTTATAAAAATAGAATGCACAAATGACCTATTATCCAAATCCAGTTGTTATTTATAGGTTGAAAATTAGGGTTTTCACCTACCTTGTCTATTGGGTGCACATATTGATGATTTTGACCTTGAATTTGACCCCCTTCTTGACCTCGACAATTAATTTCATCTTCACCGTTCAATTCCTGGTGATCAAATTATCTTATCACAATAATTTTCCAAAAAAAATTGAATTTTTTTTGAAAATTTGTAATATTTTCCCAAGGGGGCTTACCTATACCTTGCTTTCACTAGGCCATCTTTTGACCAAATTTATTTGACACAATGTGATGAACTACGTTATTTGAAAGAGGGGAAAAATGTAAACACTAAAAAAATGTCTTAGTCTGCGAGCGCTATTTTTCTTGGCCTTCGTCTTTGCATAATTAAATAATTTTAATTATTCGTGATCACATTCCTCTATTAATTAAATAATTTTGACTATTTAATTAATTCACTTCTTAATTTTATTCTATCTTGACCAATTAAATAAATTAATTGTGTCGCTAATTCCCCCTTTCTTCAATAATTAAATAAATTATGATTTATTTAATTATTTGCTTATCATCATTCGTCTATAGTTAAATAATTAAAACTAATTATTTGACTATTAACTAATCTTTTAATGATTCTATAGTTAAATAATTATTGAAATTATTTAATTATCTTCCAATGCTTCCCTTCTATTATATAATTAACTTAAATTAATTATTTAATGGTATTTTCCCATTTCCTCTTATTTAATTAAAATGGTTTTATAAATTGTTTTAATTAAATGCCCACTTGCCTTTTCCTCAAATAAATAATTTAAATAAATTATTTATGCCTCCACTTGTCCAAAGATTCCTTCTCATGAATTAATTCTTTTCAATTTTTAATTCCTCCATATTCTCCCTCCACTATCTCATTTTCAAATCTCAATCATCGATCGTCTTTGGGCTCTTTCTAATCTTGACAATCCATTTTGTAACCTCCCCTTTCATGTGTTGCATGTCTTCTCATCCATCGATCTTGGAATCTTTCTAGAAGATCAATCTCATCCATCTGTTTGAATGGTTGTCTTTAAAAGAAGCCTTTCTCTTCCATTTTTTCCTTAACAACCACTTATCTCCAACTTTCTTGCTTACAATTTGTAAGTATTAAATCACAACTCCAACTATAAATCTGAGGGCATATTTGCAAAAGAAGAATGAGGAGAGACAAGGGAAGTGATTCAAGTTCAAGCATGGGAAGGGTTTTCATTTGATGCTTTCATTTTTCTCATGTTTTGATTGTTTTCTCTTGATTTGGATTGGGTTTTGGCTTAGTAGTGTTGTGGTTGTCACTATAGTCTAGGCTAACTCATTTTAACCCATCTTACATTGTCAAGTTGCAAGATTGATCTTTATAGTGCAAGAAAAAAGAATTGAAGCTACAAAGTTTATTACAAGTTTTCAGGAGTTGACAACCAAGGATCTGAGAGTGTTGACATCAAGGAAAATAACCCAAATCTTAGTTTTAGAAACCCTAACATGGACCCATTTGCCACTAAAGGAGAATGATTCCTTTTTTCCCTAAAAATAGGCTTCTTGCAGCAAGGTACACATCATTTTAAGCTCTATAAACTCCCCTCATAGTTGCTATAAAAGTTAGGGTTAGTTTTTTATTGTTATTTGCATCTCATCACATACATAATTAATTTTTTTATGGTGGAAGATTAGTGGTTCATCATCTTGATCAATTCATTTTGATGCAAAACCTACTTTCACCACTTAAACAATCAAAAGATCATATTCAGTGATGAATAATTTTATCAAAAGATCATTGTTGTTTGAATGGTTGTCTATAAAAGAAACCTTTCTCTTCCATTTTTTCATTAACAACCACTTATCTCCAACTTTCTTGCTTACAATTTGTAAGTATTTTCACAACTCCAACTATAAATCTAAGGGCATATTTGCAAAAGAAGAATGAGGAGAGACAAGGGAAGTGATTCAAGTTCAAGCATGGGAAGGGTTTTCATTTGATGCTTTCATTTTTCTCATGTTTTGATTGTTTTCTCTTTATTTGGATTGGGTTTTGGCTTAGTAGTGTTGTGGTTGTCACTATAATCTAGGCTAACTCATTTTAACCCATCTTACATTGTCAAGTTGCAAGATTGATCTTTATAGTGCAAGAAAAAAGAATTGAAGCTACAAAATTTATTACAAGTTTTTAGGAGTTGACAACCAAGGATCTGAGAGTGCTGACATCAAGGAAAATAACCCAAATCTTAGTTTCAGAAACCCTAACATGGAACCATTCGCCACTAAAGGCGACTGAATCCTTTTTTCCCTAAAAATAGGCTTCTTACAACAAGGTACACATCATTTTAAGCTCTAAAAACTCCCCTCATAGTTGCTATAAAAGTTAGGGTTAGTTTTTTATTGTTATTTGCATCTCATCACATACATAATTAATTTTTTTATGGTGGAAGATTAGTGGTTCATCATCTTGATCAATTCATTTTGATGCAAAACCTACTTTCACCACTCAAACAATCAAAAGATCATATTCAGTGATGAATAATTTTATCAAAAGATCATTGTTGTTTGAATGGTTGTCTATAAAAGAAGCCTTTATGTTCCATTTTTGCCTTAACAACCACTTATCTCCAACTTTCTTGCTTACAATTTGTAAGTATTTTCACAACTCCAACTATAAATCTGAGGGCATATTTGCAAAAGAAGAATGAGGAGAGACAAGGGAAGTGATTCAAGTTCAAGCATGGGAAGGGTTTTCATTTGATGCTTTCATTTTTCTCATGTTTTGATTGTTTTCTCTTTATTTGGATTGGGTTTTGGCTTAGTAGTGTTGTGGTTGTCACTATAATCTAGGCAACTCATTTTAACCCATCTTACATTGTCAAGTTGCAAGATTGATCTTTATAGTGCAAGAAAAAGAATTGAAGCTACATAATTTATTACAAGTTTTCAGAAGTTGACAACCAAGGATCTGAGAGTGTTGACATCAAGGAAAATAACCCAAATCTTAGTTTCAGAAACCCTAACATGGACCCATTCGCCACTAAAGGCGAATGATTCCTTTTTTCCCTAAAAATAGGCTTCTTACAACAAGGTACACATCATTTTAAGCTCTAAAAACTCCCCTCATAGTTGCTATAAAAGTTAGGGTTAGTTTTTTATTGTTATTTGCATCTCATCACATACATAATTATTTTTTTTATGGTGGAAGATTAGTGGTTCATCATCTTGATCAATTCATTTTGATGCAAAACCTACTTTCACCACTCAAACAATCAAAAGATCATATTCAGTGATGAATAATTTTATCTATAACTCTAGCATGAGATAACTTTACCTTGGATATCTACAAGCTTTATCATTGTATTTCATAGGACTGGTGTTCTACCTATTGTACTATTTTAGTTTGGGATTATTGTCTCTAGTAGGTTGGTGCCTACAAACACAATAGGGGATTGTTGTCTCCAGTATGTTGGTGCCTACTTAAGTGTGGAAAATTAACTTATACATTTTTGCATTGTGAGCTTGTATTTTAATAGTAGATCCAAGCACCTTTTCTCATCGTCATTTTTCTCGTCTTGGGTTTCCATGTATATCTGGTGTTCATGTGTGTAGATGTGTGTGCATATGTTGTTCCTTGATCATTATATTTTTTCTTTGGTTAGATTTATAATATATGCATTTGAGTTAAGAGTTTTAAATATATTTTATCTATTGATTCACCCCCCTCTCAGTAGATTTTGTTCTCTCCACCTTTGACTCCTACTCTAGTTGAGGACATTTTTAACCTTGTGCAAATCATCAAGGAAAAAAATAATTTTCTTGTGTTGAATAGGATGTATATTCCCATGCTTCTAAGCCTCTTGTGAGTAGATTTAGGGATTGGTCTTAGTGAGGATGGTCTATGCCTAGCCATGACCATTCTACTTCTCCCTAATGTCTTTTAGTTGTAGGTTTAGTGGTTTGTTTAATACTACAATTTTTTCACCTTGTTCTTGCTATATTTCCATTTTGCAATTAGCCTCTTGATAGAGGAAAAAAAGAATGATAGTAATGATGATTAAGAATCCCCTGATAACACTCTACACACCTTTGACATGTATGAGATAAATTACATAATGGTATTTTTACCAACATTTATTTTGTGAATATATGTAATATTATTAACTAGCAGTCGCCTGTTGGTGTGCGATGGGAATGCAAAAAAGTGTGGAAGGTCAATTAGGAAAAAAATTGGTCTATTTTTGTATGTACATTTGCATAGTGCATGAGGTCAATTGATAGGCCATTTAGAAAATTATCTAGTTTGTGAAACAAAGATCTTAATGAAGAATTCATAGCTTCAAATCATGTATAATTCCACATATAGATATCTATACATGAGTGAAAAAAAACCTAATAATCACGAAGATAATCAAGCTTCATTACCAAGAGAGTCATGTTATGTTTTCAATATGGATAGAAAGAGGGAGAGGGGATAAAGAGATAAATATAGAGAGGAAGATAAAGATAGAAATGGATATGGATATGGATATCGAGGAGAGTGGTATGGAGAGAAGGAGAGGGAAAGATAAAGATAGATAGGAGATAGGGATAGAAAGAGATGGAAGAGATACATATATAGATATGGAGAGATAGAAAGATAAATATTGAGATAGGAAGTGATACATAATGAGAAGTATAGAGATGGAGAGATATAGGTGTAGAGAGAGATCAAGAGATAATGAGATAGATATAGAGGGGGAGATTGAAGAAGAATTATGGAGAGATAGAGATATAGGTATAGAGGTCTAGGAAGAGGGAAAGAGGGAGAGAGAGGGAGAGACAATTATGGATATAGAGGGATACATGTCTATACATAGTGGGGGAGAAAGGAAGATAGAGAAAGAGAAGAAGATAGAGAAAGAGAGGAAGGAGAAAAATAAATAGAGAGGTAGAGAGAGGTAGAGGGAGAGATAGAGAGAGAGAGAGATAGGAAGCAGGAGGTGTTTGGAGAAGAGATGGTATAGGGAGGAAGGGGGAGATAGAAAGATAGAGAGACTTATAGATGGTGAGATAAAGTGATAGGGAAATAGATATAAAAGGAGATAAAGGGAGAAGATATATATATCTAGAGAGAGAAGGAGAGGTACAAAAATAGAGACAAAGAGAGGGAGAGAGAGAGGTAGATAAAGAGATAGATAGGGGACTAAGGAGGGAGTAGTGGAGGGAGAGATGGAGAGAGAGATAGATATGAGAGAGAAGTAAAGATATATATAAATATTAAGGGATAGGGAGAGAGGGGGAGAAAGGAAGAGACAAAGATAAAATGAGGGAGATGGGAAGATAGAGGGGGAAGGATTAAGAGATAAAGGAGATGATAGATGCAAGTAATAGAAAAGATGGAGATAATGGGGAGATAATGATGGAGATAGAAGGACAAAAAGTGAGTTGTGTGTGGAGTGAGAGAGACAGAGCAGGGAGGAGGAAATCCAAGGCCGTCGAACATATAGAGAAATGGTGAGAGGTAGATATGGGATACAGATGGAGGAAGGAGGAGGAAGGGAGAGAGAAGGAAGAAATAGAGGGAGGATAGAGAAGTAGAGATATATAGAAAGAGGGAGTGATAAGGAGAGAGGGAGAGAGTGGGAGAGATAAGGATAGAAAGAGGGAGAGATAAAGAGATACATATATTGGGAAAGATAGGGGAAGAGAGATATTTATAAAGGAAAAAGGAGATAAAGATAGTGGAGAGATAGAGAGGAAGATAGGAGTAGGCATTTTATTATGGAGATGGGACATAGAGACATTATAGAGGAGGGAGGAAAAGTAAGAGTATATGCAAGCAAGGAAAGGGAGGAGAAAAATATAAATAGAAAGTGGTAAAAGTATAATTTTATAGTATAGAGGATAAAATAAAGATATAGAGAGAGCTGGAGGAGATAAGTATATGGGGAGAGAGGGGAGATAAATAGGGGTTCAAAAAAATAAGAGTAAGGCAGAGAAAGATAGGGAGAGTGAAAGAGAGAGAAGAAAAGAGAGAAAGATAGAAGGGGCTCAGACAAATATAGAGAGAAATAGGGGAGAGAGTGGAAAGAGCAATTGATAGATAATGAGAAACATAGAGATAAAGATAGAGAAAAAAATATAAAGAGCTCCCTCTATGTGTTTGTTCCTAGCTCTCTCTGTCTCCCTATCTCTACCTCTCTCTATATATCTCTTCTTTTCTCTTTTGTCTCCTTTTGCCACTCTATATCTTATCTCTATCTCTCTCTCTTCTCTCTTCCTCTCTTTTATCTCTCTATCTATTTTCCTCCCTAATTTTTCAATAATCGGTACACTAAAGAGGTCTTAAAGGTGAATTATCAACACGTGTTATCCTTGGATTGTTGGCATGAAATGATTGATCGAAAGTTAGTCTCTCTCTCACTCTATAAATTTTAATTTAGATTTTAAGTTTGATTTAGATTTTATGTTTTAAATTTATTTTATTACATAAATTAAAATATAATTTAAAATATAATTATTTTTCAATAATTACAATTTTAATAAGACAATTAATTAGAAATTATATTTATTAGCCAATAGGCTATATATAGAATGAATGTTGAGCAGAAACCTATCTCACACCTTAAACAGCTAGCCATAAAACAATTTTCCATCATTGTTTATTATTCCTTGCATTTAATTTTGGGATCTCTGATTTCAACAAGTCATAAAACAATGCATTTAGTTTTGAGATTTTAGAATCAAAGTGGATTTCCATTGATTCATACAATAATTAGCTAGATTGTTTTCTCACGTGAGCCCTAAAACCCTAAAAATCTTATATTTTTAGATCCACCCTTCTTTGAAAAAATTGTCATGGTAGGGCTTCTTAAATTTTTCCTATGAACTCTATCTATTTTTCCTCATAGGCATCAAATGGCACAATTTGTGCAGAATCTTGAGGTAAGTCACTTGCCATGATCTTAGTCAATTTTATATTTCGAATCTATTTGTCGACCATTTATTTGTTGAAAGGTTTTGTCACATCCCTCTATGGGAGGATTTCTTATGCACAATGGGTGGAGCTCCACAATTGAAAGAATAAGTTTGGGCATGCCCATGATATGCTAGCTATTCTTTGCAAAGAAACCAAAAAATAGGAGATTCATAGATGATGTTTGGAAGATCAATTATGAAATGAGTGATAATGTTTCAAGGGGAGAAGTAGAAGCATTGGTGAGGAAATTGATGAATTTGGAGGACAAGCAAGGAGGATAAATGAGAGTTAGACTAAAAAAGTTCAAAGAGAGGGCTATTGCTTCAGTGAAAGTTGATGGAGCTTCTTCAACAATATGCAAGAATTTAAGGCAGATGCAGATGAAGATAGGTTGTTGAAACTCTCCACATTGCTTTAGATTGTATTGTCTTGTGTTCATAGTTTATTTTTCTTTTTATGACTTGTTTAATGTCTAGATGATAGAGGAGGAATTGGAATATTCAGAAACATCCATTTTTCTTTTTCTTATAAATCCTAGGGTACCATTTGTTTTAACTTAAGTGATGTAACTCCACAAACCATTAAAACAAATATTCCATGAGAACAATACTGCAAATCGTTAAAATACTAGAATTTCTATAAAACCAAGACAAACAATAGTTGTTTTATGAAGTAGACTAAATAGACTCCACAAAAGATCATATTTGTATGAAGATTTCATTCAAATTTATTTCCACATAATCTAATTAGTAAGTATAATTAAAAGATTGTATTTTATTGTTTTGATTAGTATGTATAGATTGAAAAGTATATTTTGGATTGTAGAACAATAGTAAGGCCAAAATTAAGATGACAGATTGGAATGGAAGCTAGATTTTCTCTTGTGAAAATGTTTGACTCGAAGATACTCTACCAAATCAAGTTGAGATTTGAGGGCTCTTGAGAATTAATCATCAAATAATGGGGTCCTATGGTAAGTGATTACATGGAAGATAACAATTGGTTCAAATGTTTGAAAAATGAAATGGCATTGCATGGAATTGTTTGATGAAGCCATGGCATTGGAGGATAATTTTAATCATACAACTTGTTCTCTCATCAATGAATAAGTAAGATTATATGGATAAATTTTGTGCATAATTTTATATAGAGAAGAAAATAGCTATGTTTTGCAGCTTTGGTATATTGTTAAGGAGATTCACATATGGTCATTGATTTATTAACAAAATCAAAGTATATTTGTCAAATTATCAAATAAAAGAACAAACAAAAAAAAAATTCCAGACCCATTTCATACAAGCATAAAAAATCATTGACTACAAAATCTTCAAAATAACTATTAACTAATTAGTGCAAGGCTCAGACGCCTAAAAAAGGGATGAGATGGGGATCATGCCCCGGACAGATTTTAGAGCAATGGTTACCCCTCATACTTTGATTCTAAGCTAAAGAGAACCCCTTGAAGATATCTCCAACCCAAAAAAAATTGTGGGAAATAAACCCCATAAGTTATCTGCGCCGCCATGGCCAGATTAGACGTTGGACTGTGTCTCGCAGCAATACAACAGCTGTTGCAATCGTGCGTTTCGCCTCTCTATATTAGACAACCTCCGTTTGTACGTGTCCAGAAAATTCCGAGAAGCCTGACAACACAAATGAAAAGGAATACGAGGCAGTCAGAAGTTAAAACTCTTATATTTTCTTCTTCCTTCCGCTGATTCTCTGCTTTGCCCCCCTCGATTTCTGCTACAGCAATAGGAAGCATTTTTGTTTGCGGACTAAAATTAGGCGTCCACAAAAAGCGCGGCCATGCATGGAGTCTGGGCAGGTCTTTCTCGTCTGACTCTTTCTTTTCTGCTCCGCATCATCCAGAAAAAGTCTCGCTTTGTTTGCAGGCTGTACAAATAAATTATACTGTTTCTTTTCATAGTTAACCATGGAATCAACCCTTCACATAATTGATGGAATGTTAGGTACGAAGATCTATTACAAACATGAACCTTCCACTTATTATTAAGAGACATTAAAATTTTAATGCATTAGCAAACATATTTAGCAATTTCCATAATTGAATTTTATAATTTTAATAGTAGTTATCAAATATACACGATCATAACTCTCAATTAATTAATAAAGATTGATCCATGCTTATGTATATATACTTTATTGGATTATAGTAGATTTAGCACACGGAAATTTTATTTCCCTTTACATTTTGGCGAATCCATCTAATCTTAGATGACCTAATTTTCCCTAGGATTTCTCATAAATAATTTTATTTTGATATATGTGATATGTTAATATCTATATTTTATTTCAAAATGAGATCTTCCTTTCACCGTTGTGCTTTAATGATACATAATTTTTACATGAATTGGTGTTCATATTTGTATATGCTATAGTTTCCCTACCATATGCTCTTTTATGTCGGATTTGGAGTTGTTATACCATTTCCTACATCAATTAGGGTTTTGAACCTATATTAAATGGTCTTACAAACCTTAGGTTATTTACGATACAACTATTTTGCAACATCATGAACTCTCATTGTGCTTTCTTGTTGGGTTTAGAAAATAAATCATTATTGATGTTGACATGTTTATAAAATTTGTGACATGCAATCCATTTGTTCTTAATTCACTTATGACATACTATCATAGAAAAATATATTACATTGTCTATGGATGTATTGTTTTATCACATGTGCACTTTCTCCTCCTTTAGGGATTTATAATTTCTCTTTCCTCACCTTCTTAATCCTCTTATTCATGACTGCCTATTTTGCATACTCTTTTTCTATAATGTTCTTGTAGTGTGATTCATTTTAATTGTGTTTTATAATTTGACACCTCTCCATCACATTCATGATTCAAGTAATTATATTTATTGTGAGAGATAATCATGATATAGCTATACCTTATATTTCTATTAATGATACATAATGTGATGAGGTTATAGTTTCTTTAGTTAATCATGATATTTTTTATCCTTATGATAATATTCCTCCTACATATTACATGATAGTTCTCCATCTATTAAATCATGTCAAGATAACTTATATCCAAACTCACATATGATTGTGTGATGAATGATTAATCTTTTACATCTTATGTTTGTTTCACTCATATTTCCCAAGATGATTTATGTTCATTTGCTATGATATCTTATTTTATACATGATATTTTATCTCATGATGATTATTCTTCTACAAATCATACGAAATTTATAGACATATATAATATATGTTAAGAAAGAAAATCCTCCCATGGTGATATCATACATATTTATGATATTTTATTAACCTATTATATTGATACTATTCATGATTTGTTTCTTTTTTACTATATCTAATGGTGATATTGTGGGCCTTATTTATAAAATTTATTATGTGATCACAATGATGATCTTGGGACTTAATCAAAAAATGCAAAAAACTTCTTGATTTCCAGCCCACTTGTGTATTTTGCATTTCATCTCTTCCCATGATGTATAATCAATCTAAGAAAATTATATATGGTTTCTTATTGCTCAAATTTTCCTATGTTTTATTCCTTTTCATCCACCATGTTATTATTATATATTAGAAGTTACAAATATCTAATAAAGCTCTCAGTTAGAGAAGGTTTTCTTCATTTTCTATAAATTTGGTGGACTACAAAACTAAATTAGTATAAGAAAATATTTTACTTTTTCAAACCTTTTCAATATTAATAACCACAATAATATAAATTTCACATCATCAAAAATTAAGAAAATTAGATGGACAAAAAATTTACATGGAAACCCCTACAAGAGAAAACCATGAAAAATTATTGCTTATATGAGTTATATAAAAACTCTTTTACAAACTTCATGGGGACCAACCTCCAATGTGAAGCACCAAATTAGAAAGAGACGCCAATCTCTTCTTTAGGAAGCACCAAATTCCAAGTGAACTTAAAATAGTAATTATGTATAGATTCACCTTCATAAATCTACTTTTATTGATGAAATCTTCTTCACAAATCTATCTTGACTATCAATTTTTTCTTTACCCGAGATTGCTAGTGTATTTATGATATATATTTTTCTATGCCACACACATAATCTTCTTGTGATGAATGATGTATATTTGTATCTCCCACACCACTCTTTACTGCTCTTTTTATTTAATCTTATCACATGCCTCTCACTTTTACTTTCATGATTTTACTCAAAATTATCTTTACCTTTATATCCTCCTTATGCCTTTTGATGAAGAGATGCATCCTTTTTATGAAGGTAACCTTTTTAAAAGATATGTCATTTTCTAACAAACATTCCTTAAATCATACCTCAATGGCTTGATTTTAAACTAATTCAAATCATTTTAACTGTTGTTGCTTCATACACATGATCGTTGCCTTGTGATTATAAAGTATAATCACTTCTCTTCTTAAGAAATTTAAATCCATTCATAATGATATTGATGTCTTCTAATTTTATTAATCATTTCTCTCTAATAGTGAAAAATGATATTATGAATAGTAATTAATCCTCCTATATTCATCGTTGACCCTCATAAGTGATTGTCTTCCTTATTAATATTAATCATTCTTCTTTTAAAATGACATTTATTATCATCATCTTAAAGTCTTGATCACTCTGCATGAACTCACATTTTTAAATAATTCTATTGAGTGATTGATTTTATATGTGTGTGTGTGTCTTCTAAACATATGGTGGTAGACCACTAAGGAATGTGTTCAATACACAAGATCACCCATAAATAAAGTTTTATTATATCAAGTCTTTCATAATACAAAGGGATGACCTACATTGGTATTAATTTGAATTTGAATTCTCTATATTAAAGATGACACCAAAAAAATAAGAAAGAGAGTGGGTTAGCAACATAATGAACGTTCTTCATAATTTTAAAAATGTCTTATAGTCATTTGATTTCCTTCTTTATTTGAGGTAATTTGTATGATGATTAATGGTCTTTATCCTTCATTTGATTTTTTCCACACAATAACAACCACACACCTTTGAAATCAATGACAATCTCTAACAAAATCATCCATACACTTTTGACATCAATGACAATATTCTAACAATTTCTTCCCATCATGTATAATAAATCTAATAAAATTCAAAATGGTTATTTCTTACTCAAATTTTCCCATGTTTTCTTCCTCTTCATCTACCATGTTATTATTAGATACTATAAGTTACAAATATCTACAAAATTTTGAAGTTAGAGATTTTTTTTCTTCATTTTCTATAGATTTAGTGGACTACCAAAATTCTTCCACTTATTCTACCTCCTATTGAAATAATTAAGCCAAACTATAAAATTTAATAATTCTAATGGGTTATTTACTTCTTCCATTTCCCTTTATTTCTTTCACTTACAAGTAAGTGCACAGAGATGGTGCACAAAAAGGGGGTCAAAAGTTGCCACTTTTATTCTTAAATCAACTAAACTTGAACTTGGAGGAGTAATTTGAGATTCATGCACTCAAGATTTGAAGATGCCAAAAGAACAAGAATTGTAGTTCTCTTAATCTAGTTTCTAAAGTATTTTTTTTTTTCAAAAATAGACAAGATTAAGAGGATAAAATGCTTCATGCACACAAAAGTATTCCTATTTTGTTAACAAAACATAACATAGTGTCTTGCATGTGCTCCTAATTTTTTTTGTTTCATTTAATATTTAAAAAAAAACACTGGTATAAATATAGTTAAGAATGATTACTAGAAGTTGTATATTTTTTGTAATTTTTTATTTAGTAAATATTTTTATTAATTTTTAATTTTTCAAAGTGGATGCATCCTGAAAATTGCATCACCAAGCATTTGTGTCACATAACTTGCACCAAATTAAACAAAAATGAAAAAAATTCCAATGTGTAAAGAATGAAGTGTAGAACAATAATATATATTTATTTCAAATTTGGATAGTTAGGTCAAAAGTTATTAAAAAAATTCAATATATATTTCTTTGATAACTATGAAAACATTAGTGAAAGAAATTAAAAATAAATGTGTTAACATAGTTCAAATCTAAACAAAAATATATGGTTACAAAACTTAGAAGATGTGTAAACTTATGGTGCTAATTTTACTAATATTTTATTTATAATGCGTGAACCTAATGATAAGCAAGTTAAAAAATGAGAATGGAGGAAAAATTCATGTGAAAATGAGGAAAATGAACCTTTCAAGACTAAGGCTTGACATCCAAGCCTAAGGCCTATCATTTAAGCCTAAGTACAAGTGAAAACTCATACGTGTTTTGTGCAAAGGAAAAGCACGTGCGTGTTTTTGTGCAAGCCAAATCATGTGCACATTTTGTGCAAGCCAAAGCATGTGCACGTTTTTTGCAAGCCAAAGTACATGTGTTTTTTGTGCAAGCCCAAGCACATGTGCATTTTGTGCAAGCCAAAGCACGTGCATTTTTTGTGCAAGCCAAAGTGCATGCATGTTTTGTGCAAGCCAAAGTGCGTGCATGTTTTGTGCAAGCCAAAGTGCATGCGTGTTTTCTGCAAGCCAAAGTGCGTGTGTTTTGTGCAATCCAAAGCGCATGCATTTTTTGTGCAAGCCAAAGCACATGTGTGTTTTGTGCAAGCCAAAGAGCGTGCGTGTTTTGTGTGATCCAAAGCACATACGTGTTTTGTACAAGCCAAAGCACGTGTGTGTACTATTTATGTTTGCAACAAAATAGTAAATTGGACTCTTAGCCTAGTTAGATCATTGTATTTCATCATTATGATATTTCTAGATTTTAGTTAAGGGATGGTCGACTCACCTATCAGGTTGTAAGTTAATCGCATACCTTGTCCAAATCTATTAAATTGACATTCTATCTTTGTATTTTCAATTCATCACATCTTCCCCCTATTTTCTTCATCCCTCTTCATAAAATTTGGGAAAGGTGTCAAACCCTAAGGAAAAAATCAAGCAGGTTCCCTTTCCTACATTTCAAATATAAGAATAAAATAGGAAACATTCTACAAATACTTGATAATAACTAAGAATAAAAAGCCACTTTTGTTGGAAATATGATGTAATTTAATTGCAATCCTAAACATTATTCCATGTATCTCCTAAGTCCTTGGAAAGTGTTCCCCGACACTAGGATTAGAAAGAGATCAATTTTGAATGAAATAATCATGTTAATTGGCATTTGTAATTAATTATAAATGATAGGAACATGTGAGGACATCCAAAATGAGTTCCTAAATAATAGGAGCACATGGGGCACCCACATGGAAGGTGGAACCCACCTTGAGTTAAGTTAATTGTTTGGAGAAAAAGATAACACTTCTGTAATGCATGTAAAGATCCTAGAAGTTAGGGATTGATGTTTACATGCATGCAGTTCAGTTTAGTTTAGTTCAGATCAATTTAGTTCAGTTCAGTTCACTATTAGTTCAGTTCAATTCAATTTAGTTATGGTTTAGTTATCTTCAATTGCATGTAGTTAGTTTCAGTTGAATGCTAGTTTACTTCAGTTGACTTGGAATGCATGACTAATGACTTGAGTTGCATGACAAACAATAGGTGACTACTTTCAGTTAGTAGTGGATGATCAATCATACATGATATTTGCATGAATGGTGGAGCAATATGTTTCAATGAACAGAGATTGGCTTGGACCCACCTTGGGCACCCAAGTTGGCATCTTGGAGGTAACACTTTTGCATGATAATATATTTTATAAGGCTTAGTTAAGTGGGCCCTTTCTTGGGTGCCAACTTTGAGGATAAGCTTAGAAGATATCTTCATAATCAACATTAAGTTATGACTTTAATTTGGGATGCCCAAATGGATGAAGGACTTTTTTTGAAATTGTTCTTCACAATAGAGCTCTACTTGCAAGGAATAGGTGTATGTTTTGTGAGATAAGCCTTTTTCATTGTAATTGTAACTCTTTGTAGTTTACAAGGCTGATTATTGTCTATTTATCTCAAGCAAGTTGAAGAGAGTTTTATCAGTTTTTTATTGCAGGTTGTGAAGAAGATTTGTTGAAGGAAAAAGAAGCATCTCAAGAAAGGATTGAAATTATTGTAATCTTATTTTGAGATTAAATAATACATTGATTCTTGGTGGAGTTTTTTTTCGAAAGGGTTTCTCCATGGTATATGTTGTGTAACTTATAATCTTCTGTCTAATTCTTCTACAACCTTTTATCTTCATTCTACAAATTGTAAAATGAATCTAACTAGATAATCATCCAAAAATAATCTGTAACAAATAATACTTAATTAGATCAGAAGACACAAACTTTTACAAAGTACTAAGCTACATAATCACCTCAATTTTCAACATTTGGTATCAGAGTTGAGGCTGGGTAGAGTTTGGGATGCCTTTCTCTTATAAGATTGAAGGTGTTTTGGTTGTAATGGGAGCTTTTACTATTTTTGTTATTGTTGATTTTGGAAAATAAGTTTGTTACAATGAATTCTCATTTAGATATTGAAAAATTCAATGGATCTAATTATGGAATGTGGAAACTAAAAGTGGAGGATCTCCTTGAAGAAAGAGATCAATGGTTAGCTATTGGTAATGAGAAAAAGACACCTACAATGATATCAGATGAGGATTGGGCTAGAAGCTTGATAAGAAGGAAAGAGGAACCATAATATTATGCCTTGTTGATGTTGTTCTCTTGAATGTTTCAGAAGAAACTACTACATATAAACTATGGAAGATAATAGGTGATATCTATCAAACCAAAAGCCTTCTAATAAGTTGTATCTAAAAAGGCAGTTGTATTCTTCAAAAATGAAAGATGTTGATTCTATTGCAAATCATTTAAATGCTTTTAATTTGATTCTAAGTTAGTTAGCATCAATTGATGTAAAGCTAGAAGATGATGATAAATTCATTTTGTTACTTTGTTCTTTACTAGAGTCTTGGAAAAATCTAATTGTTGCTATTAGTGGTAGTGGTGCAGATCCAAAGATGGACAATATAATTCCTACTCTCCTATTAGAGGGGATGAGGTGGAAATCTAAAACTAGATCCCAAGATGCCTTGTTTGTAAGAGGTAGGCCTAAGGAAAAGGAATCTAAGGTAGACAAGAAAGGAAAGGGTAAGTCCAAAGGATGGTCTAAAACCCCTGGTAAGAGTAAGCTAAAGTGTTCAAATTGTGGAAAACCTGGACATATAAAGAAGGATTGTAAGAAAAAGAAAAAGAGTTATGCTTCTACAAAGAAATCCACAGATCGGTAATATGATGCATTAGTCATTTCTTCTATTACTATTGTTGATAACTCTTGGATTATTGATTCAAGTTGCTCCTATCAGATGACTCCCAACAAGGAGTGGTTCACTAAGTATACTGCATATGATGGAGGGTATGTCTTCTTTGGAGACAATAGGACAACAAAGGTTCTTGGCAAAGGAGAGGTAAAGTTGTGTTTCAGTGATGGTAGGGTTAAGACCCTTAATGATGTTTTACATATTCTAGGACTTGCTAGAAATCTACTTTTTGTCTCTAAGTTCAATGATTCTGGATTGCATGCAATATTTGACAAAGGTGGTTGCTAAAGGATCTTGGATTGGGACTTTGTTTAAGCTAAATACCTCCAATGTAAATAATTTAGCCAATGTAACTAAAGCTGAAAATACATGTATGTTGTGGCACTATAGATTGGGCCATGTTGGTGAAAAAGGTCTTAGGACCAAATGCTGAGTAATAAATTGGTTGATGGTATTCCTGATTATAATATTAGAAAAAAATGATTTTTGTGAGCACTATGTGTTTGGAAAGAAATCTAGATCTTCATTTCCTAGTGGAACAAATAAGGCTAAAATATTATTAGAAATTATTCATTTAGATGTAATGGGCCCTGTGGATATTGACTCTATTGGAAAATCTATATATTATGTCACATTTATTGATGATGTCTCAAGATACACTTCGATCTATTTTATGCATAAAAAATATGATGTGTTTAATAAGTTTAAGGAATTTAAAGCTTTGGTTAAGAAACAATCATGAGATAAAAGTGTTGAGATCAGATAAAGGTGGTGAATATTGTTCTAGGGAATTTGATTATTATTGTAAGCATGCAAGAATTGTGAGATAGAAAACTACTCCATATACACCTCAACAAAATGGAGTAGCAGAAAGGATGAACTGAACCCTAATGGAAAGAGCTAGGAGTATGTTAAGTAGCGCTAAGTTAGATCGGACCCTTTGGGCTAAGCTTGTAAGTACTTCTTGTTATTTAATTAATAGATCCCCTAGTTCATCTATTGAAGATAAAACTCTTTATGAAATGTGGTTAGGTAGGAATCCTAGTGTCACACATTTAAGGATCTTTGGTTGTGAGGCTTTTTTTCATGTTCCAAATGAAAAGCGATCTAAGTTGGATCCAAAAGCACATAAATGCATATTCATAGGTTATGGTGAAAATGTAAAAGGTTACAAGCTTTGGAATCCTCTAACTCAAAAAATTACTTTATCTAGAGATGTCATTTTCAAGGAATTTAGAGCTTATTTAGGAGAAGAACCAAAGGAGAAGGATACTTCTCAAACAGTTCATTTTGAGATAAATAATGAGAAGCAAGAAGATGCACACGTTGAAGAACAATTGGATGGATTGGATGAGGAGAGTTCATAGAGTTCTTCTGAGATAGATGCTCATGATGAGCATATTGAGGAACAAGTAGAAACCCCTTTGAGAAGATCCACAAGATAAAAAAATCCCATTGATAGGTATAGCCCACCTAAAAAAAAATTTATATTTTCTTTGATGAGTACTAATGATGAACCAAGTACTTACATGGAAGCTTTGTCTTCAAATGAGAACAAGCTTTGGTCACAAGATATGCATGAGGAAATGAAATCCTTGGATACTTGTGACATATG
>VDFB02047397.1:93762024-93823366 GCA_007258455.2 Sequoia sempervirens | reverse complement strand
TACATTCTAAATCACAAGATGAATTTGATTGCAAGAAGACTAGCTAAGTGTGTTATGATCCTAAGTAAGTATGACATTGAGTACATTGACCAAAAAGTAATAAAAGGACAAGTGATAGCTGATCAACTCACAAATGCACAAGTAAAGGAAAATCATCCTTTGATATATGATTTCCCAGATGAATCAATCTTTATCATAGAAACACCGACAACATGGAAACTGTACTTCAATGGATCCTACACAAGTCATGGTTCAGGAGCCGGTATTTTGTTCATCACACCTCAAGGAGATTCCATTCCCAAGTCATTTCAAATAGAATTTCCATGCACTAATAACATAGTTGAGTACGAAGCATTATTGACAAGTCTTCGAATGGCAATAAAATGGAAAATCAAGGATCTTCAAGTCTATGGTGATTCTCAGTTAATGATTAAGCAAGTTAATGATGATTATGACACCAAGGATGAAAAGATAATGCCCTAAAAACACATGGTTGATAGTTTCAGACTATAATTTTATGCCATTACCTTTGAACATATACTAAGAATCCAAAAAAAAGTAGATGACACAATGACTACAATTGGATCTCTCTTGGACATTCCTAACAATGCATTGCAATATGAGTTCTTGGTAGAACAACTATTGATCCTTTCTTTTGATGTCCACAAAACTGAACTTGTGTGTGAACTTGTTGGCCTTGATTCTCCCCAATACAAATACATTTATAGTTACTTGCATGACCAAATTATCCCTCCCAACTTGTGCCTCAACCAACACAAAACCTTTATCTGACAAGCATCCAAATATGCAATTATCAGAGATACCCTTTACCATTGTAGCCTAGATAATACCCTCCTTCGATGTCTTGACTCAAACGAAGCACAAACAACATTACAAGAGGTACATCATGGTATATGTTGAGCTCACTCTACTGGTCCAACCCTAGCTAAAATGCTCATGAGGACAAGATACTATTGGCATACAATGGAATGTGATGACTATCACTTTGTGAAGAAATATCACCAGTGTCAGATTCATGGATATCTTATACATGCACTAGCTCAAGAACTATAGCCACTTATGTCACTATGGCCATTTTCTCAATGGGGACTCAACCTCATAGGAAAGATCCATCCCACCTTTGCTAATGGACATAAGTTTATCATTGTTGCTACTAAGTACTTTACAAAATGGATTGAAGCCATCCCAATGAACTACATTACTAGAAAGTAGATAGCCAAGTTCATCCTGAATTATATCATAAGCCATTATGGTGTCTCGCAGTCCATCATTATAGATAATGGTTTCCCTTTTAAGAATCAGGATGTCTATGAAATTTGTGAAAAAATTAATATCCAACACCACTTTGCTACCCCGTATTACCCCCAAGGTAATGGCCAAGCTGAGCCATCTAATAAGACTATCCTAAAAATCTTAAAGAAGACTGTCAATGATGTTGGCCATGACTGGAACCTCCAACTCAATCCTGCTTTATGGGCCTACCATAACAATGTCTACACCCCTACAGGAGCCACTCCATACTCTCTTGTCTTTGTATTTGAAGCCATACTTCCTATAGAGGTCGAGTTTCCTTCCCTAAGATTTTCTAGATGCAAGGAATGATTGATCAAGAAGAATATTGTGTATGTCATCTACATGAGCTAGAGTTATTGGATGAAAAGAGACAAAATTCTTTGACACATGTGCAAGCATATCAAAATATCCTTTGACGTAACTACAATAAAAGGGTCTAACATAGAATTTTTGACATTGGTGACTTAGTCCTAAAATAAAATCTAAAGAATCAAGCAAATCTAGAAAAGCCTAGAAAGTTTGAACCTAATTGGTTGGGCCCTTATATCATCATAATAGGATATGGATCTAGTGCTTATCAGCTTTCTACTCCTAAAGGTGAACCATTTCCTGAACCCACCAACGGCATGCACCTTCACAAGTACTACACCTAATTCTCAATATATCCCTTCAAAAATCCAAAAAAACAAATAGTAAAGAGAAATAATTCATCCAAAGTGAAAACCACTTCAGTGGCACTTTGGATAAGTACCATGGTGAAAACCTGGAAAATAGGTACCATGTGTAGTCGGTCTATGCTCCTTTGTCTACTATCACTCCACTTGGTCTTCCATCCGAGCTGGTCATCTATTCACACATGTCACTCATCCATAATAAATCTTCGTCATCCTTATCATGGCCTGAGAACTATCGACATTTAGTATCCTTTTCCTTCATGATCATCCTCTTCATTCGTCTGCTACTTCCCCTCATGCATAATAAGTTGATCCTATACCTAACTGGGGGAAATTTCTTGACTTACATCTTCATGGGAAATAACACATGGTATCAACCTTTTAAAACATCAAAAATCATAAAATCATAAAACATCAAAATCCAAAAAAAATCATAAAACATCAAAATCCAAAAAAATCATAAAATGTCAAAATCTAAAAAATAATAAAACATCAAAATCCAAAAAACCATAAAACATAAAAATAAAATAAAATAATAAAACATCAAAATCCCAAAATGCAGAAACACCAAAATCCGAAAAATCATAATCCTCAAAAAATCAAAAAAAAACCAAAAACCATCAAAACTTCCAAAAATAGAGTCTGATTCTGAGTCAGTTTGTTTTAGTAGGGTCAAACTACATTGTCTCTATGCATTTTCCATGTAGGAAAGGCCCATCTTCAATGGGCCCCTGAGACATTAGGTCAGTCCTTATACATTGCTCAAATAAAATCATGGCTCGGTCTTTTTTCAAATAAAGCAAACTCAAATCATGTCGAACTATGATGTCTCTACATGTATAATGTAGGAAAGGCCATCAATTGATGAGCCCCTAAGGCCTAGGTCCATCCTTTAGGGTTTTTTGAGCTTAGTCATGTTCTTTTCCTACAAGCAATCATCATTCAAACTAAATCATAAATCAACACACAAACATAACTAACAAATATTTCATCTTTAATCAATCAATCATGTTATCATCAATCAAATGATCAAGTCATGTGTCTTGTATCAGAATGGGGCATTATGTCATTTGTCTCATTTGGTCTTATTTTTGTATTTTATCAGGATGCGTCCTTCTTGAGATTCTTTCCTCCAACATGATATGTCTTTCCTAAAATTAGGCATCATCACATCGAACGGTCATATCAATCACACTTTATCAAATCAATCAAGCTTGTCATCTTGTTCAATTAATCTTGCCTCAATCAGGATGTGTCTTTCTTAAAACCAGGTGCAATCAATCAAATAAATTGGTAAGCCTTGAGAAACTTATCAATCAATCCTTGTCAATGTTTACTGTGATACCTACCATGTGACCTGCCCTATGATCTACTACTCTAAACTTGGGAGAAGCTTGAATTTATCCTCTCTAGTGGCATGACCCTCTCATTAAAATCCCTATAATACTGAACTTCCTGGCCCTATCTAGCTAGCTCCTGAGCAACATCCACCACTGATCCACTGCATGTAGAAGCAAATTCTAGCATCCTTTAATCAGTCTACTATTGGCTAATGACTGCTAGGTCTCTCTCTATTTGGAGAATGTCCCTCTCAACCTTAAGGTCATCTCGCTCTATCATCACCATCTGAAGCTCTGTCGCCAAGGCCTATACCTGATCCTAGAAGGTGGCTATCCTCTACTTTACACTTCCCTCATTTGCTCGACCCTCCTCTAGCCCCACCTCCTCATCCATCCCCATGATAATCCTCTCCTAGAGGACTCTCTCTACCTCATCCATCTCAACCTCCTCTACATGCTCCTCGTGTCTCCCCTCTCCATGCCCCTCAACCTCCATCACCTCAACATCTAGATGTCCAACCTCTAGAGTGGGAATCTCAACATGCTACTCTCCCTCTTGCACTACCACCTCTGCGACTACCCTCACCTCAAGATGATCCTCCTCCTCTCAATTTGGTGGTAATTATCTCACTGCCTATCGTCCTCCATCCCTCCTCCTCCTATGTTGGTCTCCTCCCTGATCCCCCTGACCATCTCCTCCACCATCCCCTCCCCCTCTATCTCCCCATCCTCCTCCTCCCCTTCCTCCATCCCCTCCCTCTACCTCTCTAAACTCTCAGGCCCCTACCTCCAAGCTCTATGGGTAGTGTCTATTGTGGATCTTTCAATGGTAATGGTCGATGAATCAACCACCAGGAATCATACTTTGATGTGGTCCTCACATTTGCATCACCTCTTCTCCAACCCCACTCTAATGGATGTAGGGCATTAATCTCCTGCTCAACTATAGTCACCACAATCTGTGGCTCCCATGGATGAACCTCTTGAGAGGATCATGCAAACTCATATCTACCCATGGGAACACCCTACCTCTCCCTAAACTACCATTTGACCCTCTCTAGAAGATGCATCTCAATGATATGTTGGCTCTAAACTATCCACCCAATAAGGTACCTAGGCTTTCACCACCATGGAAAGTGATAATCCTCATCAAACCAAAAATCATAGGCTTTGTATGATCTCCAAATGAAGCTAACCAAATGTATCCAGTTCATGCCTCCAATAGCCAACATATCCCACATGTGTCTTTGTTAGGGCACCCTAATACATGTATGCATATGTAGCACCTGTGCCCACCTGATGTAGGTCACCAATACTTGGAACACTACTATATGCTCCTAGGCCCATAGGCATACCCAATAGGCATGGCCCCCATGCGTACATTGTCCCATCTTGGACCATTTCCTCAAACATCTCTCCCTGGCCTATGGGGAATCCATGACCTCTGCAATCAGGGATCATCACCCCTACTATCAGTGTGCATAAGATGTAGTCATATCTATCGTACTTCTCTATGAGGATATCCCATCTAATCTCATACCCTTGAATTCCAACCTCTGAATTATCATCACACTCATAATAATCATATAGTGTTGTACAATCCTCGAGCGGGGTCATATCATACCCGCTCACCTCGAATCAAAAACCATAGAATCATGTAGACATCCTTGAGGGTGACTATCACCTCCCCCATCAATAAATGGAGGCTACAAGTCTCAAAGTGTCATCACTCTACCAACACTGTCAACATGTCCCTGTTTGCCCTGATGATGGGCATATAGGTAACATAGAATACACCAAGATCTAGCAATGCCTTTCTCTCCACCTCGTTCAGCTAGTCTCGCAACTAAAATACATCTAGTCGTGACTCCTGTGTATAGATAGGAGGTAGAAAAACTTGAAGTCATCACGAAAGCCATCATGTCAATCTCAAGTCTCCATTTGACCCTATTGGACCTATGTTGGTTTATAGTGCTCACCAGGGAAAGTACTCCCTTAGGTCGACGGTAGGTAAAGATGCGGTATGTACTTAGTGGGCAGCATCTAGAATAGGTGACATCTTCTCAGCAAAAGCACTCAGAGCTCCAAGGATTTATAAAAATAGAATGCACAAATGACCTATTATCCAAATCCAGTTGTTATTTATAGGTTGAAAATTAGGGTTTTCACCTACCTTGTCTATTGGGTGCACATATTGATGATTTTGACCTTGAATTTGACCCCCTTCTTGACCTCGACAATTAATTTCATCTTCACCGTTCAATTCCTGGTGATCAAATTATCTTATCACAATAATTTTCCAAAAAAAATTGAATTTTTTTTGAAAATTTGTAATATTTTCCCAAGGGGGCTTACCTATACCTTGCTTTCACTAGGCCATCTTTTGACCAAATTTATTTGACACAATGTGATGAACTACGTTATTTGAAAGAGGGGAAAAATGTAAACACTAAAAAAATGTCTTAGTCTGCGAGCGCTATTTTTCTTGGCCTTCGTCTTTGCATAATTAAATAATTTTAATTATTCGTGATCACATTCCTCTATTAATTAAATAATTTTGACTATTTAATTAATTCACTTCTTAATTTTATTCTATCTTGACCAATTAAATAAATTAATTGTGTCGCTAATTCCCCCTTTCTTCAATAATTAAATAAATTATGATTTATTTAATTATTTGCTTATCATCATTCGTCTATAGTTAAATAATTAAAACTAATTATTTGACTATTAACTAATCTTTTAATGATTCTATAGTTAAATAATTATTGAAATTATTTAATTATCTTCCAATGCTTCCCTTCTATTATATAATTAACTTAAATTAATTATTTAATGGTATTTTCCCATTTCCTCTTATTTAATTAAAATGGTTTTATAAATTGTTTTAATTAAATGCCCACTTGCCTTTTCCTCAAATAAATAATTTAAATAAATTATTTATGCCTCCACTTGTCCAAAGATTCCTTCTCATGAATTAATTCTTTTCAATTTTTAATTCCTCCATATTCTCCCTCCACTATCTCATTTTCAAATCTCAATCATCGATCGTCTTTGGGCTCTTTCTAATCTTGACAATCCATTTTGTAACCTCCCCTTTCATGTGTTGCATGTCTTCTCATCCATCGATCTTGGAATCTTTCTAGAAGATCAATCTCATCCATCTGTTTGAATGGTTGTCTTTAAAAGAAGCCTTTCTCTTCCATTTTTTCCTTAACAACCACTTATCTCCAACTTTCTTGCTTACAATTTGTAAGTATTAAATCACAACTCCAACTATAAATCTGAGGGCATATTTGCAAAAGAAGAATGAGGAGAGACAAGGGAAGTGATTCAAGTTCAAGCATGGGAAGGGTTTTCATTTGATGCTTTCATTTTTCTCATGTTTTGATTGTTTTCTCTTGATTTGGATTGGGTTTTGGCTTAGTAGTGTTGTGGTTGTCACTATAGTCTAGGCTAACTCATTTTAACCCATCTTACATTGTCAAGTTGCAAGATTGATCTTTATAGTGCAAGAAAAAAGAATTGAAGCTACAAAGTTTATTACAAGTTTTCAGGAGTTGACAACCAAGGATCTGAGAGTGTTGACATCAAGGAAAATAACCCAAATCTTAGTTTTAGAAACCCTAACATGGACCCATTTGCCACTAAAGGAGAATGATTCCTTTTTTCCCTAAAAATAGGCTTCTTGCAGCAAGGTACACATCATTTTAAGCTCTATAAACTCCCCTCATAGTTGCTATAAAAGTTAGGGTTAGTTTTTTATTGTTATTTGCATCTCATCACATACATAATTAATTTTTTTATGGTGGAAGATTAGTGGTTCATCATCTTGATCAATTCATTTTGATGCAAAACCTACTTTCACCACTTAAACAATCAAAAGATCATATTCAGTGATGAATAATTTTATCAAAAGATCATTGTTGTTTGAATGGTTGTCTATAAAAGAAACCTTTCTCTTCCATTTTTTCATTAACAACCACTTATCTCCAACTTTCTTGCTTACAATTTGTAAGTATTTTCACAACTCCAACTATAAATCTAAGGGCATATTTGCAAAAGAAGAATGAGGAGAGACAAGGGAAGTGATTCAAGTTCAAGCATGGGAAGGGTTTTCATTTGATGCTTTCATTTTTCTCATGTTTTGATTGTTTTCTCTTTATTTGGATTGGGTTTTGGCTTAGTAGTGTTGTGGTTGTCACTATAATCTAGGCTAACTCATTTTAACCCATCTTACATTGTCAAGTTGCAAGATTGATCTTTATAGTGCAAGAAAAAAGAATTGAAGCTACAAAATTTATTACAAGTTTTTAGGAGTTGACAACCAAGGATCTGAGAGTGCTGACATCAAGGAAAATAACCCAAATCTTAGTTTCAGAAACCCTAACATGGAACCATTCGCCACTAAAGGCGACTGAATCCTTTTTTCCCTAAAAATAGGCTTCTTACAACAAGGTACACATCATTTTAAGCTCTAAAAACTCCCCTCATAGTTGCTATAAAAGTTAGGGTTAGTTTTTTATTGTTATTTGCATCTCATCACATACATAATTAATTTTTTTATGGTGGAAGATTAGTGGTTCATCATCTTGATCAATTCATTTTGATGCAAAACCTACTTTCACCACTCAAACAATCAAAAGATCATATTCAGTGATGAATAATTTTATCAAAAGATCATTGTTGTTTGAATGGTTGTCTATAAAAGAAGCCTTTATGTTCCATTTTTGCCTTAACAACCACTTATCTCCAACTTTCTTGCTTACAATTTGTAAGTATTTTCACAACTCCAACTATAAATCTGAGGGCATATTTGCAAAAGAAGAATGAGGAGAGACAAGGGAAGTGATTCAAGTTCAAGCATGGGAAGGGTTTTCATTTGATGCTTTCATTTTTCTCATGTTTTGATTGTTTTCTCTTTATTTGGATTGGGTTTTGGCTTAGTAGTGTTGTGGTTGTCACTATAATCTAGGCAACTCATTTTAACCCATCTTACATTGTCAAGTTGCAAGATTGATCTTTATAGTGCAAGAAAAAGAATTGAAGCTACATAATTTATTACAAGTTTTCAGAAGTTGACAACCAAGGATCTGAGAGTGTTGACATCAAGGAAAATAACCCAAATCTTAGTTTCAGAAACCCTAACATGGACCCATTCGCCACTAAAGGCGAATGATTCCTTTTTTCCCTAAAAATAGGCTTCTTACAACAAGGTACACATCATTTTAAGCTCTAAAAACTCCCCTCATAGTTGCTATAAAAGTTAGGGTTAGTTTTTTATTGTTATTTGCATCTCATCACATACATAATTATTTTTTTTATGGTGGAAGATTAGTGGTTCATCATCTTGATCAATTCATTTTGATGCAAAACCTACTTTCACCACTCAAACAATCAAAAGATCATATTCAGTGATGAATAATTTTATCTATAACTCTAGCATGAGATAACTTTACCTTGGATATCTACAAGCTTTATCATTGTATTTCATAGGACTGGTGTTCTACCTATTGTACTATTTTAGTTTGGGATTATTGTCTCTAGTAGGTTGGTGCCTACAAACACAATAGGGGATTGTTGTCTCCAGTATGTTGGTGCCTACTTAAGTGTGGAAAATTAACTTATACATTTTTGCATTGTGAGCTTGTATTTTAATAGTAGATCCAAGCACCTTTTCTCATCGTCATTTTTCTCGTCTTGGGTTTCCATGTATATCTGGTGTTCATGTGTGTAGATGTGTGTGCATATGTTGTTCCTTGATCATTATATTTTTTCTTTGGTTAGATTTATAATATATGCATTTGAGTTAAGAGTTTTAAATATATTTTATCTATTGATTCACCCCCCTCTCAGTAGATTTTGTTCTCTCCACCTTTGACTCCTACTCTAGTTGAGGACATTTTTAACCTTGTGCAAATCATCAAGGAAAAAAATAATTTTCTTGTGTTGAATAGGATGTATATTCCCATGCTTCTAAGCCTCTTGTGAGTAGATTTAGGGATTGGTCTTAGTGAGGATGGTCTATGCCTAGCCATGACCATTCTACTTCTCCCTAATGTCTTTTAGTTGTAGGTTTAGTGGTTTGTTTAATACTACAATTTTTTCACCTTGTTCTTGCTATATTTCCATTTTGCAATTAGCCTCTTGATAGAGGAAAAAAAGAATGATAGTAATGATGATTAAGAATCCCCTGATAACACTCTACACACCTTTGACATGTATGAGATAAATTACATAATGGTATTTTTACCAACATTTATTTTGTGAATATATGTAATATTATTAACTAGCAGTCGCCTGTTGGTGTGCGATGGGAATGCAAAAAAGTGTGGAAGGTCAATTAGGAAAAAAATTGGTCTATTTTTGTATGTACATTTGCATAGTGCATGAGGTCAATTGATAGGCCATTTAGAAAATTATCTAGTTTGTGAAACAAAGATCTTAATGAAGAATTCATAGCTTCAAATCATGTATAATTCCACATATAGATATCTATACATGAGTGAAAAAAAACCTAATAATCACGAAGATAATCAAGCTTCATTACCAAGAGAGTCATGTTATGTTTTCAATATGGATAGAAAGAGGGAGAGGGGATAAAGAGATAAATATAGAGAGGAAGATAAAGATAGAAATGGATATGGATATGGATATCGAGGAGAGTGGTATGGAGAGAAGGAGAGGGAAAGATAAAGATAGATAGGAGATAGGGATAGAAAGAGATGGAAGAGATACATATATAGATATGGAGAGATAGAAAGATAAATATTGAGATAGGAAGTGATACATAATGAGAAGTATAGAGATGGAGAGATATAGGTGTAGAGAGAGATCAAGAGATAATGAGATAGATATAGAGGGGGAGATTGAAGAAGAATTATGGAGAGATAGAGATATAGGTATAGAGGTCTAGGAAGAGGGAAAGAGGGAGAGAGAGGGAGAGACAATTATGGATATAGAGGGATACATGTCTATACATAGTGGGGGAGAAAGGAAGATAGAGAAAGAGAAGAAGATAGAGAAAGAGAGGAAGGAGAAAAATAAATAGAGAGGTAGAGAGAGGTAGAGGGAGAGATAGAGAGAGAGAGAGATAGGGAGATAGAAAAAGAGAAATAGAGAGGAAGAGATAAAGAGATATAGAGGAAGGGAGAGATAGAAAGATAGAGATATCTATAGATGGTGAGATAAAGTGATAGAGAGATAGATATAAAAGGAGACAAAGGGAGAAGATATATATATATCTAGAGAGTCGAAGGAGAGGTACAAAAATAGAGACAGAGAGAGGGAAAGAGAAATAGGGGGAGATAGAAAGGGAGAGAGAGAGGTAGATAAAGAGATAGATAGGGGACTAAGGAGGGAGTAGTGGAGGGAGAGATGGGGAGAGAGATAGAGAGGAGAGAGAAGTAAAGATATATATAAAGATGAAGGGATAGGGAGAGAGGGAGAGAAAGGAAGAGACAAAGATAAAAGGAGGGAGATGGGAAAATAGAGGGGGGAGGATTAAGAGATAAAGGAGATGATAGATGCAAGTAATAGAGAGGGAAAGATAGAGATATGGGGGGAGATAATGATAGAGATAGAAGGGAAAAATAGGGAGTGTGTGTGTGTGTGTATGAGTGAGAGAGACATATAGAGATAGAGGTAGGGAGGAGGAAACTAAGTGTGTGTGTGTGTGTGTGTGTGAATGAGTGAGAGAGAGAAATGGAGATAGAGATAGAGATGGATATAGATAGATAGATAGATAGATAGATAGATAGAGGGGGGAGGATGGGAAATAGAGGGAGGATAGAAAATTAAATTATAGATTTAGAAAGAGGGAGTGACGGGGGAGAGGGATAGAGGGAGAGATAGGGATAGAAAGAGGTAGAGATAGAGAGATACATATATTGGGAAAGATAGGGGAAGAGAGATATTTAGGAAGAGGTAAGGAGATAAAGATAGGGGGAGAGATAGAGAGGAAGATAGAGATATAGATGGATATGGAGATGGAGATAGGGATTAATATATAAAGAAGGATAGAGAGGGAGAGAGGAGATAAGAAGAGGGAGAGAGAGAAATAGAAATAGAAAGAGGGAGAGACAAACAGGGAGAGATAGAGGGATAAAAATAAAGATAGGAAGTGATATATAGAGAGAGTTAGAGGGAGAGAGGGAGAGAGGGGGAGATAAATAGGGGGAAAAAATGAGAGTAAGGCAAAGAAAGATAGGAAGAGCAAAAGAGAGAAAGATAGAAGGGGAGACAAATATAGAGAGAAATAGGGGAGAGAGCGAAAAGAGAGATTGATGGATAATGAGAAACATAGAGATAAAGATAGAGACAAAAATATAAAGAGCTCTCTCTCTCTGTTTGTTCCTAGCTCTCTCTATCTCCCTATCTCTACCTCTCTCTATCTATCTCTTCTTTTCTCTTTTGTCTCCCTTTGCCACTCTATATCTTATCTCTATCTCTCTCTCTTCTCTCTTCCTCTCTTTTATCTCTCTATCTATTTTCCTCCTTAAGTTTTCAATAATTGGTACACTGAAGAGGTCTTAAAGGTGAATTAACAACATGTGTTATCCTTGGATTGTTGTCATGAAATGATTGATAGAAAGTTAGTCTCTCTCTCACTCTATAAATTTTAATTTAGATTTTAAGTTTGATTTAGATTTTATGTTTTAAATTTATTTTATTACATAAATTAAAATAAAATTTAAAATATAATTATTTTTCAATAATTACAATTTTAATAAGACAATTAATTAGAAATTATATTTATTAGCCAATAGGCTATATATAGAATGAATGTTGAGCAGAAACCTATCTCATGCCTTAAACAGCTAGCCATAAAACAATTTTCCATCATTGTTTATTGTTCCTCGCATTTAATTTTGGGATGTTCGATTTCAACAAGTTGTAAAACAATGCATTTAGTTTTGAGATTTTAGAATCAAAGTGGATTTCCATTGATTCACACAATAATTAGTTAGATTTTTTTCTCACGCGAGCCCTAAAACCCTAAAAATATTATATTTTTAAATCCACCCTTCTTTAAAAAAATTGTCATGGTAGGGCTTCTTAAATTTTTCCTATGAACTCTGTTTATTTTTCCTCGTAGGCATCAAATGACACAATTTGTGCAAAATCTTGAGGTAAGTCACTTGCCATGATCTTAGTCAGTTTTATATTTTGAATCTATTTGTCAATCATTTATTTGTTGAAAGGTTTTGTCACATCCCTCTATGGGAGGATTTCTTATGCACAATGGGTGGAACTCCACAATTGAAAGAATAAGTTTGGGCGTGCCCATGATATGCTAGCCATTCTTTGCAAAGAAACCAAAAAATAGGAGATTCGTAGATAATGTTTGGAAGATCGATCATGAAATGAGTGATAATGTTTCAAGGGAAGAAGTAGAAGCATTGGTGAGGAAATTGATGAATTTGGAGGACGAGCAAGGAAGATAAATGAGAGTTAGACTAAAAAAGTTCAAAGAGAGGGCTATTGCTTCAGTGAAAGTTGATGGAGCTTCTTGCAACAATATGCAAGAATTGAAGGCAGATGCAGATGAAGATAGGCAGTTCGAACTCTCCACATTGCTTTAGATTGTCTTGTCTTGTGTTCACAGTTTATTTTTATTTTTATGACTTGTTTAATGTCTAGAAGATAGAGGAGGAATTGGAATATTCAGAAACATCCATTTTTCTTTTTCTTATAAATCGTAGGGTACCATTTGTTTTAGCTTAAGTGATGTAATGCCACAAACCATTAACACAAATATTCCATGAGAACAATACTGCAAATCATTAAAATACTAGAATTTCTATAAAACCAAGACAAACAATAGTTGTTTTATGAAGTAGACTAAATAGACTCCACAAAAGATCATATTTGTACGAGGATTTCATTCAAATTTATTTCCACATAATCTAATTAGTAAGTATAATTTAAAGATTATATTGTATTGTTTTGATTAGTTCGTATAGAGTGAAAAGTATATTTTGGATTGTAGAACAATAGTAAGGCCAAAATTAAGATGACAAATTGGAATGGAAGCTAGATTTTCTCTTGTGAAAATGTCTAACTCGAAGATACTCTACCAAATCAAGTCGAGATTTGAGGGCTCTTGAGAATTAATCATCAAACAATGGGGTCCTATGGTAAGTGATTACATGGAAGATAACAATCGGTTCATATGTTTGAAAATTGAAATGGCATTGCATGGAATTGTTTGGTGAAGCCATGGCATTGGAAGATAATTTTAATCATACAACTTGTTCTCTCATCAATGAATAAGTAAGATTATATGGATAAATTTTGTGCATAATTTTATATAGAGAAGAAAATAGTTATGTTTTGCAGCTTTGGTATATTGTTAAGGAGATCCACACATGGTCATTGATTTATTAACAAAATCAAAGTATATTTGTCAAATTATCAAATAGAAGAAAAAACAAACAAAAAAATTCCAGACTCGTTTCATACAAGCGTAAAAAATCATTGACTACAAAATAATCATTGACTACAAAATCTTCAAAATATTTCTCTATGGATGTAACCCTTGCACCCCCTCCTGGGGCAAGTGTTAGTTCTAATAACTATTAACTAATAAGTGCAAGGCCCAGACGCCTAAAAAAGGGATGAGGTGGGGATCATGCCCAGGACAGATTTTGGAGCAATGGATACCCCTCATACTTTGGTTCTAAGCTAAAGAGGATCCCTTGAAGATATCTTCAACCCAAAAAACATTGCGGGAAATAAACCCCATAAGTTATCTGCGCCGCCATGGCAAGATTAGACGTTGGACTGTGTCTCGCCGCAATACAACAGCTGTTGCAATCGTGCGTTTGGCCTCTCTATATTAGACAACCTCCTTTTGTACGTGTCCAGAAAATTCCGAGAAGCCTGACAACACAAATGAAAAGGAATACGAGGCAGTCAGAAGTTAAAACTCTTATATTTTCTTCTTCCTTCCGCTGATTCTCTGCTTTGCCCCCCTCGATTTCTGCAACAGCAATAGGAAGCATTTTTGTTTGCGGACTAAAATTAGGCGTCCACAAAAAGCGCGGACATGCATGGAGTCTGGGCAGGTCTTTCTCGTCTGACTCTTTCTTTTCTGCTCCGCATCATCCAGAAAAAGTCTCGCTTTGTTTGCAGGCTGTACAAATAAATTATACTGTTTCTCTTCATAGTTAACCATGGAATCAACCCTTAACATAATTGATGGAATGTTTAGGTAGGAAAGATATATTACAAACATGAACCTTCCACTTATTATTAAGAGACATTAAAATTTTAATGCATTAGCAAACATATTTAGCAATTTCCATAATTGAATTTTATAATTTTAATAGTAGTTATCAATTATACACGATCATAACTCTCAATTAATTAATAAAGATTGATCCATGCTTATGTATATATACTTTATTGGATTATAGTAGATTTAGCACATGGAAATTTTATTTCCCTTTACATTTTGGCGAATCCATCTAATCTTAGATGACGTAATTTTTCCTAGGATTTCTCATAAATAATTTTGTTTTGATATATGTGATATTTTAATATCTATATTTTATTTCAAAATGAGATCTTCCTTTCACCGTTGTGCTTTAATGATGCATAATTTTTAGATGAATTGGTGTTCATATTTGTATATGCTATAGTTTCCCTACCATATGCTCTTTTATGTCGGATTTGGAGTTGTTATACCATTTTCCTACATCAATTAGAGTTTTGAACCTATATTAAATGGTCTTACAAACCTTAGGTTATTTACACTTAGATACAACTATTTTGCAACATCATGAACTCTCATTGTGCTTTCTCATTGGGTTTAGAAAATAAATCATTATTGATGTTGACATGTTTATAAAATTTGTGACATGCGATCCATTTGTTCTTAATTTACTTATGACATACTATCATAGAAAAATATATTACATTGTCTATGGATGTATTGTTTTATCACATGTGCACTTTCTCCTCCTTTAGGGATTTATAATTTCTCTTTCCTCACCTTCTTAATCCTCTTATCCTTGACTGCCTATTTTGCATACTCTTTTTCTATAATGTTCTTGTAGTGTGATTCACTTTAATTGTGTTTTATAATTTGACACCTCTCCATCACATTCATGATTCAAGTAATTATATTTATTGTGAGAGATAATCACGATATAGCTATACCTTATATTTCTATTAATGATACATAATGTGATGAAATTATACTTTCTTTAGTTAATCATGATATTTTTTATCCTTATGATAATATTCCTCCTACATATTACATGATAGTTCTCCATCTATTAAATCATGTCAAGATAACTTATATCCAAACTCACATATGATTGTGTGATGCATGATTAATCTTTTACATCTTATGTTTGTTTCACTCATATTTCCCAAGATGATTTATGTTTATTTGCTATGATATCTTATTTTATACATGATATTTTATCTCATGATGATTATTCTTCTACAAATCATACGAAATTTATAGACATATATAATATATTTTAAGAAAGAAAATCCTCCCATGGTGATATCATACATATTTATGATATTTTATTAACCTATTATATGGATACTATTCATAATTTGTTTCTTTTTTACTATATCTAATGGTGATATTGTGGGCCTTATTTATAAAATTTATTATGTGATCACAATGATGATCTTGGGACTTAATCAAAAAATGCAAAAAACTTCTTGATTTCCAGCCCACTTGTGTATTTTGCATTTCATCTCTTCCCATGACGTATAATCAATCTAAGAAAATTATATATGGTTTCTTCTTGCTCAAATTTTCCTATGTTTTATTCCTTTTCATCCACCATGTTATTATTATATATTAGAAGTTACAAATATCTAATAAAGCTCTCAGTTAGAGAAGGTTTTCTTCATTTTCTATAAATTTGGTGGACTACAAAACTAAATTAGTATAAGAAAATATTTTACTTTTTCAAACCTTTTCAATATTAATAACCACAATAATATAAATTTCACATCATCAAAAATTAAGAAAATTAGATGAACAAAAAATTTACATGGAAACCCCTACGAGAGAAAACCATGAAAAATTATTGCTTAGATGAGTTATATAAAAACTCTTTTACAAACTTCGTGGGGACCAACCTCCAATGTGAAGCACCAAATTAGAAAGAGACGCCAATCTCTTCTTTAGGAAGCACCAAATTCCAAGTGGACTTAAAATAGTAATTATGTATAGATTCACCTTCATAAATCTACTTTTATTGATGAAATCTTCTTCACAAATCTATCTTGACTATCAATTTTTTCTTTACCTGAGATTGCTAGTGTATTTATGATATATATTTTTCTATGCCACACACATAATCTTCTTGTGATGAATGATGTATATTTGTATCTCCCACACCACTCTTTACTGCTCTTTTTATTTAATCTTATCACATACCTCTCACTTCTACTTTCATGATTTTACTCAAACTTCTCTTTACCTTTATATCCTCCTTATGCCTTTTGATGAAGAGATGCATCCTTTTTATGAAGGTAACCTTTTTAAAAGATATGTCATTTTCTAACAAACATTCCTTAAATCATACCTCAATGGCTTGATTTTAAACTAATTCAAATCATTTTAACTGTTGTTGCTTCATACACATGATCGTTACCTTGTGATTATAAATTATAATCACTTCTCTTCTTAAGAAATTTAAATCCATTCATAATGATATTCATGTCTTCTAATTTTATTAATCATTTCTCTCTAATAGTGAAAAATGATATTATGAATAGTAATTAATCCTCCTATATTCATCGTTGACCCTCATAAGTGATTGTCTTCCTTATTAATATTAATCATTCTTCTTTTAAAATGATATTTATTATCATCATCTTAAAGTCTTGATCACTCTGCATGAACTCACATTTTTAAATAATTCTATTGAGTGATTGATTTTATATGTGTGTGTGTACATGTCTTCTAAACATATGGTGGTAGACCACTAAGGAATATGTTCAATACACAAGATCATCCATAAATAAAGTTTTATTATATCAAGTCTTTCATAATACAAAGGGATGACCTACATTGGTATTAATTTGAATTTGAATTCTCTATATTAAAGATGACACCAAAAAAATAAGAAAGAGAGTGGGTTAGCAACATAATGAACGTTCTTCATAATTTTAAAAATGTCTTATACTCATTTGATTTCCTTCTTTATTTGAGGTAATTTGTATGATGATTAATGGTCTTTATCCTTCATTTGATTTTTTCCACACAATAACAACCACGCACCTTTGAAATCAATGACAATCTCTAACAAAATCATCCATACACTTTTGACATCAATGACAATATTCTAAAAATTTATTCCCATCATGTATAATAAATCTAAGAAAATTCAAAATGGTTATTTCTTGCTCAAATTTTCCCATGTTTTCTTCCTCTTCATCTACCATGTTATTATTAGATACTATAAGTTACAAATATCTACAAAATTTTGAAGTTAGATATTTTTTCCTTCATTTTCTATAGATTTAGTGGACTACCAAAATTCTTCCACTTATTCTACCTCCTATTGAAATAATTAAGCCAAACTATAAAATTTTATAATTCTAATGGGTTCTTTACTTCTTCCATTTCCCTTTATTTCTTTCACTTGCGGGTAAGTGCACCAAGATGGTGCACAAAAAGGGGGTCAAAAGTTGCCACTTTTATTCTTAAATCAACTAAACTTGAACTTGGAGGAGTAATGTGAGATTCATGCACTCAAGATTTGAAGATGCCAAAAGAACAAGAATTGTAGTTCTCTTAATCTAGTTTCTAAAGTACTATTTTTTTTCAAAAATAGACAAGATTAAGAGGATAAAATGCTTCATGCACGCAAAAGTGCTCCTATTTTTTTAACAAAACATAACATAGTGTCTTGCATGTGCTCATAATTTTTTTTTGTTTCATATCATATTTTAAAAAAAACACTGGTATAAATATAGTTAAGAATGATTACTAGAAGTTGTATATTTTTTGTAATTTTTTATTTAGTAAATATTTTTATTAATTTTTAATTTTTTTAAGTGGATGCATCCTGAAAAATCGCATCACCAAGCATGTGTGTCACATAACTTGCACCAAATTAAACAAAAATGAAAAAATTCCAATGTGTAAAGAATGAAGTGTAGAACAATAATATATATTTATTTCAAATTTGGACAGTTAGGTCAAAAGTTATTAAAAAAATTCAATATATATTTCTTTGATAACTATGAAAACATTAGTGAAAGAAATTAAAAATAAATTTGTTAACATATTTCAAATCTAAACAAAAATATATGGTTAAAAAACTTAGAAGATGTGTAAACTTATGGTGCTAATTTTACTAATATTTTATTTATAATGTGTAAACCTAATGATAAGAAAGTTAAAAAATAAGAATGGAGGAAAAATTCATGTGAAAATGAGGAAAATGAACCTTTCAAGACTAAGGCTTGCCATCCAAGCCTAAGGCCTATCATTTAAGCCTAAGTACAAGTGAAAACTCATACATGTTTTGTGCAAAGGAAAAGTACGTGCGTGTTTTGTGCAAGCCAAATCATGTGCGCATTTTGTGCAAGCCAAAGCATGTGCACGTTTTGTGCAAGCCAAAGTACATGTTTTTTTTGTGCAAGCCCAAGCACATGTGCATTTTGTGCAAGCCAAAGCACGTGCATTTTTTGTGCAAGACAAAGTGCATGCGTGTTTTGTGCAAGCCAAAGTGTTTGTGTGTTTTGTGCAAGCCAAAGTGCATAGATTTTTTGTGCAAGCCAAAGTGCATGTGTGTTCTGTGCAATCCAAAGCGCATGCATGTTTTGTGCAAGCCAAAGCACATGCATGTTTTGTGCAAGCCAAAGAGCGTGTGTGTTTTGTGTGAGCCAAAGCACATACGTGTTTTGTGCAAGCCAAAGCACGTGTGTGTACTATCTATCTTTGCAACAAAATAGTAAATTGGACTCTTAGCCTAGTTAGATCATTGTATTTCATCATTATGATATTTCTAGATTTTAGTTAAGGGATGGTTGACTCACCTATCAGGTTGTAAGTTAGTCTCATACCTTGTCCAAATCTATTAAATCCACATTCTATCTTTGTATTTTCAATTCATCACATATTCCCCCTATTTTCTTCATCCCTCTTCATAAAATTTGGGAAAGGTATCAAACCCTAAGGAAAAAATCAAGCAGGTTTCCTTTCCGTACATTTCAAATATAAGAATAAAATAGGAAACATTCTACAAATACTTGATAATAACCAAGAATAAAAAGCCACTTTTGTTGGAAATAGGAAGTAATTTAATTGCAATCCTAAACATTATTTCATGGATCTCCTAAGTCCTTGGAAAGTGTTCCCCAACACTAGGATTAGAAAGAGATTAATTTTGAATGAAATAATCATGTTAATTGGCATTTGTAATTAATTATAAATGATAGGAACATGTGAGGGCGTCCAAAATGAGTTCCTAAATAATAGGAGCACATGGGGCACCCACATGGAAGGTGGATCCCACCTTGAGTTAAGTTAATTGTTTGGAGAAAAAGATAACACTTCTGTAATGCATGTAAAGATCCTAGAAGTTAGGGATTGATGTTTACATGCATGAAGTTCAGTTTAGTTTAGTTCATATCAATTCAGTTTAGTTCGGTTCACTATCAGTTTAGTTCAATTCAATTCAGTTATGGTTCAGTTATCTTCAATTGCATGTAGTTAGTTTCAGTTGAATGCTAGTTTACTTCAGTTGACTTGGAATGCATGACTAATGACTTGAGTTGCATGACAAATAATAGGTGACTACTTTCAGTTAGCAGTGGATGATCAATTATGCATGATATTTGCATGAATGGTGGAGCGATATGTTTCAATTAACAGAGATTGGCTTGGACCCACCTTGGGCACCCAAGTTGGCATCTTGGAGTTAACACTTTTGCATGATAAGATATTTTATAAGGCTGAGTTAAGTGGGCCCTTTCTTGGGTGGCAACTTTGATGATAAGCTTAGAAGATATCTTCATAATCAACGTTAAGTTATGACTTTAGTTTGGGATGCCCAAATGGATGAAGGACTTTTTTTGAAATTGTTCTTCACGATAGAACTCTACTTGCAAGGAATAGGTGTATGTTTTGTGAGATAAGCCTTTTGCATTGTAATTGTAACTCTTTGTAGTTTACAAGGCTGATTATTGTCTATTTATCACAAGCAAGTTGAAGAGAGTTTTATCAGTTTTTTTATTGCACGTTGTGAAGAAGATTTGTTGAAGGAAAAAGAAGCATCTCAAGAAAGGATTGAAATTATTGTAATCTTATTTTGAGATTAAATAATACATTGATTCTTGGTGGAGTTTTTTCTCGAAAGGGTTTCTCCACGGTATATGTTGTGTAACTTCTAATCTTCTATCTAATTCTTCTACAACCTTTTACCTTCATTCTACAAATTGTAAAATGAATCTAACTAGATAATCATCCAAAAATAATCTATAACAAATAATACTTAATTAGATCATAAGACACAAACTTTTACAAACTATTAACCTACATAATCACCTCAATTTTCAACATTTGGTATCAGAGCTGAGGTTGGGTAGAGTTTGGGATGCCTTTCTCTTATAAGATTGAAGGTTTTTTGGTTGTAGTGGGAGCTTTTACTATTCTTGTTATTGTTGATTTTGGAAAATAAGTTTGTTAAACAATGAATTCTAATTTAGATATTGAAAGATTCAATGGATCTAATTATGGAATGTGGAAACTAAAAGTGGAGGATCTCCTTTAAGAAAGAGATCAATGGTTAGCTATTGGTAATGAGAAAAAGACACCTACAATGATGTCAAATGAGGATTGGGCTATGCTTGATAAGAAGGAAAGAGGAACCATAATATTATGCCTTGTTGATGTTTTTCTCTTGAATTTTTCAGAAGAAACTAATACATATAAACTATGGAAGATAATAGGTGATATCTATCAAACCAAAAGCCTTCTAATAAGTTGTATCTAAAAAGGCAGTTGTATTCTTCAAAAATGAAAGGTTTTGATTCTATTTCAAATCATTTAAATGCTTTTAATTTGATTCTAATTCAGTTAGCATCAATTGATGTAAAGCTAGAAGATGACGATAAATTCATTTTGTTCCTTTGTTCTTTACTAGAGTCTTGGAAAAATCTAATTGTTGCTATTAGTGGTAGTGGTGCAGATCCAAAGATGGACAATATAATTCCTACTGTCCTATTAGAGAGGATGAGGAGGAAATCTAAAACTAGATCCCAAGATGCCTTGTTTGTAAGAGGTAGGCCTAAGGAAAAGGAATCTAAGGTAGACAAGAAAGGAAATGGTAAGTCCAAAGGATGGTCTAAAACCCCTGGTAAGAGTAAGCTAAAGTGTTGGAATTGTGGAAAACCTGGACATATAAAGAAGGATTGTAAGAACAAGAAAAAGAGTTATGATGCTTCTACAAAGAAATCCATAGATCGGTAATATGATGCATTAGTCATTTCTTCTATTACTGTTGTTGATAGCTCTTGGATTATTGATTCAAGTTGCTCCTATCATATGACTCCCAACAAGGAGTGGTTCACTAAGTATACTGCATATGATGGAGGGTATGTCTTCATTGGAGACAATAGGACAACAAAGGTTCTTGGCAAAGCAGAGGTAAAGTTGTGTTTCAATGATGGTACGGTTAAGACCCTTAATGATGTTTTACATATTCTAGGACTTGCTAGAAATCTACTTTTTGTCTCTAAGTTCAATGATTTTGGATTGCATACAATATTTGACAAAGGTGGTTGCTAAAGGATCTTGGATTGGGACTTTGTTTAAGTTGAATACCTCCAATGTAAATAATTTAGCCAATGTGACTGAAGCTAAAAATACATGTATGTTGTGGCACTATAGATTGGGCCACATTGGTGAAAAAGGTCTTAGGACCAAATGCTTAATAATAAATTGGATGATGGTATTCCTGATTATAATATTGGAAAAAATGATTTTTGTGAGCACTATGTGTTTGGAAAGAAATCTAGATCTTCATTTCCTAGTGGAACAAATAAGGCTAAAATATTATTAGAGATTATTCATTTAGATGTAATGGGCCCTGTGGATATTGACTCTATTGGAAAATATATATATTATGTCACATTTATTGATGATGTCTCAAGATACACTTCAATCTATTTTATGCATAAAAAATATGATGTGTTTAATAAGTTTAAGGAATTTAAAGCTTTGGTTAAGAAACAATCATAAGATAAAAGTGTTGAGATCAGATAATGGTGGTGAATATTGTTCTAGGGAATTTGATTATTATTGTAAGAATGTAGGAATTGTGAGATAGAAAACTACTCGATATACACCTCAACAAAATGTAGTAGAAAGGATGAACCGAACCCTAATGGAAAGAGCTAGGAGTATGTTAAGTAGTGCTAAGCTAGATTGGACCCTTTGGGCTAAGGTTGTAAGTACTTCTTGTTATTTAATCAATAGATCCCCTAGTTCATCTATTGAAGATAAAAATCTTTATGAAATGTGGTTAGGTAGGAATCCTAGTGTCACACATTTAAGGATCTTTGGTTGTGAGGCTTTTTTTCATGTTCTAAATGAAAAGTGATCTAAGTTGGATCCAAAAGCACATAAATGCATATTCATAGGTTATGGTGAAAATGTAAAAGGTTACAAGCTTTGGAATCTTCTAACTCAAAAAATTACTTTATCTAGAGATGTCATTTTCAAGGAATTTAGAGCTTATTTAGGAGAAGAACCAAAGGAGAAGGATACTTCTCAAACAGTTCATTTTGAGATAAATAATGAGAAGCAAGAAGATGCACACGTTGAAGAACAATTGGATGGATTGGATGAGGAGAGTTCACAAAGTTCTTCTGAGATAGATGCTCATGATGAGCATATTGAGGAACAAGTAGAAACCCCTTTGAGAAGATCCACAAGATAAAAAAATCCCATTGATAGGTATAGCCCACCTAATTTTTTTTTTATATTTTCTTTGATGAGTACTAATGATGAACCAAGTTCTTACATGGAAGCTTTTTCTTCAGATGAGAACAAGCTTTGGTCACAAGATATGCATGAGGAAATGAAATCCTTGGATACTTGTGACACATGAGATCTTGAGAGTTTTCCCAAAGAAAGAAAGGCCATTGGTTGTAAATGGATCTTTAAAAAGAAAATTGAAGTAGATGCTAATCTCAAAAGGTACAAGGTTAGATTAGTAGCCAAGGGCTACTCCCAAAGAGAGGGAGTTGACTTTAATGAAATATTTTTTCCTATTGCTAAATTAACTTCTATTACATTATTTTTATCTATTGTTGTTGCTTATGATTTTGAGATAGAGAAAATGGATGTGAAAACTACTTTTTTACATGGGAATCTTGATGAGGAGATTTATGTGAAGCAACCTAATGGTTTTGTTGTAAAAGGAAAAGAAGAATTGGTTTGCAGGTTAAAGAGATCTTTATATGGATTGAAACAATCACCATGAATGTGGTACCAGATGTTTGATGCTTTTGCATTAAAAATTGGTTATCTTAGGAGTGAGGAAGATCATTGTGTTTACATAAAATTTATTGATGATCAACTTTTGATTAATATCTTGTATGTTGATGACATGTTATTTATTGGTAACAACAAGGTAATGATCAAAGAATTGAAAGCACAACTCTCAAGCACATTTGAGATGAAAGATCTAGGGGATACAAAATATATCCTTGGTATGGAGATCAATAGAGATAGAGGTAATAGTAAGCTTTGCCTAAGTCAGAGAAATTATGTTGATACTATTTTGAAACGGTTTAACATGGAAGACAGTAAACCAATTAATATTCCTTTACCAATTGGCATGAAGTTAAGTTTAGACATGAGTCCTAAATCTAATTTTGATTATGAGGAAATGTCTGAAATTCCATATGCTAGTGCAATTGGTAGTTTAATTTATGCAATGGTCTCTATGAGACCAAATATAGCCTAAGTAGTGGGAGTTCTAATTAGGTTTATGTCTAACACTAGTAAAGAACATTGGACTTATGTTAAGAGGGTGTTTAGATATTTACGAGGTACTTCTAACTACTATTTGGTTATCATGGTGCTAATGACATTGATATTATGCATAGATCATTGGACATACAGGGTTTTGTTGATTCAAATTGGGAAGGAGATCTAGACAGTTAGAGGTCGACAAGTGGCTATGTGTTTACTTTGTTTGGAGCTGTGGTTAGTTGGTTGAGTAAGAGGCAGCCCACAGTTGCTTTGTCCACCACAGAAGCAGAGTACATGGCTACTACACATGCCTCTAAAGAGGCATTTTGGTTACAAAGACTTGGGAAAGGTATTGGTTTTAATTGCAAGAAAGTTAGACTTGAATGTGATAGTCGAAGTGCTATTTGTTTAGCCAAAAATCCTATGTATCATACTCATACTAAGCATGTTGATGTCCACTATCACTTTGTGTGAGAAATGCTTGAGAGTAGAAAGGTATTAATTGAGAAATTTGACACTTTGATTAATGTTGCAGATTATCTTATGAAACCAATTCCTACATATAAGTTCTCTTGGTGCAGAAAGGCCATTGGCCTTGAGTCTTTTACTTGATTTATAATAATTACTCCTTGTTTAGAATAATTGCAATGTATAATGTCAAGTGGTAGAATGTTGGAAATAGGATGCCATTTAATTACAATCCTAAATATTATTTCATGTATCTCCAAAGTCCTTGGAAAGTGTTCCCTAACACTAGGATTAGAAAGAGATTAATTTTTAATGAAATAATCATGTTAATTGGCATTTTTAATTAATTCTAAATTATAGGAACATTTGAGGGCATCCAAGATGAGTTCCTAAATAATAGGAGCACAATGGGGTGACCACATGGAATGTGGAACCCACCTTAAGTTAAGTTAATTGTTTGGAGAAAAATATAACACTTTTGTAATGCATGTAAAGTTCCTAGAAGTTAGGGATTGATGATTACATGCATGAAGTTTAGTTCAAGTTAGTTCAAATTAGTTCAGTTTAGTTTGGTTTAGTATCAATTCAATTAAGTTCATATCAGTTTAGTTTAGTTATGGTTTAGTTATCTTCAGTTGCATGTAGTTAGTTTTAGTTGAATTCTAGTTGACTTTAGTTGTCTTGGAATGCATGACTAATGACTTGAGTTGCATGACATATAACAAGTGACTACTTTTAGTTAATAGGGGATGATCAATCATGCATGATATTTACATGAATGGTGGAGACTAGAGAGATATGTTTCAGTTAATAGAGATTGACTTGGACCCACCTTAGGTGCCCAAGTTAGCATCTTGGAGTTAACACTTTTGCATGATAAGATATTTTATAAGGCTGAGTTAAGTGGGCCCATTCTTCAGTGCCAACTTTGAGGATAAACTTAGAAGATATCTTCAGAATCAACGTTGAGTTATGACTTCATTTTGGGACACCCAATTGAATGAAGGACTTATTTAGACATTGTTCTTCATGGTAGAACTCTACTTGCAAGGAATAGTAATAGGTTTTGTGAGATAAGCCTTTTGCACTATAATTGTAACTCTTTGGAATTTACAAGGTTGATTATTGTCTATTTATCTCAAGCAAGTTGAAGAGAGTTTTATCAGTTTTTTATTGCAAGCTGTGAAGGATATTTGTTGAAGTAAAAAGAAGCATCTCAAGCAAGGATTGGAATTATTGTAATCTTATTTTGAGATTAAATAATGCATTGATTCTTGGTGGAGTTTTTTCCCGAAAAGGTTTCTTAGAATTACATAATCACCTCAATTTTCAACAACTTTGAGGAAGAAAACCTCTAAATATCTCCAATGAGAATAGAATACATAATATGATGATGAAATAAAACTCACTACCTCATATATATACCTATTTATGCCTAGAATATCATGAAAACTGACTTATATTTAACCTTTTATAGCCCTAGGCTAACATAATTAACTAAATAACAATATAATAATGATAATTTATGACTTAATTAATAAGTTACTTGTTAGCCACAAGATGACTATTCATAACCCGATGCACTCTAATATTGAGGGCATAACAAAGAATAAAATACTCATGTATGGAAAGAGGAAAAGAGTAATAAAGATATCATGTATGATAAAAAAAAATCATTCTACAACAATGACTTCATGGGTATCTAAGAAAAAAAATTATTTCAAGGATGTTTCTAGAATTTGACCTTTTGTGGTTTTTTTGACCAATTGCACTAGTTCTTTTTATGAGGAACATTTTCTTTAGGATGCATAACTTGATGTTAGTTCCAACTCAATTAGGATGACCTCTTAGATGGTAATATCTAAAATTAATTCTAGTTGAGACCTTTTAACATTCTTATTATTTATTTATTAATTTAATTAATTTGCTATTATATTTTCCTTTATATATATCATTACTTTGGTCTTCTATTTATGAAATTTTGGGAATTTGGATTAAATAAAATGTTCATTAGTTGAAAATATTGTATTTTATAGTCATTTTAAAATCAATTAGAGAGGTCAAATATTGCAAACACAAAATTTTAAGTAGGAATAATCTGTAAAATATTTTATGGGTGAATTTATTTGGTTGAGATACTTTTACATTTATATAATATATGGATCCCCTTTTTGTAATATTTCTCTTTTTTGGTATTTTTCATGATTTGGATGGTCTATATATAATAATATATACTTGGTTAATATATGGTTATTTTTATAATCAATATCATATGATGACTTACATGGAGATAATATTTTGAGTACGGAATGAAGTGAGGGTAGAATAAGGAATGTTGTGGATTATAAATGACCAAATATTCTGGGTAAAGTGAAGGATTTATTCATTTAAATCATGTTTCATAAACTAATAGAATTAATTTTTAGAGGTGTCTCCAGTTTTCTTGGAGATGATGGTCAAAGTGGATGATCATTGATTAAAAAAGATGAAGAGGGTTCAATTAAATAGAGGGGGGTCAATAAGAACCTAAGAGGATATGAGAACATGATCAGTTGGATGAGGAGGTGCGAAGGATAGTAAAATACCATTGATATTTAGTAAAAAGACCTATTAAAAAGATAATCAATAATAAAATATCCCACATCAAAAGTGAAGCATTCATCCCACTACAATGTGAAAAAGAATTCATTCCATTGAAGATAACTAAGTCATGAGAATATTTTAACCTAACCAAGTGGTTAGCATAAGGATTCATACTTACCTACAAAAGTATTTTCTAAAGTAAATCTTTATTTATGGCACTTTCGCTTCTTCAATTTTAATTGGTTATATTAAAATTCTATATTTATTTGGGTGTTTTTAGTTTGAGATTATTTACGCATAAATTTAAAATTTGTAATCAAAACAAGATATATTTATACTATTAAGTTGTGGAATTCTCTTATGATTAGGTATTTCTACTAGCTTTCTTTTAGCTATATAGTGGATCATTTTCTCCAAAATATCCTTCAATCAACATTATAATGTAGTGGGATAAAATGGTATCAATTTTATTTTAATGAACTAATTAGGATAATTAGAACTTACTATTAGGAAAACATGTCTAACCTTGCATTCCTAATATTCCATTTTTTTGAAAAAAGGATCCTAGGTCTAGTGATTAGATCACTAACATTGGTCCTTTTTCAAAGAAAATTAGGATGCAAATCAACAAGGGGATTAGATTGACTTCCAACAACAAAGGTGAGTCAAATGAGCCCTAGATCTAATTCTTTAGTGTCTTGGAAATTAACTGAAATTAATTTAAATTTATTGACCTAATCAAACTATGAGACCTAATCTGAAGATGCAACTTTTTTGTGACAACAAAACTATAAAATAAAATTTTGAGAGAAAATTTGAGCCTAATTGTCTTAGACAAGGCTACTAAGGGTACCCTTATCCATGTAGAGATAAAACAAAAATATGAATTCACAGTCCTCAAGCCCTTGGCCAAAGGATTCTTTGTTTCAAATCGTACTGTCAAATCTTCATCAGATGTTGAGATAATTGAGTTTCCATATCTTTTCAAGTTGTAGGGTTTGAAGGAAACAAGATCAAATGGTCTTCAATCTTCCTTCAATCTTCTTCAGAACTATAACCTACACATTAAAAGAAAGAGGAAGGGTTTCACAATATAGGGGCTTACCTCGATCAAACCGCATGTTGGTTTTTCCATCTCCACAATGGAAAAATTGATGAAAAAGAGCATATCATTTTGAAGGATATAGGGTAGATGATAATTGAATGATGAATCAACAATAAGATGCAACTTACCACTCAAATTTGATTTCCTTGAAGGACTAATGTCATGCACATCTCCTCAAGGCTTGATTACAATTTGATTTGGATTACTTTTAAAACCTACAAGTCTTAGTCCTCATAAACAAAATGTATGCATAATCATGAAAAAACTCACAAGCTTTGATAATAAGATATTGTAATAATCTTGCTCTTGACTACTTTTGACTTGATAATATTTTTTTCAAAAATTTCTTGAGCACCAATATTTATAATTCTTGCTAGATAGTCTTTAAATGATGAGATGACTAGGTGTTTATATGAAAAATTAATCTAATTTATAAAAAATTATATCCCAATAGCCAACATTTAACATTTGGCATTCAAATCCAACTCGAACATATTAAAATTTGTAGCCAAAATAGGGGGACAAGGCCACCCAAGATGCCCTTGTCTAGTCCATGTTTTTTGTTGTGTTAAGTATTGGGGAAAGAATATTAAATGTATACTTTTATTTTATGCATTTGATTCTTTAATAAATGATTAAATGGGCCATGAAATGCATAATTTAGGAATTTAGGAACATGATTAGGTCCATGCACATAGGAGGAGCAAAATCTAGTATGAAATTATCATAGGTGACAATTTATGATGCTAGATGTTCATATTTATTAATTTGTTTGTAGTTATTATTTCATCTTTAGTATTTGTTTCCTCAACTAGGATGTTGATGTCCCATCACTTGGACCTATGTGTTTGGTTTCATACCTCTCTTGGCTTTAAAAAATAGTTTTCCAAAACAAATCATGATTTCTAGTTTAATCTTGTACTTGGAGTTCAATTTGATTTGTTTAGTCATATAAAAATATTATATGCTATTGAAACTATACCAAATTTACATAGTGATACTCCTATAACAAGCATGAGATCCTCATTGCATTGCAACCATGGTTGTTGTTGAATAATTCATAAGAAAGATGAGATCCTCATTGCATTGTGACAATGGTTGTGGTTGAATAATACAAATTATTTTACCTTTGGTGTGCACATTTTTCTCCCAAAATATTTTTCCCCATGTAAACCCTCATGTTATGCAATGCTTATATTTTGATTTACATTATACATGTTTCATTTCATTATAATTACAAGGATAATTAAATTTGCAGAATACCCTCCTCTTAGATTTATTTAAAAAATTATTCTATATAACTTGCTTCATTTCACATAGAATCACTTATTCACATGTTATCTCATTTATTTATGAACCTATGATATTATTTTCCTCTTAGATTTATTTAAAAAATTATTCTATATACCTTGCTTCATTTCACATAGAATCACTTATTCACAAGTTATCTCATTTATGAACCTATGATATTATTTTTTAATTGCACAAGTTGTCAACCTTTTATTTTCATTCATAAATTATTTCCCTTCAGCATCATTGTTGTAAACAATTAATTGCAATATAGATTCCCAATCTTATAATCTAATTCACTTGAAGAATGAGAAAACCCTAATATCATATAACTAAGCTCATATTTGAGATAACATTAAGAATTTTTATTTGCAATATAGATTTCCTGTCTTATAATCTAGGTGGAGAAAACCCTAATATCATATAATTAAGCTCATATTTGAAGTAACATTTGTTTTCAATATAGATTTCCTATCATATAATCCAACTCATTTAAAAAGTGAGAAAACCTATTATCATATAACTAAACTCATATTTGATAAAACATTTATTTGCAATACTCACTTGAAGAGAAAACCCTAATATCATATAACTAACCCCGTATGTGAAGTAAACATTGAGAGCTTTTATTCCTAATAAAAACATGATGCGATAATATTTCTGGAGACTGAGATTTCATAGATACCAAGATCAAGTTGAAGATTTTGATAGAAACAAATAATAGTAAAACACTGAATTACAAAGGATATCATATATCAAGAAAATCAACTTCAGTTACAGAGAATAAATATTCTTCAAACCGTGTAACACCTGGCTAAAATGCACAAGAATGCAAGTGTGAATAGAAGACAACTTGGGGAGGGAGAGTTCGAAAGCAGATGACAAGAAAAGAAAAGAGTTATGTGAAATGACAAAAACCGGCATTGAGATTTAAATATTCCAAAATTCATCCTTAGATATAGGGGAATATCGTTAGAGAGGGGGGAGAAGTATAAATTCCACAATTTTTCTGCGCCGCCATGGTAGGAGTGTTTCGACGCAATACAACAAGTGCTACAGTCGTGCGTTTAGGCTGTCTATTTTGAACAACCTCCGTTTGTACGTGTCAAGAGAATTCCGAGCAGCCTGCCAACACAAATGAAAAGGAATACGAGGCAGTCAGAAGTTAAAAGTCCTATATTTTCTTCTTTCTTCCGCTGATTCTCTGCTTTACCCTCCTCGATTTCTGCAACAGCAATAGGAAGCATATTTGTTTGCGGACTAAAATTAGGCGGCCACAAAAAGCGCAGACATGCATGCAGGCTGAGCGGGTCTTTCTCCTCTGACTATTTCCTGGCTGCTCCGCATCATCCTCACCCAGAAAAAAGTCTCGGTTTGTTTGCAGGCTGTACAAATAAATTCCCATGTTTTTTAATTATTACTACTAGTTAGCAACCTGCTACTTATTCTGTAAATTATTCAAGAGTTTTGAGCTTCTGTTTTGGATTTTTCAGAGTCGAGAAATAATACAATGACAGGCAAAAGTGGCACGGGTCAGGCATGCGCGGCATGCAAATACCAGAGAAGAAAATGCTCGCCTGAGTGCCCGCTGGCGCCCTATTTTCCGCCGGATCAGCCCAAACAGTTCCTCAATGTGCACAAGCTGTTCGGAGTCAGTAACATTTTGCGTATACTGAGACAGTTGAATGATGCCCAGAAGAGCGACGCCATGAAGTCTATTATTTACCAGGCAAATGCTCGGGAGAAGGACCCCGTCCATGGGTGCTTTGGCATTATGGTTATGCTGCAGGCACAGGTTGAAAGGTTGAAAGAAGAGATTGAAATTGTGAGGAGTCAGTTGATGCATTTGGAGCAACAGCAGTACCAGAATGGTGGTATGCACCAGCAAAGTCCTGTGTCTATGTCACATCAGCATACACCAATGCCTGCAGGCCCAGCAACTTGGATTTACCCTTATGTGCAGCATTCTCCTTATGAGGGAGAGCCGCTTTGTCGCCAAAGTAACTATGATATTATTAGACCAAATAAGTTTCTTGAATATGAGCAAAGGCAACAGCCCTACGGCGAGTCCAAGGAAGAATTTGAATCCAGGTATGCCATTTTCTGTGCTTGGAGATTGGGAAACGTTTCTAGGGTTATTCTTGAATATCAAAAGGTTCAGCAGTTAAAAAGTTTTTTGTTATCTTAAATGGACACTTTTTTTTTTTTCATTTTAGTTGTAATTATGGAATGTTGAACCCTAAATCTATGTTTTAGAAATGAGTTTTTGAGTTTTATGTACTGGAAGAACTTCGATGTGAGGTTTTAGATCAGAGATTTTGAGTTTTATGTACTGAGAGAACTTAGATGTGAGGTTTTAGAAATGAGTTTTTCAGTTTTTTCACCGGAATAGGATTACTCTTGAACATTAAATAGTTCAACAGTCAAAAAATCAGCAATGAGTGAAAGAGTGAAACTGTTATTGATTATTTAACTCAAAAATCTTTGACATAGTTTTCAAAAACTACTTAATAGATTTTTAGAATTCAAGTAGAACATATACTAGAACACATCTTTTATAAATGAATTTTTGAATTTTATGAATCTAGGAATAGTATTTTTTTTTACTTTTGGTTTAGGTGCAACATTTTCGGAGTTATTCTTGAATATTAAATGTAAATTTGTTAATGAGTTTTTTAAGCTTACAATCACTTGATATTTAGATTTAAGGAATCGAAGTAGAAAATTTTTTCAAGAAATCAGTTTTTTGGTTTTATGATTCTGGATATGGTTGCAGTATTTTTAAGTTATTCTTAAATATTAAATGGTTCAACTCTAAAAAAAAAAATTTATTAGATGTAAATTAGGAGAAAAAATGATAATTGATAATTAAATCTTAAAACCATTTTATATTTTATTAGAACATATTTTTGGAAAATGAGTAATTGATTTTTGAAAATTCAAGTAAAATATATTTTTCAGAAATAAATTTTTGGGGTTTATGAATCTAGCTATATGATTTTCCAAACACAAAGATTCAATGTTTTCATAGTTATTTTGAATATAAATGCTTCACCAAACAAACCTTTACCATCTCAAGTTTAAATGAATAGTAAAACTATACATTTATAAAATCCACGAAACATAACATAAGAAAATAAAATATATATTATGCATTTTATCCTCTACAAATATGTAATCATATATTTTATTATTTCTTTAATACAAGATAATATTGTAATCTATAAAAGTAGGCTATATAATGATCTAATAGACTTGTTTTATCTTTTGATTATTAATAAAACATTAGCCACTCCAGGTGGTTGATAGAAGGTTCACACTCAAATTTAACTCAAGGATGTTCTACACCCCAACGTTTGTATTAAGAGAAGTCAAGAAATTCAAACGATGGGTGAAGGAAGAAGCTCCACGACACTAAATTGTCAAGGTAAACTCCAAATAATATTCTTTCTCTTATTTAAGAACAAGAAGTTTTTTGAATCTAGGTAACCATTCCTTTGGGTGAATTCTGTGAATCCCCTATAATCAATGTGTCACTAAAACCACACTTTATATAGTGATGTGCAAATTGAACATTTCGACTGAGAATCAAAAGATAATAGTGCATTGGCTGGCCTCTTTGGAGTTCAATTCATATTGATTGTTTCTTTCAGTAGTGAGAAATATAAGGTTCTGTTCAAACATCACATTCTAGGTGTTGATTTTCTTAGATGGCTTATTTTAAATCATGTTGATAGGTAAGTTCTATTGAAAAGGTGGGTGTGATTTAAAATGAGTTATCTAAACAAATCGATACTTAGAATGTTGTTCAAACTCGATTTAAATATAATGATTCACTCCTTGTTAAGTATCATATGTTAGTACAATTGTAATATTTTACTTTGATCTTTGATCTGTGATTTATTATGCAGTGCAGAGTCTTCCATGAAAGAATTCCAGTACTTGGACCATATAGCAGAGCATGAGCTCAAAAGTGCAGCAGCTTTGTTCACCCTCACCAACGACCACTAGCCACCACATCAGATCATCTGTCCAATGTATTTTTAATGGACTAGCATATGTTTTAGTGTATGCAGCGAATATGTAATTTTATGGAGAAATTTGTTAAAACTTTTTTGTATCTGTGAATATATTGACAAAATGCCGTGCACAAATATCTTTCATGGCTGGTAGGCTTGTAAACAGAATTGGGTTCTCCCTTTTTCATGTTATGGTTCGATCCTATATACCACTGATTCGTGCAAGATTACACCAGTCGCCATCTGTAAATGATTTGTGAATAAAATCATTGCATGTGGGGGGAGAAGTAAGATTCGGTGTAGATATACAGGACTTTACTACCATAACATTGATGACGAATTTTAATCATTTTCACGAATCTCCACTTGTTAGTTTATATCTGTGATTAGCCGCTATTTTTATCATTCCTGAATCTGGCCAGGTGGTAATTCAATTAAGAACCTATTCTTGTAAATGTATTTTCTTGAGATAGGTTACATTGTCATAATTTCCAGATACACCGTATCTTCACATATCTATATCAGTTATTGTTGTGTAAATAGTTCAGAATTTTTAAATCTCTCTAATTACTGCTTATTTTTGTCATCCATCGAGTTGTAAAGACATAATCCTGTACAATTTTTAATCCTGATTTTATTTCCTACACCAAAATCCATCTTGTTATAGTATAGTGTGACTGTGAGGAGTAAGCTCTTCACAAGCAATTTTGGTACATATCTAATGTATCTTTAGGGATAGATTCGGTACTAATCTGAAATAAAAGAATAAAATTTAACTTAAATCTTCAAGACAAAGGAAAGGGAAAGGAAAATGGTTTGACCCTCAAAAAAGTCCATTTCAAACGTAGACAACTGGACATAACGAGCAGGTATGGAGGTTTTTACAATAGAAAATTAATCAAATACTAAATAATGAGGAGTTTCGAAGGATCATTGAAGACTGTAAGCATAAAAAGAATGTAATGATTATTAGAATGAGATTATATTTTTGTTGGAAATAACGACCAGGTATGGAGGTTTTTACAATAACAAATTAATGAAATACTAAATAGAGAGGTGTTTCAAAGGGTGATTCAAGACTGTAAGCATTATAAATATGAAATTTGTATATTAATATTACTGTTTATTTAATTTTGTGTTTACTTTGAGAGAATGATTTGATAGATTTATGAAAAGAGATGGAATTTTTCTATGATTTTTACATATTTGATTTTACTTTATCTATAACTATAAATATTTTTATACATTCTTCATTTGTAATGGTCATTATTGCACTTTTATCTATACATTTTCTATAATTTATACCTTGCTCAATGCAAATGAAATAGATCCCATGCCTATGTCATTAAAAATTTAAATTCTATTGACTTTTATATATTATTTTCCTACTTAAAATTGATTAAATGTGTGCTTGAGTAACTTATATATTTATTCCTTCCATTTAAAGATATTCAATTATATATATAATTAATGAACATCAAGCAAAAATATTGCGCATTTTGAGGAGCATACTAGATGTATTTGAATTAGAACACAGTTACTTTGGTTTTGGCAACAACTCTCAAACCCTTATTTTGCTTGAAATTTTTCTTAAGCATAAGCTTTGTCGGGATTTCCTCAAGTTTCATAAACCTCAACGGTCGTCAATAAGGTTATTCTAACCCCTCTTTATATCGACGCCCTCTGAATTCTTTGGTTTTATTCTTCGTTTTGTGATGTTGGTCATCGGCGAAGTTAGCATAACCTCCCTAAATACCAATATCTTGTGGGAAAAGTTTAAGTCTAAATACTTGTCGGTCTGTACTAAAGTTTCTATAACCTCTTAGAAGTTTTCCCAGGAACAAAAGTTAATCATGAAAAGGGAAATTTTGTTTGTTGTTAAGACTCTCAAATAGTTTGGAAACAATTGTCAATCCCTAACAAGGTTTCACAAACTTTTTCAAACACCGATTATATTTAGCCGATAGGCTATTTGTGTGAACTTTGGTTGGAATTTTCGTCAACCTTCTTGGTTTTTGAGCTTTCTGACACTGGGGAAAAGGTGGCGAATTGTTTTATGATTTTTAAATAAAAAGCGTTTGGCGCGATACAAAAGGCTAGCAAAATGGCATCAACATTAATTGTATGGTTTCCATGTAGTGGTGATGGTTGTAAGTAACATCTGCCTTTAAAATCCTCGGAAAACAAAGCGAATGTCTGTGCAATTTTTGATAATGCATTGTTGGGTGTCATTCTTGTTGGAAAATGTGCCACAAGCTTACTGACATGTAACTCCCGAAAGAGAAAAATCGATGAGATCCTTGGAATGTCTTGCCAATAAGCAGTTGTGTTCTAAAGTCTTGAAGGGGTCAGATCGGTGTGACCTTGGACCTGTCTTGCCGATGGAAGTCATCGGTATGAATTGAACTATCAAAGTGAGATTCCAAACTCATTCCGATGGTAGATGTCTTGCTGAAGGAGATCATTGGGGAGACTCTTGTCGATGGACATGTCGAGGTGACTTGACCTATCGATTTGACATTTCAAATTGTTGTCGATGGTGTTACTCTTGTTGACGGGTCTAGACATTGGTGTGACTCATGTCGATGAGGTGATTGGGGTGACTTGGTCTGTCGATGAGACTTTCTAGTCTGATGTCGATAGTATTACTCTTGTCGATGGATTTTCTCCTGATGAAAGTCTGTGTGACTCTTGCTGATGTACGCAGTCTTGGTGTTCTTTGGGACATCGGGGAGACTTGAACTATTGGTATGATATCTCAGTTTTTCACCGATAGTGTTGGTCATGTCGATGGTCATGTGGTTAGGGAGACTTCATCAAGTCTAAGTGATAGACCAGTAGAAGGTTGTGGAGCATGCGATGGTCAATGGATAGTTTGGCATCGGTGAGACACATTTTGTTGCCTCACCGATAAGCGATACAGTTGAGAATCGTTTGACCAAGGGACTGTCCTACGCGGTTTGTCTTGAACCAATGAGAGAAGCATAATGCAAACTGGTTGGCAATTGAACTGTTGTGACCGTTCTCTTGTGGGAAATGAATAGACCACTTGTAAAATAGTGAACAGTTCGGATTGAGATAGGATTGATCGATTGAGCAAAGGATTGTTCTGAGTGTGTGAATTTCATTGTATGTTGTAGAAGAGCATTGTAACAGTGATGTTTTGTATGAGGTTGATCAGGGAAATGTTGCTGCTATAAAATTGACATATGAAAGTGAAGTTTGATCTCTTTATGTAATTTTGTTTACTGTAATACAAAGAGGCTTTACTTGGTGTGGTGGGTTTTTCTCCCGTAAGGGTTTTCCCATGTAAATCTGGTGTCCAATTATGTATGTGTCCATTTCTCTATTCTGTTATTCTTTTCATGTGTATCTTATTGAACTATAATTGCAAAATTTAAAGTCATATCTGCATTCTTCTCTAAGTTTTCGCATTAGAAGAGTTTGTTCCGCACCTTAAGCTTTCCTTACAAGTGGTATCAGAGCTTGTCCAGTTGTGTTATCCTTATGGTTAGGTTGGATTTTTTTGTGTCAATTATGTTCAGTGGGAGTCTTGTAGAAGTCTGGTAATTTAAATTACAAATTAAGATGGCAAGCACATCAAGAAAGATTGAAATTGAGAAATTTAATGGCAGTAATTTTGAGTTGTGGAAACTCAAAATGGAAGATTTGTTGGTTGATCGTGATCTTTGGCTTGCTGTGTCTGGAACGAAACCTTCAGGCATGAAGCAAGATGATTGGCACCTCACAAATCAAAAATCAAAGGGGTTGATAAGGCTTTGTTTGGTAGACTTTGTTCTTCTAAACGTTCATGAAGAAAAGACTACATCTTCTTTGTGGAAAAGACTAGAAGCTATTTATTAGGGAAAGTCCTTGGTGAATAAGTTGTTCTTGAGAAAGAAGTTGTACTCTTTGAAAATGTAGGAAGGAGCATCTGTTGTTGATCATTTGAGTGCTTTCAACACGTTGATTGCTTAGTTAGCACATGTGGGTGTGAAGATTGATGAAGAAGATCGTTGTATGTTATTGTTATGTTCTTTGCTGGATTCTTGGGATCACTTGGTGATGGCTATTGGGAGTATGACATCCACTTTTAAGATGAAAGAAATTTTTGCTTCCTTGTTATCAAAAGAGATGAGAAGAAAATCTCCTGAGATGGTGAAGGAGGCTCTTGTTGTTTAAGGCAGATCAAAAGAAAAAGGCAAGAAGAAGGACAAGAAGTCTAAATCGAAATCAGAAGGGAGATCAAAGTCTCTTGGCAAGAAGTCCAAGGTGAAGTGCTGGAATTGTGGGCAGCCTAGTCATGTCCGAAAGGATTTCAAAGAGGAGAAAAAGAAGAAGAAGAAGAATTCTTTCAACAATGATTCTTCTCAGAGCGATTCAGATGCCTTCATTGCAGCCTTGGCAACTCAAGCATCAGATGGTTTATGGCTGATTGATTCTCGAGCGTCTTTCCACATGACATCTCATAGAGACTGGTTCACTAAGTATGAAAAATATGATAGTGGAAGAGTGTATTTGGCAAGTGATTCATCTCTAGAAATAGTTGGTCGTGGAAGAGTCAGAATTAAGTTCCCTAATGGAAGAATTAAGGGAATCAATGATGTAATGCATATACCAGGTCTGGCTCGAAATTTACTTTTTGTTAGTAAGCTAAACGATGTTGGAGTGCAAGTCACATTCTCTGGAAATGGCTGTAAAATGACTAGAGGCTCAATGGTGTTGGCTAGGGGTGCTCGTATTGGTACTTTGTATAATTTTGACGCACTTTTTGTTCAATGCAACAATGTCTCTGCAAAGCCACAAAAAGCTACTCATGGAGAGGAGGAAAAAGTTCCTGATAGTGCAAACTTTATGGAAGTTAAACTTCTAGCAGAAAAGACTATGCTCTGGCATCATAGGCTTGGCCACATTGGAGAAAAAAAATTAAAAACTTTGAAAAATAAAAACCTAGTTGAAGGGCTTGATGATTGTAACCTTGAATTCGAATTTTGTGAACATTGTATATATGGTAAAAAACACCGTGTTTCATTTTACTCCAGTCCTCATAAATCTTCTAGTTTACTTGATTAAATACATTCTGATGTTTTTGGTCTAGTGATGTTCCTTCTTTGTCTAAATCAAGATATTATGTATCGTTCATTGATGATAATTCAAAAAGCGCATTTGTTTTTTTTTGAAAAGTAAATCAGAAGTATTCAATCGTTTTAAGGAATTTAAAAACCTTGTGGAAAATCAAACTGGAAGAAAAATAAAATGTTTAAGGACTGACAATGGTGGTGATTTTTGTTCTGATGAGTTTGAAAGGTACTATAAAGATCATGGAATTAAAAGACATAAAACTACACCCTACACTTCGCAACAAAATGGAATTGTTGAAAGGTTCAATAGGACAATGATGGAAAGAGCGCGAAGTATGTTGAGCAGTGTTGGCTTGGAGGAGAAGTTCTGGGCTGAGGTAGTTGCAACAGCATTTTATTTAATTAATTATTCTCCAAATTCTGCTCTTGCTGAGAAAACACCTTTGGAACCATGGTCTGGAAAGAAGCCCTCTCTAAGACACATTCGTATCTTTGGTTGTGAGGCATATGCATATGTGTTGAATTAAAAAAGATCTAAATTGGAGAACAAGGTTGTTAAATGTATTTTTATTGGCTATAGTGTTGGCATAAAAGGATACAAGCTTTGGAATCCTAATACAAAGAAGGTTTTGTATAGCAGAAGTGTTATTTTTCATGAGTTGAAGCCTTCTATGTTGGATCTATAGTCAGAGACAAAATCAAAAAATAAAAAAGATGTAGTTGAAATTCCTCTGACACCAGATAAAGAGGAATTCAAAATTCAAAATGAACCTGAAACTAAGGAGAGCTCAAGTAGTTCTGAGAGTTCTGAAGAAGAACAACAACCTTAGCCTCAACCCATAAGGAGGTCAACACATGAAAGAAAGCAACCTGATAGGTATGGGTTCTCTATGTTAGATTATACTTGTGCCTATGCTTTAATTTCTAGCACTGATGAGCCTAGGACTGTCAAAGAGGCAATTAGAATGCCTGATTCAAACTCTTGGTTGGAAGCCATGAATGAAGAAATGGCATCATTAGAAAAGAATGACACTTGGAGTTTGGTGCCCTTGCCTGAAGGCAGAAAAGCTATTGGCTGCAAATGGGTATTTAAAAAGAAAATAGGACTAGATGGCAGTGTTGAAAAGTATAAGGCGAGGTTGGTTGCAAAGGGTTATTCCCAGCTAGAGGGAATTGTTTATGGAGAAATTTTTTCTCTTGTAGCTAAGCTGACGTCTATAAGATTTCTTTTGTCACTTGCAACAATTTATTACTTAGAGATTGAACAGATGGATGTGAAGACAACATTTCTTCACAATGATCTTGAAGAAGAAATTTATATGTCCCAGCCTGAGCACTTTATGGAAAAAGGTAAAGAAAATCTGGTTTGCAAGTTGAAAAAATATTTGTATGGATTAAAACAATCTCCTAGAATGTGGTACCAGAAGTTTGACATGTTTTTTTGTCATTGGGATTTGTAAGATCGAAATCTTATCATTGTGTGTACTTCAAGGCTGAAAATGATTGCATTCTTATTATTTCTCTCTATGTTGATGATATGTTGTTCTTGGTGCGACTAGGTATATTTTGGGAATGGAAATAACCAGGGACAAAAAAAGTAAAAAATTTTGGCTCAGCCAGAGTAAGTATATTAACATTGTTCTAGAGAGATTTTGTATGACTGATTGCAAACAGCTAGTTGTTCCAGTTTTGCATGGAACGAAGCTATCTATTGAAGATTGTCCAAAATATCCTACTAAGATGGAGGACATGACCAGAGTGCCTTATGCTAGTGCAGTTGGTAGTTTAATGTATGCAATGGTCTATACAAGGCCAGATATTTCCCAAGCAGTGGGAGTAATTAGTCGTTTTATGGTGAATCCTAGAAGGACACATTGGGATGTTGTGAAAAGAGTGTTTAGATATCTGAAGGGCACTTCGGAATATGCTTTGTGTTACCATGGAAATTTGGTTGAATCATAGAGGACTCTCAGCATTCATGGGTATGTGGATTCTAATTGGGTATGGGACATTGACAGCAGAAGATCCACAAGTGGATATATTTTCATGATGAATGGTGGTGCAGTTAGTTGGATGAGTAAGCAGCGGGTTGTAGTCGCTTTGTCCACTATAGAGGTAGAATACATGGCAGCTATACACACCTGTAAAGAAGCAATCTGGTTAAAACGTTTGTGTTCTAACATTAGGTTTGATGCAGGGAAAATTACAATTTACTGTGACAGTCAGAGTGCTATTTTTCTAGCAAAAAATCCTACTTTCCATGCCAGGAAGAAACATATTGATGTGCAATATCGCTTTGTACGAGATATGGTGGAGGATGGAAAGGTCTCTTTAGAAAAATTGGATACTCTGGAAAATGTTGCAGATGCATTGACGAAACCAGTAAGCATATACAAGTATAGGTGGTGTGCCAATTTGATGGGCCTTGGTGCCCATGAATTTTAGTAGTTTCGTTGTTCTCTGGAGGTGTCAGTAAGATCTTTTCCAAGTGGGAGATTGTTGGAAAATGTGCCTCAAGCTTACTGACATGGAACTCCTGAAAGAGCATAATCGGTGAGATGCTTGGAATGGCTTGTCGAGAAGCAGTTGTGTTCTAAAGTCTTGAAGGGGTTAGATCAGTGTGACCTTGGACCTGTCTTGCCGATGGAAGTCATCGGTATGACTTGAACTGTTGGAGTGAGATTCCAAACTCGTTCTGATGGTAGATGTCTTACCAAAGGAGATCATCGGGGAGACTCTTGTCGATGGACATGTCGGGATGACTTGAACTATCGATTTGACATTTCAAACTATCAAGTCGATGGTGTTACTCTTGCTGACGAGTCTAGACATCGGTGTGACTCCTATCGATGAGGTGATTGGGGTGACTTGGTTTGTTGATGATATTTTCTAATCTGATGTCGATAGTATTACTCTTGCTAATGGATTTTATCTTGATGAAATTCGATGTGACTCTTATGATGTACGCAGTCTTGGTGTTCTTTGGGACATCGGGGAGACTTGAACTATCGATATGATATCTCAGTTTGTCATTGATAGTGTTGGTCATGCCAATGGTCCTGTGGTTGGGGAGACTTCATCAAGTCTGAGCGATAAACCAGTAGAAGGCTATGGAGCGTGCGATGGTCAATGGACAGTTTGGCATCAGTGAGACACATTATGTTACCTCACTGATAAGCGATACATTTGAGAATCATTTGACCAATTGAGTGTCCTACGTGGTTTCTCTTGAACCAATGAGAGAAGCATAATGTAAACTAGTTGGGAGTTGAACTATTGTGACCATTCTCTTCTAGGAATTGAACAGACCGCTTGTAAAATGGTGAACAGTTCGAATTGAGATAGGATTGATCGATTGAGCAGAGGATTGTTTTAAGTGTGTAAATTTCATTGCATGTTGTAGAAGAGCATTGTAATAGTGATGTTTTGTATGAGGTTGATTAGGGAAATGTTGTTGCTATAAAATTGACATCTGAAAGTGAAGTTTGATCTCTATATGTAATTTTGTTTACTCTAATACAAAGAGGCTTTACTTGGTGTGGTGGGTTTTTCTCCCGTAAGGGTTTTCCCACATAAATCTGGTGTCCAATTATGTATGTGTCCATTTCTCTATTCTATTATTCTTTTCATGTGTATCTTATTGAACTGTAATTGCAAAATTTAAGGTCATATTTGCATTCCTCTGTGATTTTTGGCATTACGAGAGTTTGTTTTGCACCTTAAGCTTTCCTTACAATTCTTTGGGTTTACCTTGTTGTTCAAGATAGTTGTGAGTGAGGAGGGAAAGCTTCTGTGAAGGTGCAAGTACAATCATTGGATGTGGAATTTTTGTTAAGGTGGTTGGAGATTGTTTTGTGTTTTTTGCATGGGTCAATGGTTGCAAAAGCAATAAAAAAGTGTTGGTTGTGATAATTTTGTGCCCATTTTTTACAAGTGGTGGAGAAAGAATGGAGCGCAGAGAAATCAAGCGGGAAGAGGTGTATTTGAAGGAAGTGGGAAGAGGTGCATATTGAAAAAACTGTTTCTCGAGTAAATTTCTAAAATTGTTTATGTTATTTTCCAAAGGGAATTGTTAATTGTTATTCTATAGCTTAGTCTAAATTGTTTCATTTATAGTTTTCGTGTAGTCACTGTGGGTGGAAGGCAATATTGTTTGTTTTTGTGTTGGTTTTTTACTATGAATTTGTGTGTTTATTGTGGTTTTTTCCATCTGGGTCACTATTGTAACCAATATTGTTTATCCGTGTAGTCACGGTGGGTGGAATATAATATTGTTTATTTATGTGCTAGTTTGTTACTGTGAATTTGTGTTTTTTTGTGGGCTTTCTCATCCGGGTTACTCTTGAAACCAATATTGTTTCATTGTGTCAATTGTTATTCTTTGGATTAGGTTATTTTGTTTCATTTTCGATAAGGCTCTGTTGGGAAAAGACTTTATAGTTTGTCGAAACAAAAATTGTTTGATTTATGGTTCGGCTTTTGTGGCGATGGTTTTGCATGGGTTTCTTACTACGATTTTATTTCTTTTGTGTGTTTTGGTATCTGGGTGACTATTGATACCAATATTGTTTGATTTATAGCTTTTGTTTTGTGGGTATGATTGCAACTCTCTAGCTTAGGCTATGTTGTTTCATTTATGGCTTTTGTTTTGTGTCAATGGTTGCAATATAGTTAATCTGGTGTGTTTTTTGTGAATTTTTCCATCTGGGTTGTTGAAACCAATATTGATTCATTTATGGTTCATGTTTTGTGGTGAAGATTTTGAATCAGTCTGTTACTACAAGATTTTTGTGTTTTGTGGGTTTTTCATGCAGGTCACTATTGAAAGCCATATTTTTGTGGCAATGGTTGCAATGCAATGAAATAGTTAATGTTATAAAAGTTGTGTTGTTTTCTACAAGGCAATGTTGATTGTTGTCCTTTGGCTTAGGGTATATTGTTACCTTTTTGATAAGGTTTTGTTGAAAAAAGACTATATAGTTTGTTCACACCAATATTGTTTGATTTATGGTTCGGCTTTTGCGGGGATGGTTTTGTATGGGTTTGTTACTGTGATTTTTAGTGTTTTGTGGATTTACCCATCTAGGTGACTGTTGATAAAAATATTGTTTCATTTATTATTATTTGATATGACATTACTTTATTAGCCGATAGGCTATTTGTGTGAACTTTGGTCGGAATTTTTGTCAACCTTCCCAATTTTTGAGCTTTCCAGTGTCGGGGAAAAGGTGGTGAATTGTCTTTTGATTTTTAAATAAAAAGTGTTTGGCGTGACGATAGAGAAGGCCAGTGAAATGGCATCAACATTAATTGTTCTATGGTTTTTGTGTAGTGGTAATAATTGTAAGTAACATCTTCCTTTAAAATCCTCGGAAAACAAAGCGAATGTCTACGCAATTTTTGATAACGCATTGTTGGGTGTCATTCTCTGGGTTTACCTTGTTCAAGATAGTTGTGAGTGAGGAGGGAAAGCTTTTGTGAAGGTGCAAGTGCAATCATCGATTGTGTAATTTTTGTGAAGGTGGTTGGAGGTTATTTTGTGTTTTTTGCATGGGTCGATGGTTGCAAAAGTAGTACAAAAGTGTTGGTTGTGATAATTTTGTGCCCATTTTTTGCAGGTGATGGAGAAAGAATAGAGCGTAGATAAAGCAAGTGGGAAGAGGTGTATTTGAAGGAAGCGGGAAGAGGTGTAGGAAGAGGTGCATATTGAAAAAACAATTTATCAAGTATTTCTAAAATAGTTTATGTTATTTTCCAAAGGGCATTGTTGATTGTTGTTTTGTAGATTATTCTAAATTGTTTCGTTTATGGTTTATGTGTAGTCACCATGGGTGGAAGGAAATATTGTTTGTGTTTGTGTTGGTTTTTTATTGTGAATTTGTGTGTTTATTCTAGGTTTTTCCCTTTGGGTCACTATTGTAACCAATATTGTTTATCCGTGTAGTCGCGGTGGGTGGAAGGTAATCTTGTTTGTTTGTGTGTTGGTTTGTTACTGTGAATTCGTGTGTTTTTTGTGGGATTTTTCATCTGGGTTACTCTTCAAAACAATATTGTTTCATTGTGTCAATTGTTGTTCTCTGGCTTAGGCTATTTTGTTTCGTTTTAGATAAGGCTATGTTGGGAAAAGACTATATAGTTTGTTGAAACAAAAATTGTTTGATTTATGGTTCGGATTTTGCAGCGATAGTTTTGCATGGGTTTCTTACTGTGATTTTTTGTGTTTTGTGTGTTTTGGCATTTGGGTGACTATTGATACCAATATTGTTTGATTTATAGCTTTTTTTTTTGTGGGTATGGTTACAACTCTCTAGATTAGGCTATATTGTTTCATTTATGGCTTTCGTTTTGTGTCAATGGTTGCAAAATAGATAATCTAGTGTGTTTTTTGTGAATTTTTCCATCTGGGTTGTTGTTGAAACCAATATTGATTCATTTATGGTTTTTGTTTTGTGGTGAAGGTTTTGAATCGGTCTGTTACTGCGATATTTTTGTGTTTTGTGGGTTTTTCATGCAGGTCACTAGTGAAAGCCATATTTTTGTGGCGATGGTTGCAACGCAATGAAATAGTTAATGTTATACAAGTTGCGTTATTTTCTGCAAGGCAGTGTTGATTGTTGTCCTTTGGCTTAGGGTATATTGTTACCTTTCTGATAAGGTTTTGTTGAAAAAAGACTATATAGTTTGTTCACACCAATATTGTTTGATTTATGGTTCATCTTTTGTGGGGATGGTTTTATATGGGTTTGTTACTCTGATTTTTAGTGTTTTGTGGATTTACCCATCTGGGTGACTGTTGATAACAATATTGTTTCATTTATTATTATTGGATATGACATTACTTTATTAGCTGATAGGCTATTTGTGTGAACTTTGGTTAGAATTTTTGTCAACCTTCCCAATTTTTGAGCTTTCCAGTGCCGAGGAAAAGGTGGCAAATTGTTTTTTGATTTTTAAATAAAAAGTGTTTGGCACGACGATAGAGAAGGCTAGTGAAATGGCATCAACATTAATTGTTGTATGGTTTTCGTGTAGTGGTGATGGCTATAAGTAACATCTGCCTTTAAAATTCGGAAAACAAAGCGAATGTCTGCGCAATTTTTGATAACGCATTGTTGGGTGTCATTCTCTGAGTTTACTTTGTTGTTCAAGATAGTTGTGAGTGAGGAGGGAAAGCTTTTGTGAAGGTGCAAGTGCGATCATTGGCTGTGTAATTTCTGTGAAGGTGGTTGGATGTTATTTTTTGTTTTTTGCATGGGTCGATGGTTGCAAAAGCAGTAAAAAAGTGTCGGTTGTGATAATTTTGTGCCCATTTTTTGCAGGCGATGGAGAAAGAATAGAGCACAGAGAAAGCAAGTGGGAAGAGGTGTATTTGAAGGAAGCGAGAAGAGGTGCATATTGAAAAAACCATTTCTCAAATATTTCTCAAATAATTTATGTTATTTCCCAAAGGGCATTGTTGATTGTTGTTCTGTAGCTTAGTCTAAATTGTTTCGTTTATGGTTTCTGTGTAGTCACCATGGGTGGAAGGCAATATTGTTTGTTTTTGTGTTGGTTTTTTACTGTGAATTCGTGTGTTTATTCTGGGTTTTTCCATCTGGGTCATTGTTGTAACCAATATTGTTTATCCGTGTAGTCGCGATGGGTGGAAGGTAATATTGTTTGTTTGTGTGTTGGTTTGTTACTGTGAATTCGTGTGTTTTTTGTGGGCTTTTTCATCTGGGTTACACTTCAAAACAATATTGTTTCATTGTGTCAATTGTTGTTCTTTGGCTTACACTATTTTGTTTCGTTTTGGATAAGGCTTTGTTGGGAAAAGACTGTATAGTTTGTTGAAACAAAAATTGTTTGATTTATTGTTCAGCTTTTGCGGTGATGGTTTTGCATGGGTTTCTTACTACAACTTTTTGTGTTTTGTGTGTTTTGGCATCTGGGTGACTATTGATACCAATATTGTTTGATTTATAGCTTTTGTTTTGTGGGTATGGTTGCAACTCTCTAGCTTAGGCTATATTGTTTCATTTATGGCTTTTGTTTTGTGTCAATGGTTACAAAATAGTTAATCTGGTGTGTTTTTTGTGAATTTTTCCATCTGGGTTGTTGTTGAAACCAATATTGATTCGTTTATGGTTCACGTTTTGTGGTGAAGGTTTTGAATCGATCGGTCTATTACTGCGATATTTTTGTGTTTTGTGGGTTTTTCATGCAGGTCACTATTGAAAGCCATATTTTTGTGGTGATGGTTGCAACGCAATGAAAAGTTAATGTTATACAAGTTGTGTTGTTTTCTGCAAGGCATTGTTGATTGTTGTCCTTTGGCTTAGGGTATATTGTTACCTTTTTTATAAGGTTTTGTTGAAAAAAGACTATATAGTTTGTTCACACCAATATTGTTTGATTTATGGTTCGGCTTTTGCGAGGATGGTTTTGTATGGGTTTGTTACTATTATTTTTAATGTTTTGTGGTTTTACCCATCTAGGTGGTTGTTGATAACAATATTGTTTCATTTAATATTATTTGATATGACATTACTTTATTAGCCGATAGGTTATTTGTGTGAACTTTGGTTAGAATTTTCGTCAACCTTCCCAGTTTTTGAGCTTTTCGGCGCCGGAAAAAGGTGGCAGATTGTTTTTTGATTTTTAAATAAAAAGTGTTTGGCGCAACGATAGAGAAGGCTAGCAAAATGGCATCAACATTAATTTTTGTATGGTATTTGTGTAGTGGTGATGGATGTAAGTAACATCTTCCTTTAAAATCCTCAGAAAACAAAGCGAGTGTCTACGCAATTTTTGATAACGCATTGTTGGGTGTCATTCTCTGGGTTTACCTTGTTGTTCAAGATAGTTGTGAGTGAGGAGGGAAAGCTCCTGTGAAGCTACAAGTGCGATCATTGGCTGTGGAGTTTCTGTGAAGGTGGTTGGAGGTTATTTTGTGTTTTTTGCATGGGTTGATGGTTGCAAAAGCAGTACAAAAGTGTCGGTTGTGAGAATTTTGTGCCCATTTTTTGTAGGCGATGGAGAAAGAATGGAGCATAGAGAAAGCAAGCGGGAAGAGGTACATATTGAAAAAACCATTTCTCGAGTATTTCTAAAACATTTTATGTTATTTTCAAAAGGGAATTGTTGATTGTTGTTCTATAGCTTAGTCTAAATTGTTTCGTTTATGGTTTTCGTGTAGTTACCATGGGTGTAAAGCAATATTGTTTGTTTTTGTGTTGGTTTGTTACTGTGAATTCGTGTGTTTATTGTGCGTTTTTCCATTTGGGTCACTATTGTAACCAATATTATTTATATGTGTAGTCGCAGTGTGTGGAAAGTAATATTGTTTGTTTGTGCGTTGGTTTGTTACTATGAATTAGTGTGTTTTTTGTGGGATTTTTCATGTAGGTTACTCTTGAAACCAATATTGTTTCATTGTGTCGATTGTTTTTCTCTAGATTAGGCTATTTTGTTTCATTTTGGATAAGGCTCTATTGGGAAAAAACTGTATAGTTTTTTGAAAAAAAAAATAATTGATTTATGGTTTGGTTTTTGCAGCGATGGTTTTGCATGGGTTTCTTACTGTGATTTTTTGTGTTTTGTGTGTTTTGGCATCTGGGTGACTGTTGATACCAATATTGTTTGATTTATAGCTTTTTTTTGTGGGTATGGTTGCAACTCTCTAGCTTAGGCTATATTGTTTCATTTATGGCTTTCGTTTTGTGTCAATGGTTGCAAAATAGTTAATCTGGTGTGTGTTTTGTGAATTTTTCCATCTAGGTTGTTGAAACCAATATTGATTCATTTATGGTTCACGTTTTGTGGTGAAGGTTTTGAATCGGTTTGTTACTGCGAGCTTTTTGTGTTTTATGGGTTTTTCATGCGGGTCACTGTTGAAAGCCATATTTTTGTGGCGACGATTGCAACGTAATGAAATAGTTAATGTTATACAGGTTGTGTTGTTTTCTAAAAGGCAGTGTTGATTGTTTTCCTCTAGCTTAGGGTATATTGTTACCTTTTTTATAAGGTTTTGTTGAAAAAAGACTATATAGTTTGTTCACACCAATATTGTTTGATTTATGGTTCGGCTTTTGCGTGGATTGTTTTGTATGGGTTTGTTACTATGATTTTTAGTGTTTTGCGGGTTTACCCATCTAGGTGACTGTTGATAACAATATTGTTTCATTTATGGCTTTCCTTTTGTGGCGATGGTTGCAATGCAATAAAATAGTTAATGTTATGCAGTTCATGTTGTTTTGCATAAACCATTTTTCACTGTTGTTGTCTACCTTAGGCTATATTGTTTCATTTATGGCTTCCATTTAGCATGGTTTTGTATGGGTTTGTTACTATTTTTTTTAGTGTTTTGCGGGTTTCCCCATCTGGGTGACTGTTAATAACAATATTGTTTCATTTATGGCTTTCATTTTGTGGTGATGGTTGCAATGCAATAAAAATTTTAATGTTATGTAGTTCATGTTGTTTTTCATAAGGCATTGTTCACTGTTGTTGTCTACCTTAGGCTATATTATTTCATTTATGCCTTCCATTTAGCGTGGTCAAGGAAAAGGTGGCAGATTTTTTTTTTTTAAATGAATAGTGTTTGTCACACCGATAGAGAAGGCCAGTGAAATGGAATCAACATTAATTGTTGTATGGTTTACGTGTAGTGGCGATGGTTGTAAGCAATAGCTGCCTTTTAAAGTTTTGGAAAACATAGTGAATGCTTGTGGAATTTTTTACAGGGCATTGCCATATGGCTATATACTCTTCTGTAGAGTTCAACCAATAATGTGTATATATGTGCATCTAACTTCAGAAATATATATATGTATATATGTATATGTATATATGTATATGTATATATGTATATGTATATATGTATATGTATATATGTATATGTATATATGTATATGTATATATGTGTAAATGTATATGTATATATATATGTATATATGTATATGTATATATATAAATAAAGAGAAACCCACAAAGATTCACAGTAACAAACCAAAGTAAAAATATACTCATTTCTCCACAAACCTTATAAAAAATTGAAACAATATAGGCTCCTCAATAGCACCTTCTTGAAAATTAACAGTGACAAACCCATCCAAAAATATACTCCTTTCTAAATAGAACCTTATCGAAAATTGAAACAATATAGCCTTTTCAACAGCACTTTATCGAAAATTGAAACAATATAGCCTTTTCAATAGCACCTTATCAAAAATGAATCAATATAGCCTAAGATAGAGAACAATAATCAACAATACCTAATGTAACCAAACATAAAGTGTACAACATTAACTATTTTATTTTGTTCCAACCATAACCACAAAACAAAAGCCATAAATCAAACAACATTGGTTTCAATAGCAACCTAGATGGAGAAACCCACAAAACCCATGAAAAATGATAGCCACATAACGCAACCATAAATGAAACAGTATTTCTTTTAACAAACAATATAGTCTTTTTTCAACAACACTTTATTGAAAATTGAAATAATATAGCCTTTTGACTAGAATCTTATCGAAAATGAGACAATATAGCCCGAGCTAGACAACAATAATTGACAAAAACTGCATAACGTCAACAATTTATTTTCATTGCCAACATAGCCACAGAAATGCAAGCCATAAAGAGAAACCCACAGAAAATTGACATATATATAAATATATGTATATATATATACATATATAAATATATGTATATATAAATACATATATATATACATATATATATACATATATATATGTATATATATATGTATTTATATATGTATGTATATATATATATACAAATATATTAATATTAGAATATAGTCTTTTTTGAACGGAACCTTATCAAAAATTGAAAGAATCTAGCCTTTTCAATAGCACCCTATCAAAAATTGAAATAATATAGCCTCTTTAGCAACACCTTATCAAAAATTAAACAATATAGCCTAAGCTAGAGAACAATAATCAACAATGCATAATGGAATCAAACATAAACTGTATAACATCAATGCATTGTTGATTGCACAAAGCACAAAAAAATGCATAGTAACAAACCAATGCAAAAATATAACCCAAGCTCTAGCATAGTCTTTTCTCAACAGCGCCTTAACGAGAATTGAAACACTTCTCAATAGAACCTTTTTGAGAATGAAACAATATAGCCAAAGATACACAACAACAACCAACAAAAACCGCATAACGTTAACAATTTTATTCTATTCCAAACATAGCCACAAAATGGAAGCCATAAAGAGAAACCCACAAATATTCACAGTAACAAACCGAAGTAAAAATATACTCATTTCTCAACAAAACCTTATCAAAATTGAAACAATATAGCCTTCTTAGCAGCACCCTCTCAAAAATTAACAGTGACAAACCCATCCAAAAATATACTCTTGTATGTGCATCTAACTTCAGACATATATATATATATGTATATTTTCCAAAGGGAATTGTTGATTGTTGTTATGTAGCTTAGTCTAAATTTTTTTTTTTTCTAGCTTTCATGTAGTCACCATGGGTGGAAGGCAATATTGTTTGTTTTTGTGTTGGTTTGTTACTGTGAATTCGTGTGTTTATTGTGGGTTTTTCCATCTGGGTCACTATTGTAACCAATATTATTTATCTATGTAGTCGCGGTGGGTGGAAGGTAATATTGTTTGTTTGTGTGTTATTTTTCTATTGTTTCATTGTGTTGATTGTTGTTCTCTAGCTTAGGCTTGTAATATCGCAGAATTGCACCTAGGGGTAATTCCCTATTTTCACATTTATGCCTAGCATTTATGACACCCTAATACATTACTGACAAAGTCCCATGGGTCAGAATTCCATGATTCTGACTCCATGTGAACAAGGGTAAAAGCATAAAGTTGTGTCACACTTTCAGCCAAATAAATAGTTCCGAGCGAAATATTTTTGGCCGGAAAGGTTTCGGCCGACTAGGTTTCGACTGAAACCACGTGGCCTATTACGTGGCACACAAGTTTCGGACGAATAAGTTTCGGCCGAATCCCAAAAAATTAAATTTTTTTGTTTCCCGCTTTGAAATTGGCTTTAAAATTGCATTTTTTAATGTACAAGGTTTCTATAGAAAGGGTTTCGGTAGAAACTGTTTCTATAGAAAGGTTTTCGGCCGAAACCCTTTCTATAGAAACAGTTTCTACCGAAACTGTCTATGTGGCATCCTAGTTGGCAGCCAACTCAGCTTTTTTTAGAATTTTCTGAAACTTTCAACTTTAGCTAGGTGTTTCTTTAGTCAGAATGATTTTTCTAAAAAAAACAAAAATACCCTTTTGTAGAGCTTGGAGTGGAGAATCCAAATATATAATTTTTTTAATATTTTGATTAGTTTTAATATATTTTATTTTTAAAATAATGCAAGTAGGTTTTTAAAATGAAAAAAGAGGCTGATTACAAATATAAAAAAAGATAGTAAAACTTATTAAAAAAATTTAAATTTTATATGGAGCACAAGAGGAGAGAGTCTTCTTCAAAAGGGTATAATTTGTTTTTTGAAAATGATTAAAAAAATTGAAAATAGTTGACGGTCCGTGAAAACTGTCAAAGTATGACATGTTTGACTTTAAATCGTTATTACAAGAAAAATATACATCAAAATTTGATTTTTCTTTTTCCATGCACAAGATATTGAAGTTACCTATTTGGAGAAAAAAAAATTAGTGAGAAATGAAGTTTTTTTCAATTTTTTTCTTGACGGTCCGTGAAGTCACTCTTTTCTGAAATTTTCATCATTCCAAAATCTATCCTTAGATTGATAAAAACATAATGAAAATATTTTTTTTTTAAATTTTAAAAATTACAGCAATAAAATTCATCAAAAGTTCTACATTTCATTAGCTTACACCATTTTGAAATTCAAAACATAAAGACCACTTTTATGTGGTCGAAGTTCATAATTTTTTTTGTTGTTGGTTGATTCCTTTATAAAGTGTGACACAGGTTGTGCTTTTACCCACAAGTGGCTAAGCAACAGAAGCCTAGTGACGCATTTTCTGAGAATATAGGCCTTGGACGAATGTGCGGCGTGCTAACATCCTATCCATTTCCCGAGTTCAAAATGTAAAATCTAGAAGGTTAACCCTTGAGACACATGTCTTGGCAATTACACTCTAGAAGTAATGGCTCTTTTCCACCCTTGCAAGAATAAAAACCTCCTTCTACCTCTCATTTGAGGGTTGGAAGACATCAGACTATCTCTCCTTTTTTTTTTTCTACCACTTTGAGACTCCTTCTCCTTTGATAGCAGTGCATTCACAAGCGAAGCCATGCCGAACTGAGGTCCCCCTAGTAGTCACAGCAGCTCTCAAGCAAGCACTCAGTGGTGCGTCTGTGTGCTTTTGAGAGGGCCTTAGCCCGTGGATAATGATCTCTCTTCCTCTCTCACTTTCCTTTTACACGTATTTTTCTACTTTATCATGGTGCGGGTTCTACTCCTGAGTGGGTATTTCTTTCACCACACGCTTACCGTGGTGCAGGTTCTACCCCCGAGCGGGTATTGCTTTCACCACATGCTTTATTTACTTCTTTAGCATTACTTTCCAACTTGGCTATCAATGGAGGTAGGAACACCAAAATGGGGTTTGGCTGAGGCAGGCCCCCATACAGCCACCCAACAACTTTCTCCTTGATCTTTTGTGTGAAAGTCACGAAAAGGAGCTTGGGGTGAAGGCTCGAGCCTCTGGGAAAAGGGTAAGCTTTCTCCAAGCATCGTAGTATTTCCTTCAATATTTGGTTTTCTGGTTAGCTAAACTGTCCCATATAGATTATTCATGGGTCTGTAAGTAGGATTTGTTTATGTTCGTGGAGTTCTTGAGTTCAATGTTGCTTAGGATGCCAGCGCGCATTTCAGATGATAGCACGCCGCGATGGCATCCTAGAATTGTGTTGACGTCTTCTAGCCAAGAGCTCCCTCTTCTGGGACACAGATTCTTTAATCTGGCTCTCTCATGACCTCTGATCATTTTCTCCAAAGTGTAACCAGGTTTTAATTCTTTATCATTTCATTATTCTTAGGTGTATAAGAGTAGTTCATTCCCTAGTGATCTCTCGAGAAAGGAGAGACCCATGTGTAGAGAATCCCTCTTATATCACATTTTGGTGAACCCGATGTGAACGTCGAAACTTTCTTTGCAATGTTGCACGTCTATGATAATGAATTTTCTGAGGAATATTTTGATATGCTAGAGGATGCTCTAGATGATTTCTTAGAAGCACTCTCCCCTATCCGCAAGTCTCCCGAACAAGTCTCCTCTCGACAGGATGAGGGATCGGTAAATGTGGTGGTGGTCTTAGTGGCTCCTCTAAGCCCTAAGAAACCCATCATCTACGTAACCCCAATCGACCCTTATGTCTATGGAATCTAATCTTCTAGCGATTCACCATACTTGTATTCAAGGTTCGTGAAATCTATGGATTCTACATCCTAAAACACTATTGGACACACATATCCTACAAGGAGTAATAAACAAAGCTTGAATCAATAACCTTCCATTCCTACTTCACAACTTGTTTCTTCGCCACCTTCTCAACCAAACCTTCTTGCAACACCTAAGCCTGCAATCAAAGCACCAGGCAATTATGATCTTGTCGAGCAGCTTCGTGTTACTCAGGCTAAGATCTCGCTTTGGGATCTACTTCAGACCGCTCTAGTTTATCAAGAGATACTTCAGGAAGCCTTACAAAAGATTCTCTTTCCTTCCTCCGCTAGGCCCATGGATGTTAATGCGTTATTAGCTCATATTTGAGCGGATTCACCGAATATCACGTTCCACCCATAAGAACCCCTGCCTCTAGACATGCAGAAACAAGCAGAACCTTTAATGATTATAGTCAATTGTTAACAACATCGGTATTAGGCGTACCCTTGTTGACACCGGTTCGGCTCTCAATGTTTGCAGTATGGACCTACTACCTAAAATCAAAGTTGATTCATCTTCTTTAGCAGCTTCCTCCTTGTACATTCGTGGATTCAATAACGTTGGCCACCAAGCTCTAGGTACAATAATACTAATTCTATAGCTAGGCCTCGTTACCTTACCTACATTGGTTTATGTGATTCTCGGCCCCTTACCATACAACCTTCTCTAGGGAGACCTTGGATCCATGCTATGGGTGTCGTAACTTCTACCTTACACTGTTCCTTGAAATTCGTCGCAAATAACTGGGTAGCTATAGTCAAAGCGGATCCGGAAGGCGTTCACCTCTGTGAATTGGCCGCCACTAGTCATGCTTCAACTATTTCTACTCTCAAGAATTGTATTCCTTCTCGGACTATCGATGCTATGGCATGTTCTTCATCGATACCCTCTATGAAAGTTGTCCCCAGGGCTAGTGTTGGAAATGAAGAACCGCCTAAGGCAGAAAATCCTAAATCTCTCGTATCAACTTCTCAAATGAATGCTTTCCTCAGAGATGATTGGGGTTCCCTGAACTTTTTTGAATTCTTCATTGTAGAATATAAGGTGAACCCCTCGTGCATGGACCTTCCAGGTCCCCCTAACACAAAGGTGGATAATACAACTGCAGAGGAGAAGAAGTGCGATCTTGTTCAGGAAATCACTCCTTCCTGTGTTAAGGAGAACAATCTACCTCCTACAAAAGAGATCAACATTTATGAGCCTAACAGGGAAGGTGGGAACACCCCCATAGAGATGTTCAACATCCACTAGTGGAATGAAGCGCTCTATGTGGATCCACTGCCCCCTAAAGTTTTGCAAACTCGCTATGGGTTCGGATATGAACTCGCTTCTCGATATGGCTATGGGAAAAAGGGCCTAAGACATATCGAACAAGCAATTCAGGTCCCTATCCATCATAAGCCATGACGACGCAATTTAGGAATAGGATGTTCCGTCAAACAATCTAAGCAAAAGCCTTGGTGGAGTGTTAATATGATTTTAGTCAAACCATTAAGCTTTGTTCACCCTGAGTTAATCGAGGAAAAGGAGCAAGCCGAGAAGGTCCCTTTAGATGTATTTTCTTCAGATGAAGCATTATAGGATTTTCTAGGCGCCTATTGCCCGTTACCTCCTTATCACCACAAAAGACGATTCCCATATCACTTACATGACCAAGCATATTTCTGGGAATCTATCTTGAGTATGGATGAGGAGGACCCTCTATCTAACACTAGTGACGACATTGTGATACCTCATCATGAAGACCGTAATTCCCTCCTAAAAGGGGATACTATCGAGAGCTCTATGGATCTCGCATCCCCTGAAAAAGTGATCAAAATCGGGAAATGTCTCTCTTCGGAAGAAGCAGACAAACATTTTGATCTCTTACGTTCTCATCTTGACATCTTTGCTTGGACATATGAGGACATGCCCGGTATCAATGAGTCTATAGTAGTTCATAATATCGTCATGTGTCTCAATGCCAAGCTAGTTAAGCAAAAAATCTGAAAGATCAATCCCAAGGTGGAATTAATGGTTAAGACTGAGATAGAGAAACTGTTGAAAGTAGGGTTTATCCGCCCTATCAACTTTTCCCCTTGGATTTCGAATATAGTTTCCGTTAGCAAACTTGATGGTTGTATTCGCATATGCATCGACTTTCGAGATCTTAACAAGGCTTCTCTTAAAAATGATTTTTCACTACCTAATATAGATATGATTGTCGACTCGACTACAGGCCATGCATTGCTTTCTTTCATGGATGGCTTCTCGGGTTATAATCAGATCCATATTAACCTAGATGATCAATACAAGATAGCCTTCACTACCCTGTGGGGTACTTTCTGTTATGTGGTCATGCCCTTTGGGTTAAAGAATACAGGAGCTACTTACTAATGGGCAATGACCCTAATATTCCATGACTTTATCAACAAAATTTTAGAAGATTATGTTGATGACATATTGGCGAAATCAGTGACCCATCAGGACCATCCTAAGAACCTTCATCTCATTTTCGAGAGGCTTCAACTCTATAAAATGAGACTAAACCCCCTTAAGTGTGTCTTTGGCATTGACGCTGACAAGCTTCTAGGGTTCATAGTCTCTCATCGTGGGATCGAGGTTGACACTAAAAATATCGATGCCATTATTAACATGCGGCCTCCATCAAAGTAATATTACTGAGTTTCAAAGTCTATAGGGAAAGATTCAGGAAATTCACATATTCATAACTCATTTGGCTGATCGCACCCTTCCTTTCACTCACCTACTAAAAAAGGATGTTCGCTTCATGTGGGATGAGGAATGTCAAAGAGACTTTTATTCAATCAAAGCCTATTTGGACAACCCCCCTGTATTGATGTCGGTTATGCAAGATAGACCCTTTCTGCTTTATCTAGTTGCGTCACCATATGCTTTAGAAGCTCTTTTAGATCAATATGATGACACTAGAAAGGAAAGAGCAGTCTACTACATTAGTCACGTCCTGGTTCGCTATGAAACCTCTTATTCCTCCATGGAGAAGAAGTGCCTTGCTCTTTTCTTTGCCACACAGAAGTTGAGGCATTATCTTCTCCATGTTGAAATGCACGTCATAGTAAAAATAGATCTTTTAAGACATCTGTTTTCCAACACTAATCTGGCAGGAAGGTTAGCAAAATGGGTTATGTTGCTTTCCGAGTTTGACATTAATTTTTTTACTCATAAATCAATAAAGGGTCAAGCAGTTGCAAATCAGTTGGCAGATGCTCCCTCATCTCACTCCTTTCCTAGTCTGGATTTTTTTCCCGATGAAAACATCTTTGCAATTGATCCTATTTTTTAGAAAATGTATTTTGATGGATCGAGATGTCAAACTAGTTCCAGAGTAGGTGTGGTTTTAGTATCCCCCAAAGGTAAATCGGTTCCTTTATCCTTTCAATTAGATTTTCCTTGTACCAATAACATCATTGAGTATGAAGCCCTTATAGTTGGCCTACACGCCACGATAGCTCTAAAGATCAAACACCTTCGTATCCTAGGTGATTCTGAACTTATAGTAAACCAAATAATGGGAACCTATCAGGCCAAGCAAAGTAAGTTGTCCCGGTACCAGGACCTTGCCTTGTCTTTGCTTAAACAATTTTCTTCTTTCACTATAGACAATATCCCTGGGAGAGAAAATAGACATGTTGATGCCATGACAAGCGCAGCTTCCTTGGTACCTTCTGAAGAAGATACGAAAGAATACCATTTCATGGTCCAAGTCTTGCGAAACCCTGTGGTTTCTAAAGAACCTGAAGCCGAATCCCCTGTTTGTTCCCATGTGGACTCTGGGGAATGGTTTTTTGATATCTACAACTATCTAAATACTAGGAACTTCAACGATGATGCAACAAAAATGACCCCATTCATATAAGGAAGCTTTCAGTTCGATATGTCATCTTGTTTGACATCCTTTATGGGAAGGCCTATAATGGCCTACCTCTTAGGTATCTTACTAAAGTAGAGATACCCCTTGCCCTTAAGGAAGCCCACACAGGCTCTAGGGGTGGACATTTTGGTGGTAATTCCTTGGCGTGAAGACTGATACACATGGGATACTATTGGCAAATAATGGAACGAGATTCCTTTGACTTTGTCAAAAAGTGCCCTCAATGTCAGCAACACAGTTGACTCATTCATGCACCTGCCCAAGAGCTCCAAAACCAAACTTCCCCTTGGTCGTTTGCTAAGTGGGGGTTGGATATTATTTGAAAGATATCGCCCCCCTCTTCCAAGCGACATGACTTTATCATTACCACTACCAATTACTTCACAAAGTGGGTCGAGGCTATCCCACTCCGATCCACAAATGTCGAAGCTATCTGTAGCTTCCTTATGAACAACATAATTTCTCGATTCAGATTCCCTACTACACTTGTTTCCAACAATGGTACACCATTTAAGAACAAGGAAGTGAAGCAGTTCCTCGAGAAATTTCACATCCATCATAGATTTTCCATGCCATGCTATCCGCAGTTTAATGGTCAGGCAGAAGTGTCAAATAAAACTCTTGAACTTATTCTTCATAAAACAATTAACAAACATGGTAAATACTAGCACATTCAACTGACATACGCCTTATGGGCCTATCACACGATCGTTTGTACGGCTACGGGAACAACGCACTATAACCTTGTGTATGGTGCGGAAGCTATCATGCCTTTGGAGCTAGAAATTTCATCTCTACGATTTTCCCTTAAGGGGCTAATTCATAATGAGACCTATCGAGTTAACCATTTGCATCAACTAGAGATGCTTGATGAGCATCATTTACGAGCCCTCAATCATCTTAAATATTATCAATGGTGGTTATCTAGATAGTACAATCAAAGTGTGCTTCCTAGAACCTTTAAAATAGGAGATTTGGTCCTCTATGAAAACCAGAGAAATGTAAATACACCGTCTAACCAAAGGGGAAAATTCAGCCCTAACTGGTTAGGCCCTTACATTGTAATTTTTGTATATGGCTCAGGTGCCTATGGATTATCATCTATGGATGGAACACCTTTAAAGGAACTCATTAACACGATGCATCTTTGTCATTATTATGTGTAGTGTCTTGTGTGTCACCTATGTGGTGCTCTCTCTTGACGAGAAAGAGTAGTAGTACATATGTTGACATTGTTCAATAACACATTACGAGAATTTTTGTGATATGAATGACCATGTGCATGTGTGTGTGTGTGTTTCCATGAGATCATCATTGTATTTAATTAACATATAGTCGTGTGTGTTTATTAAATCATATTAGCATCTAATGTAAACATACATCCACATGAGAATATGACATCCATAGTATAAACATGCGAGAAATGAATAAAAAACATACACATCCAGATAAGCAATGCTATGAAATCAGAATCGATGTATCCATATATGTATATATATAAGCAATGGATGTATCCAATGTCATGTACATGTATTAGGCCACCACAACAAAAAATGAGTGGCTGCTGAATATATGTCTATACAGAAAGATCTACAAGTATATATGAATGTATATGTATCTTGCTACAAAAATGATATGCACAAAAATTGATAATGAGCCCCTAATCACTACAACACGTGGCTCCCAGAGACCTTTGGCTCTAGCAGATGCTCTAGAAGCTGTGGGAGGGGTTGAATGGTGGTCATCGAGCGCGAACAATGAGAGCATGATGTGAACAATGCCACTCGCATCCCCCTGATCTCCCCCTATAAAGAAGATATCATCAGCTATGTCTATCGCAACTGGTCCCACAGTCATTGAACATCTGTTGGGATCATAGTCATCGGCTTCCCATTGAGGTCATCGAGATGACTCTGAAGGGCGTCACGTGCCTGCTCAACAGCATCAGCCCTCCTCACCGTTGTGTCTCACTCGACGAGTGTCATCCGCAGCTCCCCTAATAGTTGGTCACATTGCCCTCTCACATCCATCAACTCTATAGTGAGTTGGATGATCTCTGCACCCCACTCCTCGTATGCAGTTCGCAGGCATATAACTGGCTCAAAGCTGGGGGCATGACGTCCCATAGACACCGGCCGATACGCCTTGAGGACTGACCCCTGAATCTATACAGTAGGGGAAAACTCTGAAATACACTGAGCCATGAGCCCAATCCATCCCTATGCATCCTCTGCAACCACAAAAAAGGGAAATGCATCAGTATCACATGGCATATATACGATACATATACATCATAAAACTGGAAGTACAAAACATAAAACAACAAATCATGTATACCTAGATCCCCCAACTGCCATGTTAGGTCAGGGTGAGGATCAGTGTTGTGATCTATGTCATCAGCCTTGGAGCTGCTCCTGGTGCTACGAGCGACACAGCCGTAGTAGAAGATGGTGGTGCTAAAGAGAAAGGGGTAGCCAATGGGGGATCTGATCTCCTTCGTCGCCTCGGCCTCGATGGTGCCACCTCCTCCTCCTAGATGCCTCCTCCCCCTCCTCCTCATCCTGATGTCTGCCTCTCCTCCCATCCTACGATGGCAGGGCTGGTAAGTCCTCTTATGGACCAAGATGCCCTCTCGGAGCACCCTCGCTGAACACAAGAGTAGGGTGATGCCTCTTCCATCACCACATAAAGTCTATTACCACACCGACATTATCCACTGTCGATATGGGTGGTAGATCATGGTCGGTCTCATCATCATCAAAGAGGATGATATCTATAATAGTCAGGCGAGAGCGGTCCCCAACCCTCGTTGCGCTCCTGTGAACCCTAGTATAAGTGGGCACATCCGCCAATATAGTTTGCGGTTGGCCATGTTGTCTCATGACCCAACTCCCATAGTAGGATACGATAAAAAAAATTCCTACATCCAATCAAAAAATGATCTCGTTATAGGTTCCTCAGGTACCTGTCATCGTCCACCCACCTAAAAAATTGATAGCGCCTCCATCGAACCCTATCTGGTATAAGGGTGTCGAACTATAGCTACCAAAACTATAGGTCTCTAAATATCCACTGGCCTATCATGTCATACTAGTGGACCATGGGGACCTGATATGACCATCACTACAGAAAAATGACCGGTCGAGTGCACATGATGTGAGAAAAGGCCCACACTTGCAAA
>VDFB02047397.1:93625478-93761924 GCA_007258455.2 Sequoia sempervirens | reverse complement strand
ATGAACCAAACCCTAATGGAAAGAGCTAGGAGTATGTTAAGTAGTGCTAAGCTAGATTGGACCCTTTGGGCTAAGGTTGTAAGTACTTCTTGTTATTTAATCAATAGATCCCCTAGTTCATCTATTGAAGATAAAACTCTTTATGAAATGTGGTTAGGTAGGAATCCTAGTGTCACACATTTAAGGATCTTTGGTTGTGAGGCTTTTTTTCATGTTCCAAATGAAAAGCGATCTAAGTTGGATCCAAAAGCACATAAATGCATATTCATAGGTTATGGTGAAAATGTAAAAGGTTATAAGCTTTGGAATCCTCTAACTCAAAAAATTACTTTATCTAGAGATGTCATTTTCAAGGAATTTAGAGCTTATTTAGGAGAAGAACCAAAGGAGAAGGATACTTCTCAAACAGTTCATTTTGAGATAAATAATGAGAAGCAAGAAGATGCACACGTTGAAGAACAATTGGATGGATTGGATGAGGAGAGTTCATAGAGTTCTTCTGAGATAGATGCTCATGATGAGCATATTGAGGAACAAGTAGAAACCCCTTTGAGAAGATCCACAAGATAAAAAAATCCCATTGATAGGTATAGCCCACCTAAAAAAAAATTTATATTTTCTTTGATGAGTACTAATGATGAACCAAGTACTTACATGGAAGCTTTGTCTTCAAATGAGAACAAGCTTTGGTCACAAGATATGCATGAGGAAACAGTCCCCTTTGTAATTTGTGACAATATGAGATCTTGAGAGCTTCAAAGGAAGAAAAGGCCATTAGTTGTAAATGGATCTTGAAAAAAGAAAATTGAGTAGATGTTAAATCTAAAAAAGGTAATAAGGCTGATTAGTGGCCAAGGCTCCCAAAGAGAGGAGCTGACTTTAATGAAATATTTTTCCTATTGCTAAATTAACTTATTGTTATTATTTTTATCTGTTTATTGTTGCTTATGATTTGAGAGCAGGTGGATGAAACTACTTTTTCTACATAATCTGATGAGGAGATTTATGTGAAGCAACCTAATGGTTTTGTTGTAAAAGGAAAAGAAGAATTTGTTTGCAGGTTAAAGAGATCTTTATATGGATTGAAACAATCACCATGAATGTGGTACCAGATGTTTGATGCTTTTGCATTAAAAATTGGTTATCTTAGGAGTGAGGAAGATCATTGTGTTTACATAAAATTTATTGATGATCAACTTTTGATTAATATCTTGTATGTTGATGACATGTTATTTATTGGTAACAACAAGGTAATGATCAAAGAATTGAAAGCACAACTCTCAAGCACATTTGAGATGAAAGATCTAGGGGATACAAAATATATCCTTGGTATGGAGATCAATAGAGATAGAGGTAATAGTAAGCTTTGCCTAAGTCAGAGAAATTATGTTGATACTATTTTGAAACGGTTTAACATGGAAGACAGTAAACCAATTAATATTCCTTTACCAATTGGCATGAAGTTAAGTTTAGACATGAGTCCTAAATCTAATTTTGATTATGAGGAAATGTCTGAAATTCCATATGCTAGTGCAATTGGTAGTTTAATTTATGCAATGGTCTCTATGAGACCAAATATAGCCTAAGTAGTGGGAGTTCTAATTAGGTTTATGTCTAACACTAGTAAAGAACATTGGACTTATGTTAAGAGGGTGTTTAGATATTTACGAGGTACTTCTAACTACTATTTGGTTATCATGGTGCTAATGACATTGATATTATGCATAGATCATTGGACATACAGGGTTTTGTTGATTCAAATTGGGAAGGAGATCTAGACAGTTAGAGGTCGACAAGTGGCTATGTGTTTACTTTGTTTGGAGCTGTGGTTAGTTGGTTGAGTAAGAGGCAGCCCACAGTTGCTTTGTCCACCACAGAAGCAGAGTACATGGCTACTACACATGCCTCTAAAGAGGCATTTTGGTTACAAAGACTTGGGAAAGGTATTGGTTTTAATTGCAAGAAAGTTAGACTTGAATGTGATAGTCGAAGTGCTATTTGTTTAGCCAAAAATCCTATGTATCATACTCATACTAAGCATGTTGATGTCCACTATCACTTTGTGTGAGAAATGCTTGAGAGTAGAAAGGTATTAATTGAGAAATTTGACACTTTGATTAATGTTGCAGATTATCTTATGAAACCAATTCCTACATATAAGTTCTCTTGGTGCAGAAAGGCCATTGGCCTTGAGTCTTTTACTTGATTTATAATAATTACTCCTTGTTTAGAATAATTGCAATGTATAATGTCAAGTGGTAGAATGTTGGAAATAGGATGCCATTTAATTACAATCCTAAATATTATTTCATGTATCTCCAAAGTCCTTGGAAAGTGTTCCCTAACACTAGGATTAGAAAGAGATTAATTTTTAATGAAATAATCATGTTAATTGGCATTTTTAATTAATTCTAAATTATAGGAACATTTGAGGGCATCCAAGATGAGTTCCTAAATAATAGGAGCACAATGGGGTGACCACATGGAATGTGGAACCCACCTTAAGTTAAGTTAATTGTTTGGAGAAAAATATAACACTTTTGTAATGCATGTAAAGTTCCTAGAAGTTAGGGATTGATGATTACATGCATGAAGTTTAGTTCAAGTTAGTTCAAATTAGTTCAGTTTAGTTTGGTTTAGTATCAATTCAATTAAGTTCATATCAGTTTAGTTTAGTTATGGTTTAGTTATCTTCAGTTGCATGTAGTTAGTTTTAGTTGAATTCTAGTTGACTTTAGTTGTCTTGGAATGCATGACTAATGACTTGAGTTGCATGACATATAACAAGTGACTACTTTTAGTTAATAGGGGATGATCAATCATGCATGATATTTACATGAATGGTGGAGACTAGAGAGATATGTTTCAGTTAATAGAGATTGACTTGGACCCACCTTAGGTGCCCAAGTTAGCATCTTGGAGTTAACACTTTTGCATGATAAGATATTTTATAAGGCTGAGTTAAGTGGGCCCATTCTTCAGTGCCAACTTTGAGGATAAACTTAGAAGATATCTTCAGAATCAACGTTGAGTTATGACTTCATTTTGGGACACCCAATTGAATGAAGGACTTATTTAGACATTGTTCTTCATGGTAGAACTCTACTTGCAAGGAATAGTAATAGGTTTTGTGAGATAAGCCTTTTGCACTATAATTGTAACTCTTTGGAATTTACAAGGTTGATTATTGTCTATTTATCTCAAGCAAGTTGAAGAGTTCTTACTCAAATTTTTTATTGGTATATTGTGATATTTTGTTGGAAAAGAAGCATCTCAAAGGATTAGAATTATTGTAATCTTATTTTGAGATTAAATAATACATTGATTCTTGGTGGAGTTTTTTCCTGAAAGAGTTTCTCCATGATATATGTTGTGTAACTTCTAATCTTCTAGTCTTATTCTTCTACAACCTTATGTCTTCATTCTACAAATGGTAAAATGAATCTAACCGCATAATCATCCACAAAGAATTTGGTAACAAAGAATTAAGTTAATTGATCGCCAGCTCACAAAGTTTTACAAAAGTATTAAGTTACATAATCACCTCAATTTTCAACAACTTTGAGGAAGAAAACCTCTAAATATCTCCAATGAGAATAGAATACATAATATGATGATGAAATAAAACTCACTACCTCATATATATACCTATTTATGCCTAGAATATCATGAAAACTGACTTATATTTAACCTTTTATAGCCCTAGGCTAACATAATTAACTAAATAACAATATAATAATGATAATTTATGACTTAATTAATAAGTTACTTGTTAGCCACAAGATGACTATTCATAACCCGATGCACTCTAATATTGAGGGCATAACAAAGAATAAAATACTCATGTATGGAAAGAGGAAAAGAGTAATAAAGATATCATGTATGATAAAAAAAAATCATTCTACAACAATGACTTCATGGGTATCTAAGAAAAAAAATTATTTCAAGGATGTTTCTAGAATTTGACCTTTTGTGGTTTTTTTGACCAATTGCACTAGTTCTTTTTATGAGGAACATTTTCTTTAGGATGCATAACTTGATGTTAGTTCCAACTCAATTAGGATGACCTCTTAGATGGTAATATCTAAAATTAATTCTAGTTGAGACCTTTTAACATTCTTATTATTTATTTATTAATTTAATTAATTTGCTATTATATTTTCCTTTATATATATCATTACTTTGGTCTTCTATTTATGAAATTTTGGGAATTTGGATTAAATAAAATGTTCATTAGTTGAAAATATTGTATTTTATAGTCATTTTAAAATCAATTAGAGAGGTCAAATATTGCAAACACAAAATTTTAAGTAGGAATAATCTCTAAAATATTTTATGGGTGAATTTATTTGGTTGAGATACTTTTACATTTATATAATATATGGATCCCCTTTTTGTAATATTTCTCTTTTTTGGTATTTTTCATGATTTGGATGGTCTATATATAATAATATATACTTGGCTAATATATGGTTATTTTTATAATCAATATCATATGATGACTTACATGGAGATAATATTTTGAGTACGGAATGAAGTGAGGGTAGAATAAGGAATGTTGTGGATTATAAATGACCAAATATTCTGGGTAAAGTGAAGGATTTATTCATTTAAATCATGTTTCATAAACTAATAGAATTAATTTTTAGAGGTGTCTCCAGTTTTCTTGGAGATGATGGTCAAAGTGGATGATCATTGATTAAAAAAGATGAAGAGGGTTCAATTAAATAGAGGGGGGTCAATAAGAACCTAAGAGGATATGAGAACATGATCAGTTGGATGAGGAGGTGCGAAGGATAGTAAAATACCATTGATATTTAGTAAAAAGACCTATTAAAAAGATAATCAATAATAAAATATCCCACATCAAAAGTGAAGCATTCATCCCACTACAATGTGAAAAAGAATTCATTCCATTGAAGATAACTAAGTCATGAGAATATTTTAACCTAACCAAGTGGTTAGCATAAGGATTCATACTTACCTACAAAAGTATTTTCTAAAGTAAATCTTTATTTATGGCACTTTCGCTTCTTCAATTTTAATTGGTTATATTAAAATTCTATATTTATTTGGGTGTTTTTAGTTTGAGATTATTTACGCATAAATTTAAAATTTGTAATCAAAACAAGATATATTTATACTATTAAGTTGTGGAATTCTCTTATGATTAGGTATTTCTACTAGCTTTCTTTTAGCTATATAGTGGATCATTTTCTCCAAAATATCCTTCAATCAACATTATAATGTAGTGGGATAAAATGGTATCAATTTTATTTTAATGAACTAATTAGGATAATTAGAACTTACTATTAGGAAAACATGTCTAACCTTGCATTCCTAATATTCCATTTTTTTGAAAAAAGGATCCTAGGTCTAGTGATTAGATCACTAACATTGGTCCTTTTTCAAAGAAAATTAGGATGCAAATCAACAAGGGGATTAGATTGACTTCCAACAACAAAGGTGAGTCAAATGAGCCCTAGATCTAATTCTTTAGTGTCTTGGAAATTAACTGAAATTAATTTAAATTTATTGACCTAATCAAACTATGAGACCTAATCTGAAGATGCAACTTTTTTGTGACAACAAAACTATAAAATAAAATTTTGAGAGAAAATTTGAGCCTAATTGTCTTAGACAAGGCTACTAAGGGTACCCTTATCCATGTAGAGATAAAACAAAAATATGAATTCACAGTCCTCAAGCCCTTGGCCAAAGGATTCTTTGTTTCAAATCGTACTGTCAAATCTTCATCAGATGTTGAGATAATTGAGTTTCCATATCTTTTCAAGTTGTAGGGTTTGAAGGAAACAAGATCAAATGGTCTTCAATCTTCCTTCAATCTTCTTCAGAACTATAACCTACACATTAAAAGAAAGAGGAAGGGTTTCACAATATAGGGGCTTACCTCGATCAAACCGCATGTTGGTTTTTCCATCTCCACAATGGAAAAATTGATGAAAAAGAGCATATCATTTTGAAGGATATAGGGTAGATGATAATTGAATGATGAATCAACAATAAGATGCAACTTACCACTCAAATTTGATTTCCTTGAAGGACTAATGTCATGCACATCTCCTCAAGGCTTGATTACAATTTGATTTGGATTACTTTTAAAACCTACAAGTCTTAGTCCTCATAAACAAAATGTATGCATAATCATGAAAAAACTCACAAGCTTTGATAATAAGATATTGTAATAATCTTGCTCTTGACTACTTTTGACTTGATAATATTTTTTTCAAAAATTTCTTGAGCACCAATATTTATAATTCTTGCTAGATAGTCTTTAAATGATGAGATGACTAGGTGTTTATATGAAAAATTAATCTAATTTATAAAAAATTATATCCCAATAGCCAACATTTAACATTTGGCATTCAAATCCAACTCGAACATATTAAAATTTGTAGCCAAAATAGGGGGACAAGGCCACCCAAGATGCCCTTGTCTAGTCCATGTTTTTTGTTGTGTTAAGTATTGGGGAAAGAATATTAAATGTATACTTTTATTTTATGCATTTGATTCTTTAATAAATGATTAAATGGGCCATGAAATGCATAATTTAGGAATTTAGGAACATGATTAGGTCCATGCACATAGGAGGAGCAAAATCTAGTATGAAATTATCATAGGTGACAATTTATGATGCTAGATGTTCATATTTATTAATTTGTTTGTAGTTATTATTTCATCTTTAGTATTTGTTTCCTCAACTAGGATGTTGATGTCCCATCACTTGGACCTATGTGTTTGGTTTCATACCTCTCTTGGCTTTAAAAAATAGTTTTCCAAAACAAATCATGATTTCTAGTTTAATCTTGTACTTGGAGTTCAATTTGATTTGTTTAGTCATATAAAAATATTATATGCTATTGAAACTATACCAAATTTACATAGTGATACTCCTATAACAAGCATGAGATCCTCATTGCATTGCAACCATGGTTGTTGTTGAATAATTCATAAGAAAGATGAGATCCTCATTGCATTGTGACAATGGTTGTGGTTGAATAATACAAATTATTTTACCTTTGGTGTGCACATTTTTCTCCCAAAATATTTTTCCCCATGTAAACCCTCATGTTATGCAATGCTTATATTTTGATTTACATTATACATGTTTCATTTCATTATAATTACAAGGATAATTAAATTTGCAGAATACCCTCCTCTTAGATTTATTTAAAAAATTATTCTATATACCTTGCTTCATTTCACATAGAATCACTTATTCACAAGTTATCTCATTTATGAACCTATGATATTATTTTTTAATTGCACAAGTTGTCAACCTTTTATTTTCATTCATAAATTATTTCCCTTCAGCATCATTGTTGTAAACAATTAATTGCAATATAGATTCCCAATCTTATAATCTAATTCACTTGAAGAATGAGAAAACCCTAATATCATATAACTAAGCTCATATTTGAGATAACATTAAGAATTTTTATTTGCAATATAGATTTCCTGTCTTATAATCTAGGTGGAGAAAACCCTAATATCATATAATTAAGCTCATATTTGAAGTAACATTTGTTTTCAATATAGATTTCCTATCATATAATCCAACTCATTTAAAAAGTGAGAAAACCTATTATCATATAACTAAACTCATATTTGATAAAACATTTATTTGCAATACTCACTTGAAGAGAAAACCCTAATATCATATAACTAACCCCGTATGTGAAGTAAACATTGAGAGCTTTTATTCCTAATAAAAACTCATATTTGATAAAACATTTATTTGCAATACTCACTTGAAGAGAAAACCCTAATATCATATAACTAACCCCGTATGTGAAGTAAACATTGAGAGCTTTTATTCCTAATAAAAACATGATGCGATAATATTTCTGGAGACTGAGATTTCATAGATACCAAGATCAAGTTGAAGATTTTGATAGAAACAAATAATAGTAAAACACTGAATTACAAAGGATATCATATATCAAGAAAATCAACTTCAGTTACAGAGAATAAATATTCTTCAAACCGTGTAACACCTGGCTAAAATGCACAAGAATGCAAGTGTGAATACAAGACAACTTGGGGAGGGAGAGTTCGAAAACAGATGACAAGAAAAGTAAGAAAAGAGTTATGTGAAATGACAAAAACCGGCATTGAGATTTATATATTCCAAAATTCATCCTTAGATATAGGGGAATATCGTTAGAGAGGGGGGAGAAGTATAAATTCCACAATTTTTCTGCGCCGCCATGGTAGGAGTGTTTCGACGCAATACAACAAGTGCTACAGTCGTGCGTTTAGGCTGTCTATTTTGAACAACCTCCATTTGTACGTGTCAAGAGAATTCCGAGCAGCCTGCCAACACAAATGAAAAGGAATACGAGGCAGTCAGAAGTTAAAAGTCCTATATTTTCTTCTTTCTTCCGCTGATTCTCTGCTTTACCCTCCTCGATTTCTGCAACAGCAATAGGAAGCATATTTGTTTGCGGACTAAAATTAGGCGGCCACAAAAAGCGCAGACATGCATGCAGGCTGAGCGGGTTTTTCTCCTCTGACTATTTCCTTGCTGCTCCGCATCATCCTCACCCAGAAAAAAGTCTCGGTTTGTTTGCAGGCTGTACAAATAAATTCCCATGTTTTTTAATTATTACTACTAGTTAGCAACCTGCTACTTATTCTGTAAATTATTCAAGAGTTTTGAGCTTCTGTTTTGGATTTTTCAGAGTCGAGAAATAATACAATGACAGGCAAAAGTGGCACGGGTCAGGCATGCGCGGCATGCAAATACCAGAGAAGAAAATGCTCGCCTGAGTGCCCGCTGGCGCCCTATTTTCCGCCGGATCAGCCCAAACAGTTCCTCAATGTGCACAAGCTGTTCGGAGTCAGTAACATTTTGCGTATACTGAGACAATTGAATGATGCCCAGAAGAGCGACGCCATGAAGTCTATTATTTACCAGGCAAATGCTCGGGAGAAGGACCCCGTCCATGGGTGCTTTGGCATTATGGTTATGCTGCAGGCACAGGTTGAAAGGTTGAAAGAAGAGATTGAAATTGTGAGGAGTCAGTTGATGCATGTGGAGCAACAGCAGTACCAGAATGGTAGTATGCACCAGCAAAGTCAGCCTCTTGGAGGGCCTGTGTCTATGTCACATCAGCAAAGTCAGCCTCTTGGAGGGCCTGTGTCTATGTCACATCAGCATACACCAATGCCTGCAGGCCCAGCAACTTGGATTTACCCTTATGTGCCTCATTCTCCTTATGAGGGAGAGCCGCTTTGTCGCCAAAGTAACTATGATATTATTAGACCAAATAAGTTTCTTGAATATGAGCAAAGGCAACAGCTCTACGGCGAGTCCAAGGAAGAATTTGAATCCAGGTATGCCATTTTCTGTGCTTGCAGATTGGGAAACGTTTCTAGGGTTATTCTTGAATATCAAAAGGTTCAGCAGTTAAAAAGTTTTTTGTTTTCATAAATTGACACTTTTTTTTTTTCATTTTAGGTGTAATTATGGAATGTTGAACCCTAAATCTATGTTTTAGAAATGAGTATTTGAGTTTTATTATAGATGTGAGGTTTTAGAAATGATTTTGAGTTTTATGTACTGGAAGAACTTAGATGTGAGGTTTTTTAGGGTTACTTTTGACTATTAAATAGTTCAACAGTGAAAAATCAGCAATGAGGTTTTAGAAATGAGTTTTTGAGTTTTATGTACTGGAAGAACTTAGATGTGAGGCTTTTTAGGGTTACTTTTGAATATTAAATAGTTCAACAGTAAAAAATTCGCAATGAGTGAAAGAGTGAAATTGTTATTGATTATTAACTCTAAAATCTTTGATATTTAATTATAACATAATTTTCAAAAACTACTTAATAGATTTTTAAAATTGAAGTAGAACACCTCATTCCTTTGTCTGAATTCTATAAATCCCCTATAATCAATGTGTCATTATATCTCTTTCACTCTTATAGAAAGAGACATAATAATAGACAGTTTATCTTGACTGTTTGCTTTCACTGTATAATGCCTCTTGTATAATTATAACATAATTTTCAAAAACTACTTAATAGGTTTTTAGAATTCAACTAGAACACATCTTTTATAAAATGAATTTTTAAGTTTTATGAATCTAGGAATAGTATTTTTTGTACTTGCAGTTTATGTGTAACATTTTCAGAGTTATAGAGTTATTCTTGAATAGTAAATTTGTTAATGAGTGTTTTAGCCATACAAACATTTAATATTTAATTAGAACATCTTTTTCAAAAATAAGATACTAGATTTAGAATTGAAGTAGAAGAAGTTTTTAAGAAATTAATTTTTTGGTTTTATGATTCTAGATATGGGTGCAGTATTTTTATAGTTATTCTTGAATATTAAGTGGTTCAACACTCAAATAATTTTTTTATTAGGTGTAAATTAGGAGAAAAAAATGTTAATTGATCTTTAAATATTAAAACCATTTCATATTTTATTAGAACATATTTTTGGAAAATGAGTAATTGACTTTTTAATATTCAAGTAGAATATATTTTTCAGAAATAAGTTTTTGGGGTTATGAATGTTCAATATGATTTTCCAAACATAGAGATGCAATGTTTTTAAGATTATTTTGAACATAAATGATTCACCAAACAAACCTTTACCATTTCAAATTTAAATGAATAGTAAAACTATATATTTATAAAATCTAAGAAACATAAAATAAGAAAACTAAAAAATATATTATACATTTTATCCTCTACAAATATGTAATCATATATTTTATTATAAAACTAATCATCTTTGTTTCTTTAATACAAGATAATATTGTAATCTATAAAAGTAGACTATCTAATGATCTAATAGACTTGTTTTATCTTTTGAATATTCATTAAACATTAGCCACTTCAGGTGGTTGATAGAAGGTTCACACTCAAATTTAACTCAAGGATGTTCTACACCCCAACGTTTGTATTAAGAGAAGTCAAGAAATTCAAACGATGGGTGAAGGAAGAAGCTCCACGACACTAAATTGTCAAGGTAAACTCCAAATAGTAGTCTTTCTCTTATTTAAGAACAAGTTTTTTGAATCTAGGTAACCATTCCTTTGTCTGAATTCTGTGAATCCCCTATAATCAATGTGTCACTAAAACCACACTTTATATAGTGATGTGGAAATTGAACATTTCGACTGAGAATCAAAAGATAATAGTGCATTGGCTGACCTCTTTGGAGTCCAATTCATATTGATTGTTTCTTTCAGTAGTGAGAAATATAAGGTTCTGTTCAAACATCACATTCTAGGTGTTGATTTTCTTAGATGGCTTATTTTAAATCATGTTGATAGGTAAGTTCTATTGAAAAGGTGGGTGTGATTTTAAATGAGTCATCTAAACAAATCGATACTTAGAATGTTGTTCAAACTCGATTTAAATATAATGATTCACTCCTTGTTAAGTATCATATGTTAGTACAATTGTAATATTTTACTTTGATCTTTGATCTGTGATTTATTATGCAGTGCAGAGTCTTCCATGAAAGAATTCCAGTACTTGGACCATATAGCAGAGCATGAGCTCAAAAGTGCAGCAGCTTTGTTCACCCTCACCAACGACCACTAGCCACCACATCAGATCATCTGTCCAATGTATTTTTAATGGACTAGCATATGTTTTAGTGTATGCAGCGAATATGTAATTTTATGGAGAAATTTGTTAAAACTTTTTTGTATCTGTGAATATATTGACAAAATGCCGTGCACAAATATCTTTCATGGCTGGTAGGCTTGTAAACAGAATTGGGTTCTCCCTTTTTCATGTTATGGTTCGATCCTATATACCACTGATTCGTGCAAGATTACACCAGTCGCCATCTGTAAATGATTTGTGAATAAAATCATTGCATGTGGGGGGAGAAGTAAGATTCGGTGTAGATATACAGGACTTTACTACCATAACATTGATGACGAATTTTAATCATTTTCACGAATCTCCACTTGTTAGTTTATATCTGTGATTAGCCGCTATTTTTATCATTCCTGAATCTGGCCAGGTGGTAATTCAATTAAGAACCTATTCTTGTAAATGTATTTTCTTGAGATAGGTTACATTGTCATAATTTCCAGATACACCGTATCTTCACATATCTATATCAGTTATTGTTGTGTAAATAGTTCAGAATTTTTAAATCTCTCTAATTACTGCTTATTTTTGTCATCCATCGAGTTGTAAAGACATAATCCTGTACAATTTTTAATCCTGATTTTATTTCCTACACCAAAATCCATCTTGTTATAGTATAGTGTGACTGTGAGGAGTAAGCTCTTCACAAGCAATTTTGGTACATATCTAATGTATCTTTAGGGATAGATTCGGTACTAATCTGAAATAAAAGAATAAAATTTAACTTAAATCTTCAAGACAAAGGAAAGGGAAAGGAAAATGGTTTGACCCTCAAAAAAGTCCATTTCAAACGTAGACAACTGGACATAACGAGCAGGTATGGAGGTTTTTACAATAGAAAATTAATCAAATACTAAATAATGAGGAGTTTCGAAGGATCATTGAAGACTGTAAGCATAAAAAGAATGTAATGATTATTAGAATGAGATTATATTTTTGTTGGAAATAACGACCAGGTATGGAGGTTTTTACAATAACAAATTAATGAAATACTAAATAGAGAGGTGTTTCAAAGGGTGATTCAAGACTGTAAGCATTATAAATATGAAATTTGTATATTAATATTACTGTTTATTTAATTTTGTGTTTACTTTGAGAGAATGATTTGATAGATTTATGAAAAGAGATGGAATTTTTCTATGATTTTTACATATTTGATTTTACTTTATCTATAACTATAAATATTTTTATACATTCTTCATTTGTAATGGTCATTATTGCACTTTTATCTATACATTTTCTATAATTTATACCTTGCTCAATGCAAATGAAATAGATCCCATGCCTATGTCATTAAAAATTTAAATTCTATTGACTTTTATATATTATTTTCCTACTTAAAATTGATTAAATGTGTGCTTGAGTAACTTATATATTTATTCCTTCCATTTAAAGATATTCAATTATATATATAATTAATGAACATCAAGCAAAAATATTGCGCATTTTGAGGAGCATACTAGATGTATTTGAATTAGAACACAGTTACTTTGGTTTTGGCAACAACTCTCAAACCCTTATTTTGCTTGAAATTTTTCTTAAGCATAAGCTTTGTCGGGATTTCCTCAAGTTTCATAAACCTCAACGGTCGTCAATAAGGTTATTCTAACCCCTCTTTATATCGACGCCCTCTGAATTCTTTGGTTTTATTCTTCGTTTTGTGATGTTGGTCATCGGCGAAGTTAGCATAACCTCCCTAAATACCAATATCTTGTGGGAAAAGTTTAAGTCTAAATACTTGTCGGTCTGTACTAAAGTTTCTATAACCTCTTAGAAGTTTTCCCAGGAACAAAAGTTAATCATGAAAAGGGAAATTTTGTTTGTTGTTAAGACTCTCAAATAGTTTGGAAACAATTGTCAATCCCTAACAAGGTTTCACAAACTTTTTCAAACACCGATTATATTTAGCCGATAGGCTATTTGTGTGAACTTTGGTTGGAATTTTCGTCAACCTTCTTGGTTTTTGAGCTTTCTGACACTGGGGAAAAGGTGGCGAATTGTTTTATGATTTTTAAATAAAAAGCGTTTGGCGCGATACAAAAGGCTAGCAAAATGGCATCAACATTAATTGTATGGTTTCCATGTAGTGGTGATGGTTGTAAGTAACATCTGCCTTTAAAATCCTCGGAAAACAAAGCGAATGTCTGTGCAATTTTTGATAATGCATTGTTGGGTGTCATTCTTGTTGGAAAATGTGCCACAAGCTTACTGACATGTAACTCCCGAAAGAGAAAAATCGATGAGATCCTTGGAATGTCTTGCCAATAAGCAGTTGTGTTCTAAAGTCTTGAAGGGGTCAGATCGGTGTGACCTTGGACCTGTCTTGCCGATGGAAGTCATCGGTATGAATTGAACTATCAAAGTGAGATTCCAAACTCATTCCGATGGTAGATGTCTTGCTGAAGGAGATCATTGGGGAGACTCTTGTCGATGGACATGTCGAGGTGACTTGACCTATCGATTTGACATTTCAAATTGTTGTCGATGGTGTTACTCTTGTTGACGGGTCTAGACATTGGTGTGACTCATGTCGATGAGGTGATTGGGGTGACTTGGTCTGTCGATGAGACTTTCTAGTCTGATGTCGATAGTATTACTCTTGTCGATGGATTTTCTCCTGATGAAAGTCTGTGTGACTCTTGCTGATGTACGCAGTCTTGGTGTTCTTTGGGACATCGGGGAGACTTGAACTATTGGTATGATATCTCAGTTTTTCACCGATAGTGTTGGTCATGTCGATGGTCATGTGGTTAGGGAGACTTCATCAAGTCTAAGTGATAGACCAGTAGAAGGTTGTGGAGCATGCGATGGTCAATGGATAGTTTGGCATCGGTGAGACACATTTTGTTGCCTCACCGATAAGCGATACAGTTGAGAATCGTTTGACCAAGGGACTGTCCTACGCGGTTTGTCTTGAACCAATGAGAGAAGCATAATGCAAACTGGTTGGCAATTGAACTGTTGTGACCGTTCTCTTGTGGGAAATGAATAGACCACTTGTAAAATAGTGAACAGTTCGGATTGAGATAGGATTGATCGATTGAGCAAAGGATTGTTCTGAGTGTGTGAATTTCATTGTATGTTGTAGAAGAGCATTGTAACAGTGATGTTTTGTATGAGGTTGATCAGGGAAATGTTGCTGCTATAAAATTGACATATGAAAGTGAAGTTTGATCTCTTTATGTAATTTTGTTTACTGTAATACAAAGAGGCTTTACTTGGTGTGGTGGGTTTTTCTCCCGTAAGGGTTTTCCCATGTAAATCTGGTGTCCAATTATGTATGTGTCCATTTCTCTATTCTGTTATTCTTTTCATGTGTATCTTATTGAACTATAATTGCAAAATTTAAAGTCATATCTGCATTCTTCTCTAAGTTTTCGCATTAGAAGAGTTTGTTCCGCACCTTAAGCTTTCCTTACAAGTGGTATCAGAGCTTGTCCAGTTGTGTTATCCTTATGGTTAGGTTGGATTTTTTTGTGTCAATTATGTTCAGTGGGAGTCTTGTAGAAGTCTGGTAATTTAAATTACAAATTAAGATGGCAAGCACATCAAGAAAGATTGAAATTGAGAAATTTAATGGCAGTAATTTTGAGTTGTGGAAACTCAAAATGGAAGATTTGTTGGTTGATCGTGATCTTTGGCTTGCTGTGTCTGGAACGAAACCTTCAGGCATGAAGCAAGATGATTGGCACCTCACAAATCAAAAATCAAAGGGGTTGATAAGGCTTTGTTTGGTAGACTTTGTTCTTCTAAACGTTCATGAAGAAAAGACTACATCTTCTTTGTGGAAAAGACTAGAAGCTATTTATTAGGGAAAGTCCTTGGTGAATAAGTTGTTCTTGAGAAAGAAGTTGTACTCTTTGAAAATGTAGGAAGGAGCATCTGTTGTTGATCATTTGAGTGCTTTCAACACGTTGATTGCTTAGTTAGCACATGTGGGTGTGAAGATTGATGAAGAAGATCGTTGTATGTTATTGTTATGTTCTTTGCTGGATTCTTGGGATCACTTGGTGATGGCTATTGGGAGTATGACATCCACTTTTAAGATGAAAGAAATTTTTGCTTCCTTGTTATCAAAAGAGATGAGAAGAAAATCTCCTGAGATGGTGAAGGAGGCTCTTGTTGTTTAAGGCAGATCAAAAGAAAAAGGCAAGAAGAAGGACAAGAAGTCTAAATCGAAATCAGAAGGGAGATCAAAGTCTCTTGGCAAGAAGTCCAAGGTGAAGTGCTGGAATTGTGGGCAGCCTAGTCATGTCCGAAAGGATTTCAAAGAGGAGAAAAAGAAGAAGAAGAAGAATTCTTTCAACAATGATTCTTCTCAGAGCGATTCAGATGCCTTCATTGCAGCCTTGGCAACTCAAGCATCAGATGGTTTATGGCTGATTGATTCTCGAGCGTCTTTCCACATGACATCTCATAGAGACTGGTTCACTAAGTATGAAAAATATGATAGTGGAAGAGTGTATTTGGCAAGTGATTCATCTCTAGAAATAGTTGGTCGTGGAAGAGTCAGAATTAAGTTCCCTAATGGAAGAATTAAGGGAATCAATGATGTAATGCATATACCAGGTCTGGCTCGAAATTTACTTTTTGTTAGTAAGCTAAACGATGTTGGAGTGCAAGTCACATTCTCTGGAAATGGCTGTAAAATGACTAGAGGCTCAATGGTGTTATTTGGCTAGGGGTTAACAAATTATTACATACTTTGTATAAGTTGGATGCACTTGTTCAATGAAATCGTGTCTTTACAAAGTCACAAAAGGCTACTTGTGGAGAAAAGGAGGAAAAAGTTCCTGATAGTGCAAACTCTTGGAAGTTAAACTTCTAGCAAAAAAGACTATGCTCTGGCATCATAGGCTAGGCCACATTGGAGAGAAAGGTTTAAAAACCTTGAAGAATAAAAACTTGGTTGAGAGGCTTGATGATTGTAACCTTGAATTTGAATTTTGTGAGCATTGTATATATGCTAAAAATACTTGTGTTTCATTTTACTCCAGTCCTCATAAATCTTTTGGTTTACTTGATTGCATTCATTCTGATGTTTTTGGTCTAGTAAATGTTCCTTCTTTGTCTAAATCAAGATATTACGTATCGTTCATTGATGATAATTCAAGAAGGGCATTTGTTTATTTTTTGGAAAGTAAATCAAAAAGTATTCAGTCATTTTAAGGAATTTAAAAACCTTATGGAAAAATCAAAACAAGAGAAAGAAAAATCAGAATGTTTAGGGGAGTGACAATGGTGGTGGAGTTTTGTTCTAGAGTTTGAAAGGTAAGATAATGGAGATTAAGACGCCGAAAACTGCGCCTACACTCCATAACAAAATGGAGTTCTTGAAAGGTTCAGCCGGGCGGTGATGGAAAAGCGTGAAGTATGCTAAATAGTGCTGGCTTGGAGGAGAGGTTTTGAGCTGAAGCGGTTACCTTGACATGTTATTTAATTAATTATTCTCAATTCTGCTTTTCTTGATAAAACACGGAAGCAGGTCTGAAAAGAAGCCCTCTGAGACACGATGCATTGTCTTTGGTTGCGGGCATGCATATGTGTTGAATTAAAAGATCAAGAATTAAAGGAGAGAAAAAAGGTTATTAAATGTATTTTTTATTTATTTCGTGTTGGCATAAAAAGGGATACAAGCTTTGAATCCTACTACAAAGAAGGTTTGTATATAAAAGTGTTATTTTCATGAACTAAAGAAACGCTATGTTGTGGATCTTAGCGATCGAGAACAAATCAAAAATAAAAAAGAGGATGTAGTTTGAAATTCCCTCTAACACGGATAAAAAGAATTGAAAATTCAAATACTGGCGAGGAGAGCTCAAGCAATTCTAAGAGTTATAAATAAGAAGAACAACCTCAGCCTCAGCCTGTGAGGAGGTCAACACATGAAAGAAAGCAACCTGATAGGTATGGGTTCTCTATGTTAGACTCTACTTGTGCCTATGCTTTGATTACTAATACTGATGAGCCTAGGACTGTAAAAGAGGCAAATAAAATGCCTAATTCAGATTCTGGTTGGAAGCCATGAATGAAGAAATAGCATCATTAGAAAAGAATGACACTTGGAGTTTTGTGCCCTTGCCTGAAGGAAGAAAAGTTGTTGGTTGTAAATGGGTATTTAAAAAGAAAATAGGACTAGATGGCAGTGTTGAAAAGTATAAGGTGAGGTTGGTTGTGAAGGGTTATTCCCAAGTAGAGGGAATTGATTATGGAGAAATTTTTTCTCCTGTAGCTAAATGGCGATCTATCAGATTTCTTTGTCACTTGCAACAACATATTACTTTAGAGATTGAACAGATGAATGTGAAGACAACATTTCTTCATGGTGATCTTGAAGAAGAAATTTACATGTCCTAGCCAGAGCACTTTGTGGAAAAAGGTAAAGAAAATCCGGTTTGCAAGTTGAAGAAATCTCTGTATGGGTTAAAACAATCCTCCTAAGTCATGTTTTGAGGTTTGGGCATGGTTTTGTCATTGGGATTTGTAAGATCGAAATCTTATCATTATTATTTACAAGAGAATTTGAAAGCCAGTTACATTCTTATTTATTTCTCTCTATGTTGATGATATGTTTCGCAGGGCAATAGTAAGTTAATGATTTATGATCAAAATCTCGATTTAATATAAGTTTTAAAGGAGGAAGATCTTGAATTTTAGCTAAAGTATATTCTAGATGATAAAATAACTAGGGACAAAAAGGTAGAAAAACTTTGGCTTTCGGCCAAAGTAAGTATAATAACTCTTGTTCACGGAGAAATTTTGCTTGTTGCAGCGACTAGTTGTTCAGTTTGTAGGGAGTGGCTATCTATTGAAAGATTGTCCAAAATATCCTACTAAGATGGAGGACATGACCCGGGGTATATGCTAGATGCGGTTGGTGGTTTGTGTATGCAATGAATTACGTACAAGGCGGGGATATTGCCCAAGCAGTGGGAGTACTTAGTCATTTTATGGTGAATCTTGGAAGGACACATTGGGATGTTGTGAAAAGAGTGTTTAGATATCTGAAGGGCACTTCAAAATATGCTTTGTGTTACCATGGAAATTTAGTTGAATCACATAGGACTGTCAGCATTCGAGGCTATGTGGATTCTGATTGCACAGGGGACATTGACAGCAGAAGATCCACCAATGGATATATTTTCATGATGAATGGTTGTGCAGTTAGTTGGATGAGTAAGCGGTAGGCTGTAGTCACTTTGTCCACTACAGAGGCAAAATACATGGCAGCTACACATGCACGGCGAAGCAATCTGAGTTCAGAAACGTTCTAACATTTGGGTTTGATCTTAGGGAAAATTACAATTTACTGTGACAGTCAGAGTGCTATTTTTCTAGCAAAAAATCCTACTTTCCATGCCAGGAAGAAACATATTGATGTGCAATATCGCTTTGTACGAGATATGGTGGAGGATGGAAAGGTCTCTTTAGAAAAATTGGATACTCTGGAAAATGTTGCAGATGCATTGACGAAACCAGTAAGCATATACAAGTATAGGTGGTGTGCCAATTTGATGGGCCTTGGTGCCCATGAATTTTAGTAGTTTCGTTGTTCTCTGGAGGTGTCAGTAAGATCTTTTCCAAGTGGGAGATTGTTGGAAAATGTGCCTCAAGCTTACTGACATGGAACTCCTGAAAGAGCATAATCGGTGAGATGCTTGGAATGGCTTGTCGAGAAGCAGTTGTGTTCTAAAGTCTTGAAGGGGTTAGATCAGTGTGACCTTGGACCTGTCTTGCCGATGGAAGTCATCGGTATGACTTGAACTGTTGGAGTGAGATTCCAAACTCGTTCTGATGGTAGATGTCTTACCAAAGGAGATCATCGGGGAGACTCTTGTCGATGGACATGTCGGGATGACTTGAACTATCGATTTGACATTTCAAACTATCAAGTCGATGGTGTTACTCTTGCTGACGAGTCTAGACATCGGTGTGACTCCTATCGATGAGGTGATTGGGGTGACTTGGTTTGTTGATGATATTTTCTAATCTGATGTCGATAGTATTACTCTTGCTAATGGATTTTATCTTGATGAAATTCGATGTGACTCTTATGATGTACGCAGTCTTGGTGTTCTTTGGGACATCGGGGAGACTTGAACTATCGATATGATATCTCAGTTTGTCATTGATAGTGTTGGTCATGCCAATGGTCCTGTGGTTGGGGAGACTTCATCAAGTCTGAGCGATAAACCAGTAGAAGGCTATGGAGCGTGCGATGGTCAATGGACAGTTTGGCATCAGTGAGACACATTATGTTACCTCACTGATAAGCGATACATTTGAGAATCATTTGACCAATTGAGTGTCCTACGTGGTTTCTCTTGAACCAATGAGAGAAGCATAATGTAAACTAGTTGGGAGTTGAACTATTGTGACCATTCTCTTCTAGGAATTGAACAGACCGCTTGTAAAATGGTGAACAGTTCGAATTGAGATAGGATTGATCGATTGAGCAGAGGATTGTTTTAAGTGTGTAAATTTCATTGCATGTTGTAGAAGAGCATTGTAATAGTGATGTTTTGTATGAGGTTGATTAGGGAAATGTTGTTGCTATAAAATTGACATCTGAAAGTGAAGTTTGATCTCTATATGTAATTTTGTTTACTCTAATACAAAGAGGCTTTACTTGGTGTGGTGGGTTTTTCTCCCGTAAGGGTTTTCCCACATAAATCTGGTGTCCAATTATGTATGTGTCCATTTCTCTATTCTATTATTCTTTTCATGTGTATCTTATTGAACTGTAATTGCAAAATTTAAGGTCATATTTGCATTCCTCTGTGATTTTTGGCATTACGAGAGTTTGTTTTGCACCTTAAGCTTTCCTTACAATTCTTTGGGTTTACCTTGTTGTTCAAGATAGTTGTGAGTGAGGAGGGAAAGCTTCTGTGAAGGTGCAAGTACAATCATTGGATGTGGAATTTTTGTTAAGGTGGTTGGAGATTGTTTTGTGTTTTTTGCATGGGTCAATGGTTGCAAAAGCAATAAAAAAGTGTTGGTTGTGATAATTTTGTGCCCATTTTTTACAAGTGGTGGAGAAAGAATGGAGCGCAGAGAAATCAAGCGGGAAGAGGTGTATTTGAAGGAAGTGGGAAGAGGTGCATATTGAAAAAACTGTTTCTCGAGTAAATTTCTAAAATTGTTTATGTTATTTTCCAAAGGGAATTGTTAATTGTTATTCTATAGCTTAGTCTAAATTGTTTCATTTATAGTTTTCGTGTAGTCACTGTGGGTGGAAGGCAATATTGTTTGTTTTTGTGTTGGTTTTTTACTATGAATTTGTGTGTTTATTGTGGTTTTTTCCATCTGGGTCACTATTGTAACCAATATTGTTTATCCGTGTAGTCACGGTGGGTGGAATATAATATTGTTTATTTATGTGCTAGTTTGTTACTGTGAATTTGTGTTTTTTTGTGGGCTTTCTCATCCGGGTTACTCTTGAAACCAATATTGTTTCATTGTGTCAATTGTTATTCTTTGGATTAGGTTATTTTGTTTCATTTTCGATAAGGCTCTGTTGGGAAAAGACTTTATAGTTTGTCGAAACAAAAATTGTTTGATTTATGGTTCGGCTTTTGTGGCGATGGTTTTGCATGGGTTTCTTACTACGATTTTATTTCTTTTGTGTGTTTTGGTATCTGGGTGACTATTGATACCAATATTGTTTGATTTATAGCTTTTGTTTTGTGGGTATGATTGCAACTCTCTAGCTTAGGCTATGTTGTTTCATTTATGGCTTTTGTTTTGTGTCAATGGTTGCAATATAGTTAATCTGGTGTGTTTTTTGTGAATTTTTCCATCTGGGTTGTTGAAACCAATATTGATTCATTTATGGTTCATGTTTTGTGGTGAAGATTTTGAATCAGTCTGTTACTACAAGATTTTTGTGTTTTGTGGGTTTTTCATGCAGGTCACTATTGAAAGCCATATTTTTGTGGCAATGGTTGCAATGCAATGAAATAGTTAATGTTATAAAAGTTGTGTTGTTTTCTACAAGGCAATGTTGATTGTTGTCCTTTGGCTTAGGGTATATTGTTACCTTTTTGATAAGGTTTTGTTGAAAAAAGACTATATAGTTTGTTCACACCAATATTGTTTGATTTATGGTTCGGCTTTTGCGGGGATGGTTTTGTATGGGTTTGTTACTGTGATTTTTAGTGTTTTGTGGATTTACCCATCTAGGTGACTGTTGATAAAAATATTGTTTCATTTATTATTATTTGATATGACATTACTTTATTAGCCGATAGGCTATTTGTGTGAACTTTGGTCGGAATTTTTGTCAACCTTCCCAATTTTTGAGCTTTCCAGTGTCGGGGAAAAGGTGGTGAATTGTCTTTTGATTTTTAAATAAAAAGTGTTTGGCGTGACGATAGAGAAGGCCAGTGAAATGGCATCAACATTAATTGTTCTATGGTTTTTGTGTAGTGGTAATAATTGTAAGTAACATCTTCCTTTAAAATCCTCGGAAAACAAAGCGAATGTCTACGCAATTTTTGATAACGCATTGTTGGGTGTCATTCTCTGGGTTTACCTTGTTCAAGATAGTTGTGAGTGAGGAGGGAAAGCTTTTGTGAAGGTGCAAGTGCAATCATCGATTGTGTAATTTTTGTGAAGGTGGTTGGAGGTTATTTTGTGTTTTTTGCATGGGTCGATGGTTGCAAAAGTAGTACAAAAGTGTTGGTTGTGATAATTTTGTGCCCATTTTTTGCAGGTGATGGAGAAAGAATAGAGCGTAGATAAAGCAAGTGGGAAGAGGTGTATTTGAAGGAAGCGGGAAGAGGTGTAGGAAGAGGTGCATATTGAAAAAACAATTTATCAAGTATTTCTAAAATAGTTTATGTTATTTTCCAAAGGGCATTGTTGATTGTTGTTTTGTAGATTATTCTAAATTGTTTCGTTTATGGTTTATGTGTAGTCACCATGGGTGGAAGGAAATATTGTTTGTGTTTGTGTTGGTTTTTTATTGTGAATTTGTGTGTTTATTCTAGGTTTTTCCCTTTGGGTCACTATTGTAACCAATATTGTTTATCCGTGTAGTCGCGGTGGGTGGAAGGTAATCTTGTTTGTTTGTGTGTTGGTTTGTTACTGTGAATTCGTGTGTTTTTTGTGGGATTTTTCATCTGGGTTACTCTTCAAAACAATATTGTTTCATTGTGTCAATTGTTGTTCTCTGGCTTAGGCTATTTTGTTTCGTTTTAGATAAGGCTATGTTGGGAAAAGACTATATAGTTTGTTGAAACAAAAATTGTTTGATTTATGGTTCGGATTTTGCAGCGATAGTTTTGCATGGGTTTCTTACTGTGATTTTTTGTGTTTTGTGTGTTTTGGCATTTGGGTGACTATTGATACCAATATTGTTTGATTTATAGCTTTTTTTTTTGTGGGTATGGTTACAACTCTCTAGATTAGGCTATATTGTTTCATTTATGGCTTTCGTTTTGTGTCAATGGTTGCAAAATAGATAATCTAGTGTGTTTTTTGTGAATTTTTCCATCTGGGTTGTTGTTGAAACCAATATTGATTCATTTATGGTTTTTGTTTTGTGGTGAAGGTTTTGAATCGGTCTGTTACTGCGATATTTTTGTGTTTTGTGGGTTTTTCATGCAGGTCACTAGTGAAAGCCATATTTTTGTGGCGATGGTTGCAACGCAATGAAATAGTTAATGTTATACAAGTTGCGTTATTTTCTGCAAGGCAGTGTTGATTGTTGTCCTTTGGCTTAGGGTATATTGTTACCTTTCTGATAAGGTTTTGTTGAAAAAAGACTATATAGTTTGTTCACACCAATATTGTTTGATTTATGGTTCATCTTTTGTGGGGATGGTTTTATATGGGTTTGTTACTCTGATTTTTAGTGTTTTGTGGATTTACCCATCTGGGTGACTGTTGATAACAATATTGTTTCATTTATTATTATTGGATATGACATTACTTTATTAGCTGATAGGCTATTTGTGTGAACTTTGGTTAGAATTTTTGTCAACCTTCCCAATTTTTGAGCTTTCCAGTGCCGAGGAAAAGGTGGCAAATTGTTTTTTGATTTTTAAATAAAAAGTGTTTGGCACGACGATAGAGAAGGCTAGTGAAATGGCATCAACATTAATTGTTGTATGGTTTTCGTGTAGTGGTGATGGCTATAAGTAACATCTGCCTTTAAAATTCGGAAAACAAAGCGAATGTCTGCGCAATTTTTGATAACGCATTGTTGGGTGTCATTCTCTGAGTTTACTTTGTTGTTCAAGATAGTTGTGAGTGAGGAGGGAAAGCTTTTGTGAAGGTGCAAGTGCGATCATTGGCTGTGTAATTTCTGTGAAGGTGGTTGGATGTTATTTTTTGTTTTTTGCATGGGTCGATGGTTGCAAAAGCAGTAAAAAAGTGTCGGTTGTGATAATTTTGTGCCCATTTTTTGCAGGCGATGGAGAAAGAATAGAGCACAGAGAAAGCAAGTGGGAAGAGGTGTATTTGAAGGAAGCGAGAAGAGGTGCATATTGAAAAAACCATTTCTCAAATATTTCTCAAATAATTTATGTTATTTCCCAAAGGGCATTGTTGATTGTTGTTCTGTAGCTTAGTCTAAATTGTTTCGTTTATGGTTTCTGTGTAGTCACCATGGGTGGAAGGCAATATTGTTTGTTTTTGTGTTGGTTTTTTACTGTGAATTCGTGTGTTTATTCTGGGTTTTTCCATCTGGGTCATTGTTGTAACCAATATTGTTTATCCGTGTAGTCGCGATGGGTGGAAGGTAATATTGTTTGTTTGTGTGTTGGTTTGTTACTGTGAATTCGTGTGTTTTTTGTGGGCTTTTTCATCTGGGTTACACTTCAAAACAATATTGTTTCATTGTGTCAATTGTTGTTCTTTGGCTTACACTATTTTGTTTCGTTTTGGATAAGGCTTTGTTGGGAAAAGACTGTATAGTTTGTTGAAACAAAAATTGTTTGATTTATTGTTCAGCTTTTGCGGTGATGGTTTTGCATGGGTTTCTTACTACAACTTTTTGTGTTTTGTGTGTTTTGGCATCTGGGTGACTATTGATACCAATATTGTTTGATTTATAGCTTTTGTTTTGTGGGTATGGTTGCAACTCTCTAGCTTAGGCTATATTGTTTCATTTATGGCTTTTGTTTTGTGTCAATGGTTACAAAATAGTTAATCTGGTGTGTTTTTTGTGAATTTTTCCATCTGGGTTGTTGTTGAAACCAATATTGATTCGTTTATGGTTCACGTTTTGTGGTGAAGGTTTTGAATCGATCGGTCTATTACTGCGATATTTTTGTGTTTTGTGGGTTTTTCATGCAGGTCACTATTGAAAGCCATATTTTTGTGGTGATGGTTGCAACGCAATGAAAAGTTAATGTTATACAAGTTGTGTTGTTTTCTGCAAGGCATTGTTGATTGTTGTCCTTTGGCTTAGGGTATATTGTTACCTTTTTTATAAGGTTTTGTTGAAAAAAGACTATATAGTTTGTTCACACCAATATTGTTTGATTTATGGTTCGGCTTTTGCGAGGATGGTTTTGTATGGGTTTGTTACTATTATTTTTAATGTTTTGTGGTTTTACCCATCTAGGTGGTTGTTGATAACAATATTGTTTCATTTAATATTATTTGATATGACATTACTTTATTAGCCGATAGGTTATTTGTGTGAACTTTGGTTAGAATTTTCGTCAACCTTCCCAGTTTTTGAGCTTTTCGGCGCCGGAAAAAGGTGGCAGATTGTTTTTTGATTTTTAAATAAAAAGTGTTTGGCGCAACGATAGAGAAGGCTAGCAAAATGGCATCAACATTAATTTTTGTATGGTATTTGTGTAGTGGTGATGGATGTAAGTAACATCTTCCTTTAAAATCCTCAGAAAACAAAGCGAGTGTCTACGCAATTTTTGATAACGCATTGTTGGGTGTCATTCTCTGGGTTTACCTTGTTGTTCAAGATAGTTGTGAGTGAGGAGGGAAAGCTCCTGTGAAGCTACAAGTGCGATCATTGGCTGTGGAGTTTCTGTGAAGGTGGTTGGAGGTTATTTTGTGTTTTTTGCATGGGTTGATGGTTGCAAAAGCAGTACAAAAGTGTCGGTTGTGAGAATTTTGTGCCCATTTTTTGTAGGCGATGGAGAAAGAATGGAGCATAGAGAAAGCAAGCGGGAAGAGGTACATATTGAAAAAACCATTTCTCGAGTATTTCTAAAACATTTTATGTTATTTTCCAAAGGGCATTGTTGATTATTGTTCTGTAGCTTAGGCTATATTGTTTCGTTTATGGTTTCCATGTAGTTGCCATGGGTGGAAGACAATATTGTTTGTTTTTGCGTTGGTTTGTTACTATGAATTTATGTGTTTATTGCGGGTTTTTCCATTTGGGTCACTATTGTAAACTCGCCAATATTGTTTATATGTGTAGTCGCTAGCGGTGGAAAGCAATATTATTTGCTTCCAGGTGGTGTTGGTTTGTTATCAGAATTAGTGTGTTTTGGTGGGATTTTTCATCCGGTTACCTGAAACCAATATTGTTTCCATTGTGTCAATTTTTTCTAGATTAGGCTTTTGTTTTTTATTTTCTCTCTTGATAAGGCTCTATTGGGAAAAAACTGTATAGTTTTTTGAAAAAAAAAATAATTGATTTATGGTTTGGTTTTTGCAGCGATGGTTTTGCATGGGTTTCTTACTGTGATTTTTTGTGTTTTGTGTGTTTTGGCATCTGGGTGACTGTTGATACCAATATTGTTTGATTTATAGCTTTTTTTTGTGGGTATGGTTGCAACTCTCTAGCTTAGGCTATATTGTTTCATTTATGGCTTTCGTTTTGTGTCAATGGTTGCAAAATAGTTAATCTGGTGTGTGTTTTGTGAATTTTTCCATCTAGGTTGTTGAAACCAATATTGATTCATTTATGGTTCACGTTTTGTGGTGAAGGTTTTGAATCGGTTTGTTACTGCGAGCTTTTTGTGTTTTATGGGTTTTTCATGCGGGTCACTGTTGAAAGCCATATTTTTGTGGCGACGATTGCAACGTAATGAAATAGTTAATGTTATACAGGTTGTGTTGTTTTCTAAAAGGCAGTGTTGATTGTTTTCCTCTAGCTTAGGGTATATTGTTACCTTTTTTATAAGGTTTTGTTGAAAAAAGACTATATAGTTTGTTCACACCAATATTGTTTGATTTATGGTTCGGCTTTTGCGTGGATTGTTTTGTATGGGTTTGTTACTATGATTTTTAGTGTTTTGCGGGTTTACCCATCTAGGTGACTGTTGATAACAATATTGTTTCATTTATGGCTTTCCTTTTGTGGCGATGGTTGCAATGCAATAAAATAGTTAATGTTATGCAGTTCATGTTGTTTTGCATAAACCATTTTTCACTGTTGTTGTCTACCTTAGGCTATATTGTTTCATTTATGGCTTCCATTTAGCATGGTTTTGTATGGGTTTGTTACTATTTTTTTTAGTGTTTTGCGGGTTTCCCCATCTGGGTGACTGTTAATAACAATATTGTTTCATTTATGGCTTTCATTTTGTGGTGATGGTTGCAATGCAATAAAAATTTTAATGTTATGTAGTTCATGTTGTTTTTCATAAGGCATTGTTCACTGTTGTTGTCTACCTTAGGCTATATTATTTCATTTATGCCTTCCATTTAGCGTGGTCAAGGAAAAGGTGGCAGATTTTTTTTTTTTAAATGAATAGTGTTTGTCACACCGATAGAGAAGGCCAGTGAAATGGAATCAACATTAATTGTTGTATGGTTTACGTGTAGTGGCGATGGTTGTAAGCAATAGCTGCCTTTTAAAGTTTTGGAAAACATAGTGAATGCTTGTGGAATTTTTTACAGGGCATTGCCATATGGCTATATACTCTTCTGTAGAGTTCAACCAATAATGTGTATATATGTGCATCTAACTTCAGAAATATATATATGTATATATGTATATGTATATATGTATATGTATATATGTATATGTATATATATAAATAAAGAGAAACCCACAAAGATTCACAGTAACAAACCAAAGTAAAAATATACTCATTTCTCCACAAACCTTATAAAAAATTGAAACAATATAGGCTCCTCAATAGCACCTTCTTGAAAATTAACAGTGACAAACCCATCCAAAAATATACTCCTTTCTAAATAGAACCTTATCGAAAATTGAAACAATATAGCCTTTTCAACAGCACTTTATCGAAAATTGAAACAATATAGCCTTTTCAATAGCACCTTATCAAAAATGAATCAATATAGCCTAAGATAGAGAACAATAATCAACAATACCTAATGTAACCAAACATAAAGTGTACAACATTAACTATTTTATTTTGTTCCAACCATAACCACAAAACAAAAGCCATAAATCAAACAACATTGGTTTCAATAGCAACCTAGATGGAGAAACCCACAAAACCCATGAAAAATGATAGCCACATAACGCAACCATAAATGAAACAGTATTTCTTTTAACAAACAATATAGTCTTTTTTCAACAACACTTTATTGAAAATTGAAATAATATAGCCTTTTGACTAGAATCTTATCGAAAATGAGACAATATAGCCCGAGCTAGACAACAATAATTGACAAAAACTGCATAACGTCAACAATTTATTTTCATTGCCAACATAGCCACAGAAATGCAAGCCATAAAGAGAAACCCACAGAAAATTGACATATATATAAATATATGTATATATATATACATATATAAATATATGTATATATAAATACATATATATATACATATATATATACATATATATATGTATATATATATGTATTTATATATGTATGTATATATATATATACAAATATATTAATATTAGAATATAGTCTTTTTTGAACGGAACCTTATCAAAAATTGAAAGAATCTAGCCTTTTCAATAGCACCCTATCAAAAATTGAAATAATATAGCCTCTTTAGCAACACCTTATCAAAAATTAAACAATATAGCCTAAGCTAGAGAACAATAATCAACAATGCATAATGGAATCAAACATAAACTGTATAACATCAATGCATTGTTGATTGCACAAAGCACAAAAAAATGCATAGTAACAAACCAATGCAAAAATATAACCCAAGCTCTAGCATAGTCTTTTCTCAACAGCGCCTTAACGAGAATTGAAACACTTCTCAATAGAACCTTTTTGAGAATGAAACAATATAGCCAAAGATACACAACAACAACCAACAAAAACCGCATAACGTTAACAATTTTATTCTATTCCAAACATAGCCACAAAATGGAAGCCATAAAGAGAAACCCACAAATATTCACAGTAACAAACCGAAGTAAAAATATACTCATTTCTCAACAAAACCTTATCAAAATTGAAACAATATAGCCTTCTTAGCAGCACCCTCTCAAAAATTAACAGTGACAAACCCATCCAAAAATATACTCTTGTATGTGCATCTAACTTCAGACATATATATATATATGTATATTTTCCAAAGGGAATTGTTGATTGTTGTTATGTAGCTTAGTCTAAATTTTTTTTTTTTCTAGCTTTCATGTAGTCACCATGGGTGGAAGGCAATATTGTTTGTTTTTGTGTTGGTTTGTTACTGTGAATTCGTGTGTTTATTGTGGGTTTTTCCATCTGGGTCACTATTGTAACCAATATTATTTATCTATGTAGTCGCGGTGGGTGGAAGGTAATATTGTTTGTTTGTGTGTTATTTTTCTATTGTTTCATTGTGTTGATTGTTGTTCTCTAGCTTAGGCTTGTAATATCGCAGAATTGCACCTAGGGGTAATTCCCTATTTTCACATTTATGCCTAGCATTTATGACACCCTAATACATTACTGACAAAGTCCCATGGGTCAGAATTCCATGATTCTGACTCCATGTGAACAAATATAGTGAACAGCGAAGCCTAGCGATGCATTCGATAATACTTATGTAGCGGGCCAGATAATGCGTGCTAACATCCTATCCATTTCCCGAGTTCAAAATGTAAAATCTAGAAGGTTAACCCTTGAGACACATGTCTTGGCAATTACACTCTAGAAGTAATGGCTCTTTTCCACCCTTGCAAGAATAAAAACCTCCTTCTACCTCTCATTTGAGGGTTGGAAGACATCAGACTATCTCTCCTTTTTTTTTTTCTACCACTTTGAGACTCCTTCTCCTTTGATAGCAGTGCATTCACAAGCGAAGCCATGCCGAACTGAGGTCCCCCTAGTAGTCACAGCAGCTCTCAAGCAAGCACTCAGTGGTGCGTCTGTGTGCTTTTGAGAGGGCCTTAGCCCGTGGATAATGATCTCTCTTCCTCTCTCACTTTCCTTTTACACGTATTTTTCTACTTTATCATGGTGCGGGTTCTACTCCTGAGTGGGTATTTCTTTCACCACACGCTTACCGTGGTGCAGGTTCTACCCCCGAGCGGGTATTGCTTTCACCACATGCTTTATTTACTTCTTTAGCATTACTTTCCAACTTGGCTATCAATGGAGGTAGGAACACCAAAATGGGGTTTGGCTGAGGCAGGCCCCCATACAGCCACCCAACAACTTTCTCCTTGATCTTTTGTGTGAAAGTCACGAAAAGGAGCTTGGGGTGAAGGCTCGAGCCTCTGGGAAAAGGGTAAGCTTTCTCCAAGCATCGTAGTATTTCCTTCAATATTTGGTTTTCTGGTTAGCTAAACTGTCCCATATAGATTATTCATGGGTCTGTAAGTAGGATTTGTTTATGTTCGTGGAGTTCTTGAGTTCAATGTTGCTTAGGATGCCAGCGCGCATTTCAGATGATAGCACGCCGCGATGGCATCCTAGAATTGTGTTGACGTCTTCTAGCCAAGAGCTCCCTCTTCTGGGACACAGATTCTTTAATCTGGCTCTCTCATGACCTCTGATCATTTTCTCCAAAGTGTAACCAGGTTTTAATTCTTTATCATTTCATTATTCTTAGGTGTATAAGAGTAGTTCATTCCCTAGTGATCTCTCGAGAAAGGAGAGACCCATGTGTAGAGAATCCCTCTTATATCACATTTTGGTGAACCCGATGTGAACGTCGAAACTTTCTTTGCAATGTTGCACGTCTATGATAATGAATTTTCTGAGGAATATTTTGATATGCTAGAGGATGCTCTAGATGATTTCTTAGAAGCACTCTCCCCTATCCGCAAGTCTCCCGAACAAGTCTCCTCTCGACAGGATGAGGGATCGGTAAATGTGGTGGTGGTCTTAGTGGCTCCTCTAAGCCCTAAGAAACCCATCATCTACGTAACCCCAATCGACCCTTATGTCTATGGAATCTAATCTTCTAGCGATTCACCATACTTGTATTCAAGGTTCGTGAAATCTATGGATTCTACATCCTAAAACACTATTGGACACACATATCCTACAAGGAGTAATAAACAAAGCTTGAATCAATAACCTTCCATTCCTACTTCACAACTTGTTTCTTCGCCACCTTCTCAACCAAACCTTCTTGCAACACCTAAGCCTGCAATCAAAGCACCAGGCAATTATGATCTTGTCGAGCAGCTTCGTGTTACTCAGGCTAAGATCTCGCTTTGGGATCTACTTCAGACCGCTCTAGTTTATCAAGAGATACTTCAGGAAGCCTTACAAAAGATTCTCTTTCCTTCCTCCGCTAGGCCCATGGATGTTAATGCGTTATTAGCTCATATTTGAGCGGATTCACCGAATATCACGTTCCACCCATAAGAACCCCTGCCTCTAGACATGCAGAAACAAGCAGAACCTTTAATGATTATAGTCAATTGTTAACAACATCGGTATTAGGCGTACCCTTGTTGACACCGGTTCGGCTCTCAATGTTTGCAGTATGGACCTACTACCTAAAATCAAAGTTGATTCATCTTCTTTAGCAGCTTCCTCCTTGTACATTCGTGGATTCAATAACGTTGGCCACCAAGCTCTAGGTACAATAATACTAATTCTATAGCTAGGCCTCGTTACCTTACCTACATTGGTTTATGTGATTCTCGGCCCCTTACCATACAACCTTCTCTAGGGAGACCTTGGATCCATGCTATGGGTGTCGTAACTTCTACCTTACACTGTTCCTTGAAATTCGTCGCAAATAACTGGGTAGCTATAGTCAAAGCGGATCCGGAAGGCGTTCACCTCTGTGAATTGGCCGCCACTAGTCATGCTTCAACTATTTCTACTCTCAAGAATTGTATTCCTTCTCGGACTATCGATGCTATGGCATGTTCTTCATCGATACCCTCTATGAAAGTTGTCCCCAGGGCTAGTGTTGGAAATGAAGAACCGCCTAAGGCAGAAAATCCTAAATCTCTCGTATCAACTTCTCAAATGAATGCTTTCCTCAGAGATGATTGGGGTTCCCTGAACTTTTTTGAATTCTTCATTGTAGAATATAAGGTGAACCCCTCGTGCATGGACCTTCCAGGTCCCCCTAACACAAAGGTGGATAATACAACTGCAGAGGAGAAGAAGTGCGATCTTGTTCAGGAAATCACTCCTTCCTGTGTTAAGGAGAACAATCTACCTCCTACAAAAGAGATCAACATTTATGAGCCTAACAGGGAAGGTGGGAACACCCCCATAGAGATGTTCAACATCCACTAGTGGAATGAAGCGCTCTATGTGGATCCACTGCCCCCTAAAGTTTTGCAAACTCGCTATGGGTTCGGATATGAACTCGCTTCTCGATATGGCTATGGGAAAAAGGGCCTAAGACATATCGAACAAGCAATTCAGGTCCCTATCCATCATAAGCCATGACGACGCAATTTAGGAATAGGATGTTCCGTCAAACAATCTAAGCAAAAGCCTTGGTGGAGTGTTAATATGATTTTAGTCAAACCATTAAGCTTTGTTCACCCTGAGTTAATCGAGGAAAAGGAGCAAGCCGAGAAGGTCCCTTTAGATGTATTTTCTTCAGATGAAGCATTATAGGATTTTCTAGGCGCCTATTGCCCGTTACCTCCTTATCACCACAAAAGACGATTCCCATATCACTTACATGACCAAGCATATTTCTGGGAATCTATCTTGAGTATGGATGAGGAGGACCCTCTATCTAACACTAGTGACGACATTGTGATACCTCATCATGAAGACCGTAATTCCCTCCTAAAAGGGGATACTATCGAGAGCTCTATGGATCTCGCATCCCCTGAAAAAGTGATCAAAATCGGGAAATGTCTCTCTTCGGAAGAAGCAGACAAACATTTTGATCTCTTACGTTCTCATCTTGACATCTTTGCTTGGACATATGAGGACATGCCCGGTATCAATGAGTCTATAGTAGTTCATAATATCGTCATGTGTCTCAATGCCAAGCTAGTTAAGCAAAAAATCTGAAAGATCAATCCCAAGGTGGAATTAATGGTTAAGACTGAGATAGAGAAACTGTTGAAAGTAGGGTTTATCCGCCCTATCAACTTTTCCCCTTGGATTTCGAATATAGTTTCCGTTAGCAAACTTGATGGTTGTATTCGCATATGCATCGACTTTCGAGATCTTAACAAGGCTTCTCTTAAAAATGATTTTTCACTACCTAATATAGATATGATTGTCGACTCGACTACAGGCCATGCATTGCTTTCTTTCATGGATGGCTTCTCGGGTTATAATCAGATCCATATTAACCTAGATGATCAATACAAGATAGCCTTCACTACCCTGTGGGGTACTTTCTGTTATGTGGTCATGCCCTTTGGGTTAAAGAATACAGGAGCTACTTACTAATGGGCAATGACCCTAATATTCCATGACTTTATCAACAAAATTTTAGAAGATTATGTTGATGACATATTGGCGAAATCAGTGACCCATCAGGACCATCCTAAGAACCTTCATCTCATTTTCGAGAGGCTTCAACTCTATAAAATGAGACTAAACCCCCTTAAGTGTGTCTTTGGCATTGACGCTGACAAGCTTCTAGGGTTCATAGTCTCTCATCGTGGGATCGAGGTTGACACTAAAAATATCGATGCCATTATTAACATGCGGCCTCCATCAAAGTAATATTACTGAGTTTCAAAGTCTATAGGGAAAGATTCAGGAAATTCACATATTCATAACTCATTTGGCTGATCGCACCCTTCCTTTCACTCACCTACTAAAAAAGGATGTTCGCTTCATGTGGGATGAGGAATGTCAAAGAGACTTTTATTCAATCAAAGCCTATTTGGACAACCCCCCTGTATTGATGTCGGTTATGCAAGATAGACCCTTTCTGCTTTATCTAGTTGCGTCACCATATGCTTTAGAAGCTCTTTTAGATCAATATGATGACACTAGAAAGGAAAGAGCAGTCTACTACATTAGTCACGTCCTGGTTCGCTATGAAACCTCTTATTCCTCCATGGAGAAGAAGTGCCTTGCTCTTTTCTTTGCCACACAGAAGTTGAGGCATTATCTTCTCCATGTTGAAATGCACGTCATAGTAAAAATAGATCTTTTAAGACATCTGTTTTCCAACACTAATCTGGCAGGAAGGTTAGCAAAATGGGTTATGTTGCTTTCCGAGTTTGACATTAATTTTTTTACTCATAAATCAATAAAGGGTCAAGCAGTTGCAAATCAGTTGGCAGATGCTCCCTCATCTCACTCCTTTCCTAGTCTGGATTTTTTTCCCGATGAAAACATCTTTGCAATTGATCCTATTTTTTAGAAAATGTATTTTGATGGATCGAGATGTCAAACTAGTTCCAGAGTAGGTGTGGTTTTAGTATCCCCCAAAGGTAAATCGGTTCCTTTATCCTTTCAATTAGATTTTCCTTGTACCAATAACATCATTGAGTATGAAGCCCTTATAGTTGGCCTACACGCCACGATAGCTCTAAAGATCAAACACCTTCGTATCCTAGGTGATTCTGAACTTATAGTAAACCAAATAATGGGAACCTATCAGGCCAAGCAAAGTAAGTTGTCCCGGTACCAGGACCTTGCCTTGTCTTTGCTTAAACAATTTTCTTCTTTCACTATAGACAATATCCCTGGGAGAGAAAATAGACATGTTGATGCCATGACAAGCGCAGCTTCCTTGGTACCTTCTGAAGAAGATACGAAAGAATACCATTTCATGGTCCAAGTCTTGCGAAACCCTGTGGTTTCTAAAGAACCTGAAGCCGAATCCCCTGTTTGTTCCCATGTGGACTCTGGGGAATGGTTTTTTGATATCTACAACTATCTAAATACTAGGAACTTCAACGATGATGCAACAAAAATGACCCCATTCATATAAGGAAGCTTTCAGTTCGATATGTCATCTTGTTTGACATCCTTTATGGGAAGGCCTATAATGGCCTACCTCTTAGGTATCTTACTAAAGTAGAGATACCCCTTGCCCTTAAGGAAGCCCACACAGGCTCTAGGGGTGGACATTTTGGTGGTAATTCCTTGGCGTGAAGACTGATACACATGGGATACTATTGGCAAATAATGGAACGAGATTCCTTTGACTTTGTCAAAAAGTGCCCTCAATGTCAGCAACACAGTTGACTCATTCATGCACCTGCCCAAGAGCTCCAAAACCAAACTTCCCCTTGGTCGTTTGCTAAGTGGGGGTTGGATATTATTTGAAAGATATCGCCCCCCTCTTCCAAGCGACATGACTTTATCATTACCACTACCAATTACTTCACAAAGTGGGTCGAGGCTATCCCACTCCGATCCACAAATGTCGAAGCTATCTGTAGCTTCCTTATGAACAACATAATTTCTCGATTCAGATTCCCTACTACACTTGTTTCCAACAATGGTACACCATTTAAGAACAAGGAAGTGAAGCAGTTCCTCGAGAAATTTCACATCCATCATAGATTTTCCATGCCATGCTATCCGCAGTTTAATGGTCAGGCAGAAGTGTCAAATAAAACTCTTGAACTTATTCTTCATAAAACAATTAACAAACATGGTAAATACTAGCACATTCAACTGACATACGCCTTATGGGCCTATCACACGATCGTTTGTACGGCTACGGGAACAACGCACTATAACCTTGTGTATGGTGCGGAAGCTATCATGCCTTTGGAGCTAGAAATTTCATCTCTACGATTTTCCCTTAAGGGGCTAATTCATAATGAGACCTATCGAGTTAACCATTTGCATCAACTAGAGATGCTTGATGAGCATCATTTACGAGCCCTCAATCATCTTAAATATTATCAATGGTGGTTATCTAGATAGTACAATCAAAGTGTGCTTCCTAGAACCTTTAAAATAGGAGATTTGGTCCTCTATGAAAACCAGAGAAATGTAAATACACCGTCTAACCAAAGGGGAAAATTCAGCCCTAACTGGTTAGGCCCTTACATTGTAATTTTTGTATATGGCTCAGGTGCCTATGGATTATCATCTATGGATGGAACACCTTTAAAGGAACTCATTAACACGATGCATCTTTGTCATTATTATGTGTAGTGTCTTGTGTGTCACCTATGTGGTGCTCTCTCTTGACGAGAAAGAGTAGTAGTACATATGTTGACATTGTTCAATAACACATTACGAGAATTTTTGTGATATGAATGACCATGTGCATGTGTGTGTGTGTGTTTCCATGAGATCATCATTGTATTTAATTAACATATAGTCGTGTGTGTTTATTAAATCATATTAGCATCTAATGTAAACATACATCCACATGAGAATATGACATCCATAGTATAAACATGCGAGAAATGAATAAAAAACATACACATCCAGATAAGCAATGCTATGAAATCAGAATCGATGTATCCATATATGTATATATATAAGCAATGGATGTATCCAATGTCATGTACATGTATTAGGCCACCACAACAAAAAATGAGTGGCTGCTGAATATATGTCTATACAGAAAGATCTACAAGTATATATGAATGTATATGTATCTTGCTACAAAAATGATATGCACAAAAATTGATAATGAGCCCCTAATCACTACAACACGTGGCTCCCAGAGACCTTTGGCTCTAGCAGATGCTCTAGAAGCTGTGGGAGGGGTTGAATGGTGGTCATCGAGCGCGAACAATGAGAGCATGATGTGAACAATGCCACTCGCATCCCCCTGATCTCCCCCTATAAAGAAGATATCATCAGCTATGTCTATCGCAACTGGTCCCACAGTCATTGAACATCTGTTGGGATCATAGTCATCGGCTTCCCATTGAGGTCATCGAGATGACTCTGAAGGGCGTCACGTGCCTGCTCAACAGCATCAGCCCTCCTCACCGTTGTGTCTCACTCGACGAGTGTCATCCGCAGCTCCCCTAATAGTTGGTCACATTGCCCTCTCACATCCATCAACTCTATAGTGAGTTGGATGATCTCTGCACCCCACTCCTCGTATGCAGTTCGCAGGCATATAACTGGCTCAAAGCTGGGGGCATGACGTCCCATAGACACCGGCCGATACGCCTTGAGGACTGACCCCTGAATCTATACAGTAGGGGAAAACTCTGAAATACACTGAGCCATGAGCCCAATCCATCCCTATGCATCCTCTGCAACCACAAAAAAGGGAAATGCATCAGTATCACATGGCATATATACGATACATATACATCATAAAACTGGAAGTACAAAACATAAAACAACAAATCATGTATACCTAGATCCCCCAACTGCCATGTTAGGTCAGGGTGAGGATCAGTGTTGTGATCTATGTCATCAGCCTTGGAGCTGCTCCTGGTGCTACGAGCGACACAGCCGTAGTAGAAGATGGTGGTGCTAAAGAGAAAGGGGTAGCCAATGGGGGATCTGATCTCCTTCGTCGCCTCGGCCTCGATGGTGCCACCTCCTCCTCCTAGATGCCTCCTCCCCCTCCTCCTCATCCTGATGTCTGCCTCTCCTCCCATCCTACGATGGCAGGGCTGGTAAGTCCTCTTATGGACCAAGATGCCCTCTCGGAGCACCCTCGCTGAACACAAGAGTAGGGTGATGCCTCTTCCATCACCACATAAAGTCTATTACCACACCGACATTATCCACTGTCGATATGGGTGGTAGATCATGGTCGGTCTCATCATCATCAAAGAGGATGATATCTATAATAGTCAGGCGAGAGCGGTCCCCAACCCTCGTTGCGCTCCTGTGAACCCTAGTATAAGTGGGCACATCCGCCAATATAGTTTGCGGTTGGCCATGTTGTCTCATGACCCAACTCCCATAGTAGGATACGATAAAAAAAATTCCTACATCCAATCAAAAAATGATCTCGTTATAGGTTCCTCAGGTACCTGTCATCGTCCACCCACCTAAAAAATTGATAGCGCCTCCATCGAACCCTATCTGGTATAAGGGTGTCGAACTATAGCTACCAAAACTATAGGTCTCTAAATATCCACTGGCCTATCATGTCATACTAGTGGACCATGGGGACCTGATATGACCATCACTACAGAAAAATGACCGGTCGAGTGCACATGATGTGAGAAAAGGCCCACACTTGCAAAAGTGTGCATGCTGTAAGGCAGCGATACTCAGTGCATGTACTGGCCTAGCTCCTGGTAGAGGTATTCAAGTATACTATGCCCCCAAGAGAATATGGTCCTGTGCTCCACCATCTCTCTGATAGTATGAATGAGGCCCTCATGTAGGTGTGCTCCTCGCCCATCAATCCCTGATCCAGAAGGCAATGGTCACGACCATAACTCGATGGATCAATGGTGTTGTGGTCCTCGCCTAGTCATACCAGTGAGTATAAATGTGACCTATGCCATCGCCGTCATTCGTTCTCCTTGTGTAGTAGCAGATGCCCTCTGACCACTCCCGTGCTAATCGTGTATCGTCTAGGTCCACCTGTCGTCCGTGGATGGGTAGTCCGAGGATCCGATAGATGTCCTCAAGAGTGACCGTCATCTCTCCACATGGTAGCTAGAACAATGATGTAGAGGCATCCCACCGCTCCATGAGGGTCGTCAATATGTGCTCATGATATCTCATCTCTGGCATGGTGAACACATGCCAAAGACCGACATGCTCCAAGAGTGTAACCTCGTCCTCAGATAGGCGGTCCCTCTGCTTGTGAACCAACCAGAATGCTCGCCCTCCAGGATGCTCTTGAATCTCTAGGTACTTCTGCCAAAGGTAACACAAATATTTGAATCATAACATCAACATTTCCATCAAAAGTAAGAAAAAATCAACTAAGACCTGTGCGTGACGTGCAGACGTCTGCGTGCCATGCATACATCTCCCACCTCCATGATCACCTCAGAGATGACAACACATTTTTTGGGATGTTGGCTCGCGAAAAAGACACCTGCGCACCTCGTCGGCGAGAAAATCTTGAAAAATGCATAAAAAATCACAAAAAAGACATTGTGTGGCCTACCTGGTCCACCTCCTGACCCTTAGCAATGTCTCGGCATAGCTGCTCAAACCTCAGCTCCTCATGCTCTCTCCTGCTATGCATTTTGCTGACTTTTCTCTCACAAAATTTAACAATTTTCTTAGGGTGAATAGTGAAAATGACCCTTCTAGGGGCCCACCTAGGTATATATAGGCCCCCAGCCCCCCAGGGCCCATTTTTTCCTAGGCATTGTGGCTTCCCGGTTTCTCCTGAATTTTCCCCACTGAGCTAGGGGAAAACTCAAGAGGGGGCATAAGGTTGTCTCTTGATCATATTTTTCTTCCAAATCGATGACTTTTTTCTTGATTATTCCTCTCTTCATGGTAGCTTTCTTCTGATTTTTCAAGGCTGACCTAAAATTTTGAGTTTTGCAATTCAGGACCTCCAATAGTTTTTGGCGACCGTTTGGATGTTGTTTGTTGAGTTCGGATGCTGAGGGAACCTTTAGTTCTGGTGAGCTCGGCTATAGTAGTCGCTATGGTCTCTCTTTGTTGACATGCAAATCTGTAAAATTTGAAAATTTGGGTGACATTTTTTCTTTTTTACTTTAGTGACGCTGATTTTTTAAAAATTGAGCCCACTAAAGTGGGGGGAAAATGTAATATCGCAAAATTGCACCTAGGGGAAATTCCATATTTTCACATTTATGCCTAGCATTTATGACACCCTAAGACATTAATGACAAAGTCCCATGGGTTGAAATTCCACAATTCTGACTCTAGGCGGACAAGTGGTTGAGCAACAGAAGCCTAGCGACGCATTTTTTGAGAATATAGACCTTGGAAAAATGCACGGCACACTAGCGTCCTGTCTGTTGCTCGAGTTCAAAATGCAGAATCTAGAAGGTTAACCCTTGAGACACATGTCTTGATGATTACACTCTGGAAGTAACGGCTCTTTTCCGCCCTTGCAAGCATAAAAACCTCCTTCTACCTCTCAATTGAGGGATGGAAGACATCAGACTAGTTCTCTTTTTGTTTTTCTACCACTTTGAGACTCCTTCACCTTTAATAGCAGTGCATTCATAGGAAAAGCCATGCCGAACTAAGGTCCCCCTAGCAGTAGCAGCAGCTCTCAAGCAAGCACTTAGGGGTGTGTCTGTGTGCTGCAGAGAGGGCCTTAGCCCGTGGGTAATGCTCTATCTTCCTCTCTCACTTTCCTTTTACACGTATTTTTCTACTTTATCGTGGTGCGGTTTCTACTCTTGAGCAGGTATTGCTTTCACCACACGCTTATCCTGGTGCAGGTTCTACCCCCGAGCGGGTATTGCTTTCACCACACGCTTTATTTACTCCTTTAGCATTACTTTCCAACTTGGTTGTCCGTGGAGGTGGGAACACCAAAACGAGGTCTAACTGAGGCAGGCCCCCATACAACCACCCAACAACTTTCTCCTTGATCTTTTGTGTGCAGGTCACAAAAAGGAGCTTGGGGTGAACGCTTGAGCGTCTGGGAAAAGGGTAAGCTTTCTCCAAGCATCGTAGTATTTCCTTCAATATTTGGTTTTTTGGTTAGCTAGACAATCCCGTATAGATTATTCTTGGGTCTATAAGTAGGATTTGTTTATGTCCATGGAGTTCATGAGTTATCTATTGCTCAAGACACCAATGCACATTTCAGACAACAGTGTTTTGCATTGGCATCCTAGAACTACGCTGATGTCTTTTGGCCAAGAGCTCCTTCTTCTGGGACAGGGATCCTTTAATCTAGCTCTCTCAGGACCTCTAATCATTTTATCTGAAGTGTAACCAGGTTTTAACTCTTTATTATTTCATTATTCTGAGGCGTATAAGGGTAGTTTGTTCCCTGGTGATCTCTCAAGAAAGGAGAGACTCATGTGCAGCGAATCCCTCTTATATCACAAGGCTATATTGTTTCGTTTTGGATAAGGCTCTGTTGGGAAAAGACTATATAGTTTGTTGAAACAAAAATTGTTTGATTGATGGTTCAAATTTTGTGGCAATGGTTTTGCATTGGTTTCTTGCTACAATTTCTTGTGTTTTGTGCGTTTTGGCATCTGGGTGACTATTGATACCAATATTGTTTGATTTATAGCTTTTGTTTTGTGGGTATGGTTGCAACTCTCTAGCTTAGGCTATATTGTTTCATTTATGGCTTCTATTTTGTGTCAATGGTTGTAAAATAGTTAATCTAGTGTGTTTTTTGTGAATTTTTCCATCTGGGTTGTTGTTGAAACTAATATTGATTCATTTATGGTTCGCATTTTGTGGTGAAGGTTTTGAATCGGTCTGTTACTATGAGCTTTTTCTGTTTTGAGGTTTTTTCACACGAGTCACTATTGAAAGCAATATTTTTGTGGCGATAGTTGCAACGTAATGAAATAGTTAATGTTATACAGGTTGCATTGTTTTTTGCAAGGCAGTGTTGATTGTTGTCCTCTAGCTTAGGGTATATTGTTACCTTTTTGATAAGGTTCTATTGAAAAAAGACTATATAGTTTGTTCACAGCAATATTGTTTGATTTATGGTTTGGCTTTTGTAGGGATGGTTTTGTATGGGTTTGTTACTGTGATTTTTAGTGTTTTGCGGGTTTACCCATCTGGGTGACTGTTGATAATAATATTGTTTCATTTATGGCTTTCCTTTTGTGGTGATGGTTGCAATGCAATAAAATAGTTAATGTTATGCAGTTGATGTTGTTTTGCATAAGGTATTGTTCATTGTTGTTGTCTACCTTAGGCTATATTGTTTCATTTATGGCTTCCATTTAGCGTGGTTTTGTATGGGTTTCTTACTGTGTTTTCCTTTTGGGGATGATGCAAGGCATTGAGACATTTAGTTCTCTTCCATGTTGACCCAAAATCTTTTTCTTTATTTTTGCTCTAAATTATGTGTCATTCTTCTTGTTCTACGAGTATTTTGGGAATGATGATGTTTCTGAGCTCAATAAAATTCTAGCAAAGATATACTGACCCTGAATCCGTAGATCCCTTAAATGTGTTTTCATTTAGGGGGCAACCCATTCCTCTTATTCATGATGTAGTTTCATTCGGGAACATATGAATTTGCATAGGGATTTTTTAATAAGCTCTCATGTTTTCTTTATGGTTAGCATTGAATATTTGCTACTTTAAAGCTATTGCTCACAACAATGGTGTTAGCAATTGTTTTAAAGTGTGGGAATACATTGACACTCATGTTTCATTGTGTGATTTTCTTTATTCTTGTGATGCATCATTTTCTTGGTGGTGTCATTGGGTTTGATGTCCTCTGAGAGCGTGATATCTCTTAGCGTATGACTTTCCTCTTAGTGGTGATGCTACATGTTGCATTCCCTAAGTTGTGATTCTCTTATTCTTGGACTTTTCCTCTCTTGGAGACATTAGGCATGATGATCCCTAAGAAAAGACCTTACACGAACTAGAAGCAAGATCCCTTTGAACAAAACCTTACTACCATGATTGTTCATAAGTGTTTAGCATAATACAACTTGTTAACCTTATAGAGCTCAAACCCCTCCCTTTAAGGCTACCAAGCATAACACACCTTGCTTTCCAATAGAGCCTTCCCCTTGTTCATAGTGTGCTTAGCATAACACAACTTGTTAGGCCCTATGAAGCTTGAATCTGAAGTATGTGTGGTGCCCTACCGGAGTTGTTAGATGGATAACTTTGGTATGCTAAGTGTAAGCTAGAAAATTATCATCGCTAGGGTTTAGGACATAGGACAACAATATTCTATACTCCAAATTCAAGGAAATCCTAGAGATCTCAATCTAATGTTAAGATGAGAGAAACAGATCTTGTAATAGGGTTTCCTAGGGTATAATTTATGACTACAAGAGGGTTCACCATCAAGCTAGGGCTTGGAAAGACTAATGAAATGCAATATCTAAGGCTAAAACCTAATGCAATGCAATACTTTGAACTAAATGACCTAGAACAAACATGTAAAATAGAATAGAAATTTGAGAGATGAAAGGTGTGCACCTAGAAACCTGAAGAGGACTACATGAAGCTTTGAAATGCTGAAAACACTTATTTTAATGCTAAATGGGACTCATACGCCAGTCTAGGCGATTTAGTCCTAGACAGGGTTTTCTGCACCAATACTGGAATATGGCAGTGCTTATTATGAATCTCATGAAACCCTGAAAATTGGCTATACTGGGACTCATATGCCCAAGGTAGCGTATCAGTCCCAATATGCTTTTTCAAAGGATTAAGATATGATTCTACTCTCCAATTTACTCTCGTTCTACCACACTTTGTTGTCATATCTGAAACTCTTATTTCGAACCTATAGAAGATTTTTTGTGACCTTGCAAATGAGGAGACAACTCCAACAACTTCCTTCAAGCTTTTAACCTAATCTTCAAAGATCCTTCATGCTCCAAGACACCTAGATCTACAACTACACATGTAGAGAGGAGAAAAACTGGTTGATTGTTAGTGAATGGGGGTTTGCCTTGGTCAAACCCATTTTAGGTAATTAATCCAAATGATGAGATAATGAAATAAGGACATGAAGCATGAAACAAGGAACGTAAAACATGGACAATGATACCTTGAATGATGTCTTGTAAATAATGTCTAGTAAATCTACAACTCAACATGAAGTAGCCCTGAAGGATGTAGATCTAGATATTGAAATGAGTGTAGAATAATGCTTAATATTCGATCTTGAATGCAATATCCCAATACTAGCTTGAAAAAATGTTTGATGCTTGATAACCTTGACATGATGATGGATCTTGAATTGTTGCAATAATTGATGAAGAAATTTCCCTTGAATGTCTTAGAAATGCTCTTGTAAACTCTCTTGATGCTCTTTTGAAGTATTGGAATGCTTATCTCTTGAGTGCTTGACTTGATATCATGAGGCTTAATGAAATAATTATTTCAGACCTTGTTTACATAGGCAATCCACCCAAGTTACCGTTTATTAGATCCTAGAGGCTAACATTCATAAAATTTGAATTTAAAACCCTGATTTCCTACTCAAAACCTTAAAAATGAGCTAAATAGGACTCATACGCCATATGTGGTGTATGGGTCCCATCTAAGTGGGAATCATACACTCAAGGTGGTGTATGGGTCCCACGAGGATTTTTTAGAGAGAGAAAGTGTCAGGGAGTTGAGAAAATAATTTTATTTGTTGATCTTGTTGGGATTTCAGTTGAAATAAGCCTCGGGATGCATAATATAGGGTCTCAGGGGCCTATTAATGATGATATAAAGGTCATAAATGCAAGAGGGCCCAAAATTCAATGTGAAAGTGTAAATAAATACATTTTACAACATTAAATTAAGGCAAGATTGGGTCCATTTAGCTTAACAGGGCCCTCAATCCAATGTGAATGTGTGAAACACATTACAACACTAGATCAAGGTGACATTAGGTTCATTTTAATTTTTATCATTCCCAAATTAAGTGTGAAAATGTAGAGGGATACTCTTTTTTTTGTTACATCTAGCCCCCACTTTAGTGAGACGAGGAACTTGCTTTAAACTCACACTAAAGTAGACATTCAAGAGGAGTCCAAGTGTACTAATACGGATGGTCTAGGATGAAAAAGATAAAGGAGGTAACCAATCCCCTAGGATCCAAGATCCTACATCAAACCGACATAAGCACGAAAGGACACACACAAGGTGTATGATATGCAACAAAACAAGATACAAAAACATGCAATGTCAAAGACATAAAGAAGAAAGGAAAATGAAATAAAAAGAGGTGGATCAAGCCTCGACCGTTTATCAAACACAATGTGGATCAGATCTAAGCTATTTTTCCAAAGATGCATGCTCATTCTGAGGCAATGGAACTTCAGGCTATTTTTTGGGTGAGTAATCCAAGATAGTGAGATACACACACAGCAATATGTGCTCACACACGCGAGTGGCTAAGGGAAATTCATGCCTCGGGTCGGCTTCCCGTCCAACCAAACCATAGTTATACCTCCTGATAACTTTGATAAGGTGCCATGCCACAATGAACTTTGAGCTTCATGAGGCAAGCAAAGCTTTGTATGCTTGAAACTCATGAACAAACAAGATGGCACTACAAGAAAGCAAAGTGTGTTATGCAAGGTGGCCATATAACTGATGTTGTAAATATGAAATAGTGTAAGGTACGTTCAAAGGGATTTTTCTTAGTTCATGCAAGGTCTCTTCTTAGGAAACACTGTGCTTAATGTTTCCAAGAGAGGAAAAGTCAAAGAAATATCACACTCTTAGAGAAAATCAAACCCAATGACACCACCAAGAAAAGAACGCATCGCAGGAAGAAAGAAAATCGCACAGTGAAACATGAGTGTCGATGTATGCCCCCACTTTAGAGTGGTTTCTAACACCATTACTATGAGAAATTTCTTTAAATTAGAAGGAATGAGAGCTTATTCATAAATCCCTATGCCAAGTCATATGTTTCTGAATCAAACTACATCATAAATAAGTATGTCACATGCAAGCCAACTTAAGGCATGTTATCCACATCCCAAGCTTGCTCTTATATGTATATGAGAGGTGGTCAACTAGCCAAAAGATAAAATGAAAAGTGACATACGAGGATAAGGCTACCTAACCCCTTGCCCCCACTTAGTGCATGACAAGGATGAGCCAAAATGATTTTTGAGAAACATGCTAGAGTGAAAATCAGTATCAATTAGAGGAATTAGGTTGTTCAACACAAGGAAGAGCACCGCAATCCTTAAGATTTTGAATTTTGTTACTCAAATCCTTGCATTCACTAGTAGCATGACCATGAACTCTATGATATGCCCATAATGAACTATTGTAATAAAATTCCTTTCATGTTCTTGGAGGGAGAGATATCAAGTGATCTTGGAGGAGTCTCGACAAGATACTCTCTTGATCAAAAGTAGAAAATTTTCCTTTATTTTGTGACAAAGCTATCTCTTGCTTAGTGCATGATGTCCTACTTGCACAAGACTCTTTAGATTGTGATATTTTGTACTATTCTTTACAAGAGTGTGTAAAATCTATCAAATTCGAATCATAAGTGTTTTGCGTGGTGACATTAATGTTAAGCGAGGACTTCTCTATTTCTTTCAAAGGATAGCAATCAAGACCACTAGTGTCTATCAATTCAAGATGCACTACTGCTAAAGTCGACTTAGAAGAATCTTTTGTAAGAGTGTTGATATTTATTGGAGGATTTTTTTTTTATTTTGGGGGGCAATAACCAAGACCACTAGTCTTTTCTTGCATGTGAGGCTCTATAGGGACACATATAGCTTGTTCTCTAGCACCGCATCCTTTTCCACTATATCCAAGTTTCTTCATAAGTTCATAACCTTTTCCATAAATTTGTTTCATTTATTTTGGATTCAATGGTTCTTCATAGTCAAGCTCATCGAATTTTGTTGTCTTTTTTTCTAAAGTGGTTGAGGTGGATGCTTTTGAAGGGTATTCCAAATTTTGTGTTGAAATTACCATTTTTTCTTTTCCCTTTTCAGAGTCTTTGTTTATAATCTTGTATTCTCCCATGAATGTTGGTTTGAAGTCTAAGGAACCCCAATCATCTTCTAATAGCTTCGTGACTTCCTCTATGTGTTTTTTTCGCCTTTATGTTGCATTTTTTCTACTTGTGTATTTTGTGTCAATGTTTTCAAAGGATTTTCCTTATTTTTCTTAATGTTTAAACAACTGTTTGGTTTAGGGTCAGCTTCAAGTGTGTACACTTTGTTGTTGTAGACATACTTCATTACACAATGACAAATAGAATGTACTCCATTCATTTCATGAATCCACAGTCTGCCTAAAAGAAGTTTGTATGAAATATCGTGAGGAATAACATGGATCAATGTTTCTAATGTGGCCTTTCCAACTTTAATTGGTAAAGTGATCACACCAAACGGTTGTTTTCCTACATTGTCAAATCCCTTAATAGATAAAGAATCAGGTTGAATTTTTTATTTTTCCATGCCAAGCCTATCCAAAAGGTTCACACTACACACATTAAGGGTGGGGCCATTGTCAACAAGGGTTTGGTTTATCCCTGTTCTTTTATATTGAGCTATTATCACAAGAGCGTCATTTTATTTTTGCACTTCCAAAGGAGGGAGCTCACTTTGGTGGAAAATAGTGTTAGCATTTATTCCTTGAATTAGGGTTGTTACGTCATTTGATTGCACATTAGAAGGGATAGGAACTTGTTGCAAGGAACTTCAAATCATGTTGTGATAGTGAGGGGATGATTGAATAAGGTCCCATAAGAATATCTTAGCAGGAGTATTCTTAAGTTGTTCAACAAGATCATACCCCTTTCCACTTTGTGGAGGCAAATGAGGAGGACCTGGTAAGATAAGGTTAGGTAGGATAGGATTAGGCAATGGGAGGGATGTTGAAGGCGTTTGTATTGGTTGTGGATTGTTTCTAGTGTTATATGTATGAGCAATGGTATTATGACTCGGTTGCTATGAAACATTATTCTTAGGTGGGTAAAGGATAAGTTCGGGTTTATTTTGAGTTTGTGGTCATTGTGAGGGTGGGTAAAGAACTAGAGGATTCTTAGGATGTCCCACAGGGTATGTAGGAGGTCCAATAGTCAAGGGGGGTCTAATGGACACTTTTTCGTTCATAACCTCAGTGATCTTGGTTTGATGTATTTCTAATAAAGGGAAATCTAGTATCATCTTTTCACCATAATCCAAGGAAGTCACATCACTAATGTTGTCATTTTATTGCACCATGATATCCTCCCTAGGAGGAGACTTTTTAGGGGAAATACAAACCAAATATTCTTGAAATTCAAGGATTGGTTCTTCCAAAATGACTTCATCACAAGTAGGGGAATGATCAATGGTTGAATTGTCTTGTTTATCAATGATGGAATTCTCTTGTTAAATAATGTTTTTCCTAGGGGAAGAGAGACACATAAGATTCTCATGACTTGTATTTTCTATCATCAAAGTGTCTTCTTCACAACCAGGGGAGATACTAGGAGAAGAAAAAATGTGACTATCATGATCGTGCATAATTAATGCCTTCCAAAATAGGATAGGTAGTGGAAGGATCATAAAGAGGGTTGTTATATACCTTAAAGATTTTATCATCTAACACCAACATATCCTCACCATATGCAATCACATCCTATTCCTCTAAATCATTCTCATAAGCAAAGGGGGAATGGAAATTAGGTAAGGTGATGTTTAGAAATGTGTCTATGATCTCATTCTCTTATGATATAATATCTTTCCAAGGAGGAGGAGGAGAAGGAAATACAAGACTTTCATGATTCTCAATGATTGTGTCTTCTTTCACAAAGATACTTTCGTCACTAAAAAGAGAGGTATTGGGAGAAGACCAACTATGATCGTCATAAATTTTTGTGCTTCTATCCTCTTCTATCACATCATTCCCACAAGTAGGAGAGATAAGAGGGGTTGTAGGTTTAACAAAAGCATTAACATTTTCAATCTCTTGCACTAAGAGACTCTCATGACTAAGAAATGTATTGAAAGAATGACTAAAATGCTTATTGACTAACTTTTTCTTTGCAAACATGGAAAAGATGGATACTAACATTTGTGAAAATTAATCTATGCAAATTTAAAATGGAAAGACTTAAAATGCAATGTAAAGATCTATAATGAAATGTATAAATGCAATTTTCAGATTTCAAAAAAGGTAATTTACTGATTACACTATGCCACAATTTGAAAAGGAAATGTTGTAAATACAAATTTGGAATTAAACAATGCATAAAATGAACCAATTTAAGCTAGATTTAGTGAAATGCATGTAACAGAAACTCAACCAACTAAAACAGATAACTAATGGCAATAAACAAAAGTGCAGAAATAAGGTTTTGAATGTTGTAAAAGGTGGTTTCAAATATGCACTGGGACTAAATCGCCTAGAGGGGCGTATGAGTCCTCGTGAGGGTTTTTGCACAATATTTAGAAAAATTTAAGTGATTTTTATGCTTTCTGGTTTGAGTGATGTCTAAGCTAAGTGGAAATGCAGATTTTAGATGAAATTCAATGGTGCAAGATGAAAAAATGCAACTTATATGCCCTTTTACTAATGCAAGATTTAGAAACCGTAAATGCCAATTAACTAATGCAAACCCTAATGTAAAGTTAACACAAGATAGATCTAGGATGATGATGCACTCCAAATCAGAAAGTGAAATGTTATAAATTCAGGTTCACCAAAATGTAAGATAAAAAATTATTGTCACTAGGGTTTAGGACATAGGACAACAATCTTCTACACTCCACATTCAACAAAATCCTAGAGATCTCAATCTAATGTTAAGATGAGAGAAAGATATCTAGAAATAGGGTGTCCTAGGGTATAATTTATTACTACAAGAGGGTTCGCCACCAAGCTAGGGCTTCAAAAGACTATTGAAATACAAGATCTAAGGCTAAAACCTAATGCAATGCAATATTTCACTAAATGACTTAGAAAAAAATGTAAAATAGAATAGAAAGACGAGAGATGAAAGGTTTGCACCTGGAAACCTTAAGAGGACTAGATGAATCTCTAAAATGCTAAAAACACTAATTTTAATGTTGACTAGGACTCATACGCCAGTCTGGGCGATTTAGTCCTAGGTTGGGTTTTTTGCACCAAAACTAAAATTTGACAATGCTTATTCTAAATCTCCTGAAACCCTGAAAATTGGTTGTACTAGGACTCATATGCCCAAGGTGGCATATCAATCCCAGTATGATTTTTTGGAGGATTAAGATCTGATTATGATCTCCAATTTCTTCTCTTTCTACCACACTTCATTTCCGGATCTAAAACTCTTATTTTGGACCTGTAGAAGACTTTTTCATGACCTTGCAAGTGAGGAGACAACTCCAACAAATTCCTTCAAGCTTGTAACCTAATCTTCAAAGATCCTTCATGCTCCAAGACACCTAGATCTGAAATTACACATGTAGAGAGGAGAAAAATTATTGATTATTAGTTAATGGGGTTTGCCTTGGTCAAACCCCTTTTAGGTAATTAAACCAAATGATAAGATAATAAAATAAGGATATGAAACATGAAACAAGGAACATAAAACATGGAAAATGATACCTTGAATTATGTCTTTTAAATAATGTCTAGTAAATCCGCAACTCAACATGAAGTGGTCATGAAGGATTTAGATATAGATCTTGAAATGAGTGTAGAATAATGCTTAATCTAGGATCTTGAATGCAACATCACAACACTAGCTCAACAACATGCTTGATGCTTGATAACCTTGACATGATGATGGATCTTGAATTGCTGCAATAATTGATAAAGAAATATGCCCTTGAATTCCTTAGAAATTCTCTTGTAAACTCTCTTGATGCTCTTGTGAAGTCTTGGAATGCTTAAATTTTGAGTGCTTGACTTGATATCATGAAGACTTAATGAAATAATGATTTGAAACCTTTTTTATATAGGAAATCCACCCAAGTTACTGTTTATTAGATCCCAAAGGCCAACATTCATAAAATTTGAATTTAAAACCTTGATTTCCTACTCAAAACCCTAAAAAGGGGCCAAATGGGACTCATACACCCAAGGTGGCGTATGGGTCCCATAGGGCCTTTTTAGAGAGAGAAAGTGTCAGGGAGTTGAGAAATTAAGTTTATTTGTTGATCTTGTTGGGATTTCAATTGAAATAAGCTTCAAGATGCATAATATAGGGTCTTAGGGGCCTATTAATGATGATATAAAGGTCATAAATGCAAGAGAGCCCAAAATTCAATGTGAAAGTGTAAATAAAAACATTTTACAACATTAAGTTAAGGCAAGATTGTGTCAATTTAGCTTAAAAGGGCCCTAAATCCAATGTGAATGTGTAAAACACATTACAACACTAGATCAAGGTGACATTAGGTTCATTTTAATGTTAATCATTCCCAAATTAAGTGCAAAAATGTAGAGGGATAATTTTTCTGTTGTTACAGTAAGTACAGTGAGAGCTTGTAGACATGGCATGACTTTCTCACTAAGACACTTTCCTAGCAGCTCGCCTAGTGGATGGCTTGAGGTTCCATTACTTTGTGTGATCGGTTGTGTTGTTTGCATAGTGGACATCAAGTTATTCTTGTGAACGTGTTGAACAAACAACTTAGATGTGTTCCACATCACGTCGGACAGTTGAAGCTTGATCTTCCTCCCTTTCTTCTAGGCTTTGATGTTGTATGATTGAGTATAGATTTGTCATTGTTGTACACATATGTGTCTTTAATGTATACTTTAGTGTGAGTTTGACACGGGGTCATCCTCTCACTAAAGTGGGGGCTAAATATAGTGTAGGAAAAAGAATCCCTTTTTCATAATTAATTTAGGAATAATTAATAATAAAATGAACTAAATTATGCCTTAATTTATGTTGTAATAAGTATTTTACATATTCACATTAATTTTAGGGCCCTATTAATTAAAATGGAATTAATTGTGCCTTAATGTGGTGTTGTAAAGTGTACCTTTACACTTTCACATTTATTTAGGGATTCATTAATTAATTGAGGTTAATTTTTCTTAATTGGCCCCTTTAATTCAAATCCAAGCCTAATTAATTATATTTTTCGAAGAGGAAAACTTGACATTCATTAATTCCATAACATAGCACTTCTCATTGAGAAATGTGTGTCCTAGGTAAGTGACCTAGGACCCATTTTCCCAAGGGCGAATGGGTCCTCACTTAGGCCTACAACCTAAATTTTAATTATGTTTTTGGCAGTATTTTAATGATTTTCAATCCATATTCACATGTCGGCTTATGTTATTTGAATTTTAGGAAATTAATGTTACATACCTATAAATATAAGGCCATTTCACTAAGTTTCATCTAAGCAATTTTTATGAGATCAAGAGTACTTTCACAAGATCATTGATAGAGAATTTCAAGAGCATTTCAAGGCATACAAGAGCATATTTATTGAAGAATTATTGCAGCAATCAAGATCATATTATCATGTCAAATTCTTCTTGCATCATGCATGTTATTTGAGCTAATATGTTGATGTAGTGTTCAAGATCCATTAAAGCATTCAAAGGAATTGTTTCAAGTCAAGTTTCAAAATTAAGATCCACATCCATTGAAGCCATTTCATGCAAGTTTCAAATCTACATTCCAAGGTTCATACAATGGTTTGGTGAGTTGTGACATTGCTTTGTTCATTCATCATTCCTTCATGTTTCATTGTTTCATTACAAGGTTTAATTACCAAAATGGGGTTTAACCAAGGCAAACCCCCATTCACCAACAAAAAAACATTTTTCCCTCTTGATTTTTGTTTGCAAATTTTAGGTGGAAGATCTCTTGAAGATCAATATTGAAGAAGTTGTCAAAGTTGCATTTGTTGTCATCATTTTTGCAATTTCATGGAAACTCACCTACACAATTTATTTCTGGTTGTCCGACTATGTTCAAATCAAGGATATGGGAGTGCATACATAGGAGAAAAGAACCTATAACCATTTTTACAAAACCCTAGTTAGGACCCATTCACCATAGGGCGAATAAGTCCTTAGTTAGCTTTGAAAAATCACTTTTGGTGATTGGTACACATCATTTTCCCTTTCTCAGATCTACATTTTGAATTCTGGTTCCATCAATATTGAGCTTAATCTTCAAGATCCAAGTTGTAGGTTGCATTTTGGAGTTATTTTTCTATTTTAAATCTTTCTCCCCAAAGTGTTGTTTAATCAAAACCATCCTTGCAAAAAAGAGAAATTTGCAAATTCACACTTTGACTTGACTCACCTCAAGGTTGATAGTCCTTTCATTGTGTGGATCTCATTTCCTAATGAAATAAGGAAGATAGGTCCATCAAACCCCATTTTCCTTTGTTCCTATTTGGTGAACCTATTTCTCTATGTTTCAATTACTAAAATATAGTATTAGATTTATGAGGCATGGTGTCTCCATCCTGGCAATAAATTTTGGATCTAGGATTTGATATTGTTAGATGTTGTAGGTGATTGGATGCATTCATGTGAGGTGACTTTATAGCATGTTTCTACAATTTTAGATCAAATTTATTGCATATTTGGAATTGAATTTAAAGTGTTACACATTGCTAGTATAAATAAATTTATTTTTCTTGGGTAGAGTTGGTACAAAAATTTGAAGTCCAATTAGATTCTAATTCAAAAGTTTTAAGTGCTTAAGAATGGCACCTATCATGGTCCTATTGATATTGAACTCCCTCCAATTAGGTTTCTTACGTATATTTAAATTATATTAGAAATATTTTTTGGTTAGTATTGGGCTTAGCCCTACTAAAAAATGTGTATTGGGCTTAGCCCTACTAAAAAATGTGTATAGTAATCATGAAACCCTTGGGCATCAACTCAAGTGAATTCCAAATGATTTTTCTCATGCTTTCATGTTTTCAAGTCTAGAGAAGGAATTAAATGCAAAAATATCATGTTTGAATGTCTCCCCAACTATATATATTTGTTCAAAGAATAAGTATGATGTATTTACTACTAGGATTACATTTTCTAATCTATTATTGGATTAATTGACCAATACTAATAGCAACTTATAAAATTTTGTCAAATTATATTTGCTTGTTTCCTTTTACTACAAATGTGGGCTTATTTTTTTAATTTTGGATCGATTGAAGTGTTTCTTTCATGAATTTTTATGGTTAACATATGGGTCTATAATTTTCAATCATAGAGCCACACTTATGGTTTTTAGTTGCATACCTAGTTCTCATATGCCAATCTTGCAAGAAAGCTAGTGTTGAGATCTATGTCTGACGTGGTTACCCATATGGTAAATGAAAGTCTTTAACTTCATATTCTCCTACCATACTATTCAAAACCTTTAATATACTTGTTGACGTATCGGATGGCACAGCAACATGTAAACAAAATATTGCTATTATGTTTCTCCTAAAAGAGAAAGACAACACATGGTTGTCTTACCTCCCAAGCTCTTTGTAGTTGGTACTCAACTATGCTGATGTCCCTCAATGGTCAATGTAACAGTAATGTTCAAGGGGCCTGCTAGTGTGAGCTTCTGGATTGTTCTAAGATCAAACATAAACTTTAAACCTACTCTAACCAGGGTTTTTAAACAAACAAAAAAAGATAGATCAGAGCTTTGGAACAGAAAATAATGTTAATTCATCCAACTTAACTAGACTCGCTACCTTTCAAGGAATTCTTAACTAAAACTGCAGAACAAAATTAACTTGTGACTAACACACAGTTTCATTCATTCACAGTGTTGATTTCAATAACATATTGCAAGTTACCATTTAAACAAAACATCGAATCAAACTTCATTCCTTGAAAGCTTCTCAACTCAAATGATTAAACCAAGATAAACAACATTCTGAAACACAATTTGAAGTGGATTTAAATCTGGTTGCTTCTGTTGTTAGTGAAACAGATAAGCAACATTTACAAAGCTGGCACAATCACCAGTGTACAAAAAATCCATGACTCCAAATTGTTTCCATCTATACTAATGAAACTAGAAAGATACATTATTGCATTCTATTGAATCTAACTCCTAACTAAGAAGACAAAAGAAGCTCCCATCACAAAGAATCAGGGTGCAGCCCTGTCTCCTCTATCTTTTCTAAAATTCCTATTTCTACAACCTCTAACTAACTTTCTAACTCTACCCCTTTCTCCTAACTATCTCTATTCTTTCTAACCCTACAACTTCTAACCTTTACAAAGAGGCAAGAATGCCATATATACAGAGTGTACCCAAAAAGAAGAATGTGTTGGCCCCTGTCTTAGGGTTTAAAGAATATCTGCTTTCAGGAGGATCGGCTCTCAGATCTTTTTGAAAAGAGTTGGTTCTGCATTCAATGTGTATCCCTGTTGTCCATGTTGATGAAAGATTTCCAACCTCAGGAGAAGCATTTAGATCTTTTGTTACTACCACATTAACTCTCCTGTCTCCGTGTCCATACTCGAACTCCCTCCGAAGGACTGCCTTGAATGCTCCAAAGCATTTTTCCATTAATACCAATTCACCCCTACCAGTGGTCACTACAACTATCCTTGTGAGTCATGGTTGCTTCTTTCCTTCAGCCTCCTTCATGTTCTAGACCTTTCTGCATGTTGACCGTCTTCTAGAAGCATCATCGGGACTCCCTTTAGGTCTGAACATCATCACCTGAGCCGATCCATCACCTTTGGATCTCAGTATGAGTCCAGACCAGTTGCATTTTGTTGGTCTTCTTCAAGGAGGTAGTCAATCAGTCACCGGTCCACCGGTCCACCTTCTCATCTCCTCCTGATTGGTTAAACATATGCCACACAAGATTCCCAGGCAGTCAAAAGTGGTCCATCTTAAATCGCATGTTGGTGAGACACTAATCGTGTCTCCCCGATGCCATTATATCCCTTATATCAACTATCAGCGTAACATGTGACAGTCGATGAGACCTTTCGGTGAGTTGCAGAAGTCATATCGATACCACAAATACTATCGGAAAGACAATCGCTAGTTGGCATGACCTTATAGCGAAGCCCCTCTTTTCTCGGCTGGCACATTCTGTATTGGCAAGACCCTATCAAAGTCGGTGAGACTTCATGGCGATGTTCTCTCTTTGGCTCGGAACTCCTATCGGCAGGAGTCCACCCTGTTGATGAAACCTCATGTCAATCTCTTCTTTTCTCGCCGAGCACATTCCATCTCGGGGAGACTTCTTCATTTCAGGGAGACCTTACCCCGAACTCATGCCCTATCGCTGAGACATCACTGAGTTGGCGAGACCTTTCACTTTTCTGAGATGCCACACAGTCACCCAGACATCACTATATCGGCAGGACCTTTCGCCAAATTCATTCATTCTCCCCAGGCTCATTATATTTTGGTGAGACTCGGTCGGGTCGGTGAGACGTCATGTCAATTTTTTTATCTATCGGCCAGAGGTTATGGCGAGTTCCCCTTAGTTATACTGATGTCCCTTTCTTTGGAAAATCCATCATTGCCAGTGTGACCTCTATTTTGTCGGTGAGTCCTCTCGTTGAGCCTTCATCTTTCATCGAGACATACGCCCAGTCAGCAAGACTTTATCCCTTTGGCCAAACATCATGGCACCCATATATATTTCTCCCCAAAGGGACAACCTATCGGTGAGACACCACTTAGTCACCGAGACCACCACTTCTTCGCCCAGACTTCCTTTCGTCGGTGAGACTTTATACCAACCGAAGCTTTCTTTCACCAAGCTGAGAGCACCTCGGGGAGACCCCTGCATATCGGCCAGACTACATGGCGAATACAAAATCCCCCTCCCAATGCCACTCCATTTCGTTGAGACTTCTTTCGATCGGCGGGACCTTTTGGCAAACGCTAAACACTCTCACCGAGCCTGCTATGCTACACCGAAGGGCGACCCTTCGATGAGACCCTTGCTAATCGGCCAGACCTCCTGCCGAAGGAAAAATTATCACCGAGCTCAAAATTTCGGTGGGACCTCCTTTGGGTCGGTGAAACCTTATGCCGAATCTACCCCATTGTCGCTGAGACCTCCATTTGTCAGGGAGACTTCTCCCCAAACCCAAATCCCTTCGTCGAGACCAGCAACCATCCTTCTTCGGCGAGACTTCCTCCATTCGGCCAGACATTATGCCGAAGGCCCTATCTTTTGGTGAGGGCTGCTCCAGTCGGTGAGACACAAAGAAACCTATAGCGACAGGAACGTTTGGACAACCAGTGAGCCTCCAATGGAAAAAACGCACTAGTAGTCAGCAAGACAACTGCAAGGTCTTGCCAACTTTCTTCTTAGAGGAGTTTTGTGCCAAACTGGATTGGGGAATGCTTTCCAACTAAGCTTCCTTGATAAATATCACCATGTACATGATCTAATCCTGCAAAACAAGGTCTCCATTAGTCCTCAAAAGCATATATAAAATATTATAATAAAATCAACTATTGCTTGTGATTATTTCATTCAATTTCCAGCAAGAAGAAAACCAACTCAAGCTGAGACAGAACCAAAATTTGACAAAACCAAAAGGAAAACCTAGGAAGAAAATAGAAGAACCTTGAAGAGTAAATCAAATAACCAAAGGTAACAAAAGCAAGAGAAAAGGGGGACCCATTTTGTTCCAAAATAAAATGGGGTGGTTATGCAAGGCATAACAAATGGCAACTCAGCTAGGGAAATGGTTTAACCATTTTCAAGGAACTGAAGGATTCAGCTACCCAGAATCTCTAGTTTATGAACATCACAACTCCAGTTGGGTTAGTTTTAACAAGCAAGGTTGAGCTAGAATCTCAGATGTAAGTCAACACTGGCTACCCCTGAATCTATGTGTGTGCTTGATAGTGCATCATCCTTTCATAAAGTTTTCTTTATCTTTAGAACAACAATGTACAAGACTTGAGCTACATGAGTTGATTCCCTTTAGCTATTGTGCAATGATATCCTGGGCATTGCTCTGCTGCCAGTCAGGCGTCCATAGCCCCAACGAAGATACCTCTAGTTTTCTCACAGCATTGCTCTACTACCAGTCAGGCATCCATAGCCTCGGTAGAGATACTAGAATCACCCATTCATATTGAGTCCTCTTTTCTCTTTAAATAGTTCTCTCTTTTTTGTTTTCTCATAGAGTTTCAGATATTTCATTCATTTTTTTTTTTAATATGCCAGATGTTTAACATCTGTTCTGGGTTGAAAACTACCATGGACCTCATAACAGCACTTGGGAAATCGGATTTTTCACTCAAACCTTACAACACTATCATTCTAGGACAAATATACCATTACAAGAGGAGATGATCTTGATGATTTGTGATAGATTCAGAGGGAGTCAATGAAGATTATTTACTTTGTACCTTGTTTTCAAGACTTTCCACAACTCATGTTGACAATGGGCATAAAATAAAGAATTTAGGACAAAATCACCCAACTAGTAAACCCGAAAATACCTAAACCACTTCTCTCCTAATAACCAAAGTATGCTTCAGATAACAGCCCACCATTTTAAGATGGAAAGAATAGATGAACCCCAAAGAACAAAACAAGAAAGAAACCAAAGAACAAAGGAAATGAAAGGACAGAAAGAAAGAACAAACAAACAAACAAACAATAGCAGAGCTATTTACATGCAGAAAAGCAAATTATTTACAAACGAAAAAACAAACAAACTACTTACAAACAAAAAACAAGAGGACATGGGAAAAAGAAAACAACAGAACAAAAAGAAAACTAACCAAACCAAAAATCAACACTATACAATCATAATCCTAAACTAACTCCCAAGCTAAGCTTTACAAACACAAAACTGTAAAAAATTTGTACATTGACTTGACTGATTTTTCATTATGTGCAGCAATCTTAACTTACTAGGCACGGTTCTAAACCTAGAAAATTTATCTTTATACTCAGAAATATGAAGTTTATAGGCCATAAGTTTGTTCTGAGGGCATAAAGATTGAAATATTATCAGTTGTGGGTTCTCAATTTTGTCATGATTTACCCACAAACACATTTTAATATCCCCAATGCCATAATCAAACTGAAAATCATTGAAACACAGAGGATAATGAAAGGACACCACCTGATTCTGAAGATTTCTAGTTACTAATGCAGAATTGTATTGTATGAATTCCTTCTCTCAAAGTCTCAGCTCATGGGACACCACTGAAACAAGGTTTGTCTTGAAGCTGGGATATTCACTAACCAGCATCTCTGTATTCACCTTGGGTATAGAGTCAAAAAAATTCTGGATTTCTTGAGATGAAGTCTTACTTTCAACACTCTCTTGAAACATGTCAGCCCCCAGGATTTGAGAACTTGCGTCCAGCTTATCACCATTGATGTCAGGGATACTAGCACATGGTGAACAAGGATTTCCTTCAAACTCATTTGGATGCATGGAGTCAAAGTCAGGAAATCACTTTTTCAATTCATATTCCTGCATATCATCAACAAGAACATGCCATTTAGCATTAAATTTATCAGTATTAAGATCAAATTGATTAGTAGATGCTAAGCAAGGACTCTCTTCAACCAACACACTTGAGTAAACAGAATCAAAATTAAGAAAATACTCCCTAGTCTCATTCTCTTCGTCATATTGAAGAGATTCAACCTCTGAGATAGCCTCTTGGTCGCTCCCTTGACATTCCCTCGCTTCATCCAAATGTACCCCGTCATGAATTTCTTCAGGGAACACTTGACTGATCTGCACGCCTACTCGAACTTCTTCCCTTAAGATTTCATTTGGGCATTTAAGTCCTTGTCTTTGACTACAAGGTTCATTGGAAATCTCATCTTGAAGTGTGTTATCTGTTTCAATCCACTCACTACTGAAATCAGCAAAGTTATCCTCTTGTGGTAACCCATCAAAGTGTGTTTCTTCCTCATTCACCATCATGAAAGAATCTATGAATGCATCAATGAATTCATGCTTGGACACTTCTATCAATCCCTCAATAAGTGGGGGAGTTTCATCAGTTGTTGAATCCATCTTGATGCAAGGATCAAAGCCATCAAAAGATAGGGAAGAATTAAACCTCCTCACACAGTTACCCTCAACATGTTGGATGGACTGATTATCATTTTGATGTGTGCTAGTTGTTTCTTTCTCCTCATTGAGGGGATACGTACTCCAAGGATCCTCCATAAGTATTCCTTCAATAGTGATCAGTTGCTTGAAATATAACTCCATCCTTCCTAGGAAGACATGGCAATCCATCTGAGAGTGTTGATTAGTTCAATGTATCCTACTTCCACCTAGCCCAACAAGTTCTAATAGTTTTAGATCTCCTAGCTCTTTTAACTTCTCCCTTATTCGATTTTGCATACGAGGGATATCAATCCAACATGAACCATGTTCCTTTATCCATTCCTCATCACCCTGATTCTCATCTTGATCCGAAGAGTTGTTCAAATCGTTGGAAGGTATTGTTGATTTCTCATAACAACAATCCCATATTAATACCTCATCTCCTTCAAAGCCATCATTAGTACTAACATTCTCAACAAAGCTAGATTCCATCTTAAGATTTGCATTATGCTCTAAATTTACATCCATTTCATACTTTCCACCAAACAAGTCATCAAAATTATATACTTTCTCATCAAATGTTTCCTCCACAACTTCATTGTGATGTAATGGACTATGTTTTGGAATATGACTGAAAAGAGATGATATGGTCATAACTTCATTGTGAAGTGGGGTACCTAACTCTATGATTGGATTCTGCATGAATGAGTTCTCCCAGTGGTCTTGTGTGCGATTGACCTAATGTGGGGTGTTGGAGAATGTGGTGCTTGGAACCTTAGGAAGGTTATAGCTGCTTGGTGAGAATGATTGCACCTGGGTAGGGATGGTGGGTGAAGTAGCATAAGGCTGCAGATGATGGAAGTTTGTAAGCACAAGAGGATTATAACCCTGAGTTTGGCTATCTGAACTTCTAGTGTCACCTCCAAATTGTGTCAATAAGAGAGCTTTGTTCAATGCATCATGCAAGGATGTAGCCTCACCACAACATCTGACTTTGGTTGTAAATGAGGGGTTTAAACCCCAATAATAATGTTCTATCAGTATATGATCATCCACAACCAAATCTAAATATTGAACCCTTTGATACATAAACATAAATCTATGATTAAATTGATAAATGAGTTCTAATGGTATCCTTTTTGTAGCTATAAATTCATGTAATGGGTGTAGAGCATGAGGATCAAACTGATCTAAGAATAAGATTTCTAATTCTATCCATGAATAAATAAATTCTAGTGGAAGATTATCATACCATTGCCTTGCTGTGCCTTGAAGTGTTTTTATAAATAACTGGTAGATGATATCTTGATGCTGAATCTGGAGAAAAATGAATATATGCCTGCAAGTTTTGACATGTTCAGAAGCGTTTTTCCCAGTATTAGGGAAAAATAAAAGAAGCCTATCATACAGATGACTAGGGATTTCATGGACAAGTCCCGGTGTATACAAAGGGATACCCATTAGAGCTGGGTTTTCCAAGATCTAACCCACTCCAACTCACAACGATCCAAAATTGCTCAAGTCTGCCCTCCTTCTAGCGCCAGCTTCTGTTGACGTGTCGGATGGCACAGCAACATGTAAACAAAATATTGCTATTTTGTTTCTCCTGAAAGAGAAAGACAACACATGGATGTCTTAGCTCCCAATATCTTTGTAGTTGGTTCTCAACTATGTTGATGTCCCTTAGTGGTTAATGTAACAGTAATGTTCAAGGGGCCTGTTGGTGTGAGCTTCTAGATTGTTCTAAGATCAAACATAAATTTTAAACCTACTCTAACCAGGGTTTTTAAAGAAACAGAAAAAGATAGATCAGAGCTTTGGAACAGAAAAGAATGTTAATTCATCCAACTTAACTAGACTCGTTACCTTTCAAGGAATTCTTAACTAAAACTGCAGAACAAAATTAACTTGTGACTAACACACAGTTTCATTCATTCACAATGTTCATTTCAATAACATATTGCAAGTTACCATTTAAACAAAACATCGAATCAAACTTCATTCCTTGAAAGCTTCTCAAATCAAATGATTAAACCAAGATAAACAACATTTTGAAACACAATCTGAAGTGGATTTAAATCTGGTTTCTTCTACTGTTAGTGAAACAGATAAGCAACATTTACAAAGTTGGCACAATCACCAGTGTACAGAAAATCCATGACTCCAAATTGTTTCCATCTATACTAATGAAACTAGAAAGATACATTATTGCATTCTACTAAATCTAACTCCTAACTAAGAAGACAAAAGAAGCTCCCATCACAAAGAATCAGGATGCAACCCTGTCTCCTCTATCTTTTCTAAAATTCCTATTCCTACAACCTCTAACTAACTTTCTAGCTCTACCCCTTTCTCCTAACTGTCTCTATTCTTTCTAACACTACAACTTCTAACCTTTACAAAGAGGCAAGAATGCCATATATACAGAGTGTACCCAAAAAGGAGAATGCGCTGGCCCCTGTCTTAGGGTTTAAAAAATATCTGCTTTTAGGAGGATCGGCTCTCAGATCTTTTTGAAAAGAGTTGGTTCTGCATTCAATGTGTATCCCTATTGTCCATGCTGATGAAATATTTTTTCCCTCAGGAGAAGCCTTTAGATATTTTGTTACTACCACATTAACTTTCCTATCTCCATGTCCATACTCGAACTCCCTCCAAAGGACTGCCTTGAATTCTCCAAAGCATTTTGCCATTAATACCGATCCGCCCCTGCCAGTGGTCACTACAATTTTCCCTGTGAGTCATGGTTGCTTCTTTCCTTCAGCCTCCTTCATGTTCTAGACCTTTCTACACATTGACCATCTTCTGGAAGCATCATCGGGCCTCCCTTTAGGTTTGAACATCATCACCCGAGCCGATCCATCGCCTTTGGATCTCAGTATGATTCCAGACCGGTTGCATTTTGTTGGTCTTCTTCAAGGTGGTAGTCAATCAGTCACTGGTCCACCAGTCCACCTTCTTATCTCCTCCTGATTGGTTAAACATATGCCATGCAAGATTCTCGGGCACTCAAAAGTGGTCCATCTTGAATCGCATGTCGGTGAGACACTAATCGTGTCTCCCCGATGCAATTATATCCCTTCGAGTAGCTATCGGCGTTACATGTGACAGTCAGTGAGATCTTTCAGTGAGTTGTAGAAGTCATATCGATACCACAAATACTATCAGCAAGACAGTCGCTAGTCAACGTGACCTTATAGTGAAGCCCCTCTTTTCTTAGTGGGCACATTCTATATCGGCAAGACCCTACCGGGTCGGTGAGACTTCATGGCGATGTTCTCTCTCTTTGGCTCGGAACTCCTATCAGCAAGAGTCCACCCTGTCGATGAGACCTCATGTCGATCTCTTCTTTTCTCGCCAAGCACATTCCATCTCGAGGAGACTTCTTCGTTTCAGGGAGACCTTACCCCGAACTCACGCCCTGTCGCCAAGACATCACTGAGTTGGCGAGACCTTTCGCCAAAAGCACTTTTGCTTTGCCGAGACGCCCCGCAGTCGCCCAGACATCACTATATCAGCAGGACCTTTCGCCGAATTCATTCATTCTCCCCGGGCTCATTATATTTCGGTGAGACTCGGTCAGGTTGGTGAGAGATCATGTCAAATTTTTTATATTCTCGCCGATTTCACTTTATTTTGGCAAGACTCCCCACTGTCGACGAGAGGTTATGGCGGGTTCCCCTTGGTTATACCGATGTCCCTTTCTTTGGAAAATCCATCGCTGTTGGTGTGACCTCTATTTTTTCGGCGAAACCTCTCGTCAAGCCTTCATCTATCACCGAGACATACGCCCAGTCAGAAAGACTTTATCCCTTCGGCCAGACATCATGGCGCCCATATATCTTTCTCCCCGAAGGGACAACCTATCGGTGAGACACCACTTAGTCACCGAGACCCCCGCTTCTTCACCTAGACTTCCTTCGATCGGTGAGACTTTATACCGACCAAAGCTTTCTTTCGCCAAGCTGAGAGCACCTCAAGGATACCCTAGCATATCGGCCAGACCTCATGGCGAATATAAAATCCCTCACCCGATGCCACTCCATTTCATTGAGACTTCTTTTGATTGGCGGGACCTTTGACAAACGCTAAACACTCTCGCTGAGCCCGCTATGCTACACCAAAGGGCAACCCTTCGGGGAGACCCTTGCTAATTGGCCAAACCTCCTACCGAAGGAAAAATTATCACCGAGCTCAAACTTTCAGTGGGACCTCCTTCGGGTTGGTGAAACCGTATGCCGAATCTACCCCGCTGTTGCCGAAACCTCCATTTGTCGGGGAGACTTCTTCCCAAACCCAAATCCCTTCACCGAGACCAGCAACCATCCTTCTTCAGTGAGACTTCCTCCATTCAGCCAGACATTATGCCGAAGGCCCTATCTTTTGGCAAGGGCTCCTCCAGTCGGGGAGACACAAAGAAGCCTACGGTGACAGGAACGTTTGGATGATCAGTGAGCCTCCAATGGACAAAACGCACTGGTAGTTGGCAAGACAACTACAAGGTCTTGCCGACTTTCTTCTTAGAGGAATTTATTGCCAAATTGGATTGGGGAATGCTTTCCAACTAAGCTCCCTTGACAAATATCACCATGTACATGATCTAATCCTGCGAAACAAGGTCTCCATTAGTCCTTAGAAGCATATATAAAATATTATAATAAAATCAACTATTGCTTGTGATTATTTCATTCAATTTCCAGCAAGAAGAAAACCAACTCAAGCTGAGACGGAACCAAAATTTGACAAAACCAAAAGGAAAACCTAGGAAGAAAACAGAAGAACCCTGAAGAGTAAAGAAAATAACCAAAGGTAACAAAAGCAAGAGAAAAGGGGGACCCATTTTCTTCCAGAATAAAATGGGGTGGTTATGCAAGGCATAACAATACTCTTTCATTTTTAGTTTTAGTTTGTGTCTTTATACTACCCTCATCCATGACTTAGTGATTTCACTTGGACAAATCTTCTATGATTATAGAAATATGTAAACTTTTATAGAGTCATTTATATTCAAGAGGTTTCTAGGTCACATGTGTGCATATTAGCTTAAGGTGATTTATATTTTTTAATTTCAATCCGATCTATCATCCATTAAATTTTTAAATCTATTTATAATATGTGTAACACAAGGTCTTTTAGGTCTATATATGACTAAAACAAGGTCACTATTAGTCAGGGCCTAGATGTTATAATATTTCATTTTTCTTTAATTATATTTTTAAGAACTTAGGGAAAAACCCTCTAAATTTTATCAAAGCTCAAAGAAGACAAGGAGGTACCCTCTTATTTGACTTGGCTTTAATCCATCCATTATTTTTGGATGAGTCCTATGTTTTTATCAAGGATTATCTAAGTCCCCTTGTCTTGGTTTCAAGTGTAAAATTGAGGGAAGTAGAATTATATTTTGAACAGCAACAAATAGAAACTCTACTAGGTACATTTTGGTGTAATAGTTATATACTTTGTTGGTTATTTAAGACTTTACTAGTGACTAAACCTAGTGACATGTATTTCATGTCTTTTCTCTTAGAGGTGGTGAATTTTCTTATGATCCTAATTATATTTATGATGTTATAATAAATTCTTACATGTATCTACCCCATACCTACATTAATCAAAAGACACATCTCAAGGTGGGTATAATTTTTATATCTGCCTAATATCTCCTCATGTAATGTTGTGAATGTGTGTTCCCAAGTAGAGTGGCATGTGGGTTGCTTTTCATTTTACATCATGTAAAATTTAATAAGCGTGAGTTATTATTGGGAACACTTTTGAGAGGAATTTTTAGGGCCCTTTTCACATGTCTATCTAGTGTTTTCTTGTATTCCATGTCATTCTAATTAGTCTATAAGCTATGGTTATACTTGAGTAGTGGATGATTTTATTTCTAACTATTAGTTAAGCTTCCCTATGTCCATTTATTACCATGGCTCTAAATTCAAATTGTGTCCTATTTTTTTTTAATCTTGAAAATTTTATACACCTTTATCATAAATTAGCAAAGACTAAATGAAATTTGGTATTTTCCATGCAAAATATTAAAGCTCTCAAGTAGTAGCATACCCAAAAAAACCTCGTTTAGCTTATTCAAATATTATAGATACTTTTTCCAATGTTTAGAGACATTGAGATGAATCCATCTATGTTTTGAATTCCAAATTTAATGATGGTTTATTGGATATCAATGAACTCACCTGTATTGAAGAGTCTATTTGCATAAGAATGTGCATTAAATCCACTGGAAATGACATTGATTCAACCTTGAAGGATATGAATCCAAAAAATATTCAATGGTCTTAGTACTAAATTGAACACAATAATGAGATCAAAAGATCTCAAGGATGTTGAGCTCAATGCCAAAGCTTTCTTGTGATAAGCATGTTGACATGGGTACTCATCTTGATGTGTTGATTGTTAATGATTATTATAAAGACCATGTGCCTATGTATGATAATCCTTATCCTTGGCCTACGAGATACCATCCACCACATATAGGGTATTGTGAATAAAAATTTTGGATGAAGAGAGTGATGGTGTTGATTCAATATTTTTTGATGAATTCACTAATTGATTGATTGCTAACTCTAATTGTAGTAGTACTTTACATGCAACAAGTTGTAGTATGATTGACTCCAAAATAGAGAAGTGGTTGGAAGAAGTATATTATTCATGTAAGACACCTTCAATCTATGTATTTCAATGCTAATGGTGTTGATCTCAATGATGACTCAAATGAATTTAAGTCTTCATTTTCTAGCCTTAGTGCTGATTTTTTTTTGTTCTAAAGAGATCATTGCATTTTATAATATAGCCAACGAACATGAGGTTGCAAGAATAAATTGAGAATTAAATGAGGATGAAAATGAAGAGGAATAACCCTATTCATGGATTTTAAAATAAAATTTATATATCCTTTTCTAATGGTATGCTTGAGGATATTTTATACTCAAATATATCTTGTATTCAATGTAGTTTTAAAACATTCAAGTTAGAGACACCCAAATTTGTTATTGATATGCACATAATAAGGTAGGAAGAAAAATTAATGTGAGAGTGATGCATTATTTTCTCTTGTGTCTTCTAATTAATGTGTTTATGAAACATGTGACATTAGTTCAAGTATTCAAAATAAAATTCTCATGTTTATAATCGCATGAATTCTCATGATTCATTTTTGTCTACAAGAATTTTTCTTAGATTTAGGACATGTTATTTATAATTACTATGGTTACTTATTTGGTATCTAATGGGCCCTATAATTGGATAGTTTCCTTTTAGTGCCTAATACTTTTCATCATCTCTTTTTGCTAAGTTTCAATACATTACTAAAACCTTTGATACCTTTTATATACTTTTAAGCAATTTTAAGTATGTGGAAATGGAAATATGTTATGTTGATATATGTATGCATGAATTCATGAATGTATATGAAATTTAGTATGATTTCATTTTTAATTTATGATTGTTAATGATGAGGATGTCTTAGGATTAAGACTAACATTTGTAGCAAGGACTGTCAACCCACAATAATAGGTTTCTCCGCCCACAACATAAGGACTATGGATTGTTGTAGAGAAGAAGTCAAACGGCCAAAGCATGACACTTTTCAAAGGAAACAAAGGTGATCATTTATTGATCAGTCGTGAGTCACCACATAACACTCTTACTCGCCAAATAAGACAGCTAGGAGAAGAAAGAGTATGCTTGTGGAAGGACTAATATATGGCATGACTCTTTTGTGAACACGTCTCTATTATGAGTGGTTAAATTGTTAGGCATAGAATCTGAATTTGGTTTTTCTACTCCTGCTTCATACAGTTATTGTTTTTTGTTTCAAACCAAGTCCTCTTTCTACCTTTGAGTGAGAGTTGATAGTTGTTTTATAATTATATTTTTCAATCCATGAATAATGAAATTCCTCACAGACCCTGTATAGGGGGGTCTTCTATCAATGAGGAGATCTAGCTAGCTAGTCATTAGTTTACCATTATTACTCAATAGTTGCAGCAATAGAATGTGTGTTACATTACAAATATCTTTAACGGATTCCTATTAGATTTCATGTAAGAGTTCAGTGTTATGATGCCATAAAGAGAATTGGTTTGACATCATGATTTGTTGAGTGAGTGTTTTATAAATCTTGTGGAAGAAACAACTCAAGCAAGGGCCACTTGAGGTATTGTTGAACCACTTTAGTTTTTGTTGATAGATTAGATAATGCATTGTTGAATTCAATTAGTAGTTTTCAGTTATATGTTTATGAACGCATGTGTTGTAATTCATGAATTGGGTTTTGTTTCTTAATGTTTGGTTTCATACTTTGAAGGATTAGCTAGGTTAAGACACTGCAATTTAAATGGTTAACAACTACAATATTGAGCATTAGGTACCAGTAGCATAATGTAACAATTTACATTCATTTCCCCTATTTTGTGAATTAGCAATTTATTCCTATTTCTAGGTTTTACTGTGTTTATACATGTGTGTTTACATATACTCCATTGATGTAGGATGTGTCTAGAATCTATGAATGCATATATTTTTCCAACACTATCTAAAGTCTTATGACTCCCTCGTTGATAATTTAATGTAACCCTCTTGTGAAAGATGAATTTTTCAGTTAGGGATTCTTAGGTCCTTTGAGTTGTGTGTATACCTAGTATCACCATGTTAATTAGACATTAGAGTGGCTCCACAGTATCAATGAGCTTATGTATATGTTTGTGTATGAGTTGACTCTTATATTCAATTGTGTAGTACTAAATTTTCAAGGTAAAGGAGGGTGGCCTAGGTGAAAACAATATGTTTGGTAGAGGCAAGAGATACCTTTCAATTTATCTATGGCCTTGGGCCATATATTTGCTTTGTAGAGTTTAACCTACAATATTTTTCTCTTAATCCTTATAGCATTATATAAATTTTCTCTTCTTACTTTATGCTCATATGCCATTGATTGCAAGTAGCTTTGTTTTGTATATATTAGGGCTTTAAGTTATAAATATGGTCTTGCTTATTTTATCTCATCTTGTATACATGTAAGTTTTTTTCTCTTCCCCTATTTCCCTCCCTCCCCTATCCCATTTTGGTTCTACTTAGTTTGTACATCCTAGAGATGGATTGTGGCTTCTTGTTGTGCCTATAAGAGGTGCACATCTCCAAATAGAGCCAATGTTGGCTATCCCCCTAGAATTGTAGTTTTCCCAACTTCATTATTCCCATGTACCTTGATGTACCCTATGTCAACAGTGACCAGAGATATTCAAGCTTCTTACTTGGCATGGTCATCACATTTTGGTTCTACTTAGTCTGTACATCCTAGAGATGGATTATGGCTTCTTGTTGTGCCTATAAGAGGTGCACATCTCCAAATAGAGCCAATGTTGGCTATCCCCCTAGAATTGTAGTTTTCCCAACTTCATTATTCCCATGTACCTTGATGTACCCTATGTCAATAGTGACCAGAGATATTCAAGCTTCTTACTTGACATGGCCATCAATTTAGATGTGTTGCTTGCATTTTTATCACCTTTTACTAAAGACCCTAAGATTAAATTAGTGTTACATTTAACACTAAAACTAAATCTCTGCACATTTAGATATTTCCCTATTGACAGTTGTGTTTCTATTAAACCAATCTACCTAGCAGTTTTGATTTATTTATTTTTTTAATGTTTGTATCATATCTTAAATCTAAATCGGAACTAATTGTATTCCATGTTGGCCACTTTTCTCCTCATCTATAGTTATTTTTTCCTTAAGCATTTTCCCCTCAACCAAACAAAATATAAACCAATAAAATAGATTACTAGTGTCCATTGTTTATATTATCCCATGCCCATACTCAGTCATCCCCAGTATCATTTGACTTTCGGGTATACAACCGTCCATGCGTCTATTACATTGTATCCATGGACCTGAAATACTTATTAATCAGCTTTTAGCTAAGGCTCGCATCCATTTCATGCATCTTGTATGTCCTATTGCCTCCCAAACCTGAGCAAATGAATAAATCAAATATTAGTGGGGTTCGCATCTGGCATATACTGTTTTTCAACTGTGATATTCTGCGGACCTACCATTCTTTTGCAAACGAAATTGAGGAATATTTTTGGGTGCATGATGTCATGAGTTTTTGACCTATCATGGGGCATTTGTTGTATGTGCTACAAGCCAGGCTTAGCAATGAAAGTTGAACTATAATAGGGTGTGGTGTTGGGAAATATCTATTCAGTTTGAAGAATGTATCTTTGATCATATATTAATTAATTGAAAATAAAAAATCCCTTGTACTGTGATTTTAAATTAATTAATAAATATAGTTAAATAGACAATAGTATTACTAGTTTGGCGTGGAAAAATTATAACACCCCAAAAGAGGTTTCGTTGTGACATGGTAGGCCTTTGGAAGCTTAACCTTACATAGAGATAATTGGTGCTATATGCATACCTTCCACAATAGTATGTGGTTATGGCTCAGTAAGCAATGCCATGCAGAATCCTTTGAATAATGGCACAAGGGTTCAATGACAAATGAACAGTTTACTAGCCAACCAGGCATGAATGTTGACAAGAATACAGGCAGACAAATGAATACAGTGCAACCACTATCCAATATCACTGCGCTAATAAAACCCAATGCACTATAGAGCCTGTACAAGTATGAAGTAAGGACATGAAAACAAAGAAAGTGTAATTGGGCATGATACAATGCAACATGGAGGAGACCTGGCTCTACAAATTAAACATTGTGCAACCATGAAGTGAAAGACGGAGAATGTAAAGGTCAGTCAAATGTTAAGTGCAGCGCAGAATTAATCTTTGTTGACATTTAAAGTGAATGCCAAAACAAAAGGTGGCACAAAACAAATAATGATGTGGGAACAATCATAAGGGCTGCACAAATCAAATTAAGGACCAACAAATATCATTCAAGGTGTAGGCTAATGGCGGAACGGTCTTGAGTTTTGGCTAGGTAATATAGAAGTTGGTGTGCGATACCAGCAAGTTTAAACAGTACATTCTAATTTTTTATTTGTTTAAGTGGTTCAACTGAAATCATATTACTTTTTTCAATAAAATCTATTTATTAATTTGATTTTAGATGAACCACTTAAACAAATCAAAACTTAAAATATGTTTCTATGTCAAAATGTGACATACACTTCTACATAATTTAATATATTAGTGCACTTCAACAAACATAAATAAAGACTCTTTCCTGTGCCTAACTGTTTAGATCCATAATATAGAGGAGCAGATCATTGAAAACTAAAAGCTTCTGCACTGTTATTCTTTCTCAATCAAGTGGTCCCCAAACTCAAACAACAGGAGATTTGAAACTGTTACAATAAAGGTGTATGAACCATCCATCATGAATGAGATGGATGGTGCAATAGTCATGTGGCCTCAACAAGGTGAAAAGATATTTGTTAATTCCTAAATTTCTCAATGAGCATTAGGAAGAAAAGTTTTCAAGGGTGGACCCTGCATGGCTTTAAATTTGTAGATCTTGTGACATCAAGTTTATAAAGTACATTAAATGACTTTCCTTGCATTTTGAATAGCCTACATCCTTATTGAACACATCCCCATATAATTTCAAAGGAGTTCTCGATAATAAAGGGGTTTCACTCTAAATGTTTCAAACAAATTACTTCGCATTACAGAAAAGTAAAAAATGAGGATGGGATGGAAGCAAATGATATGCAACAAAGGACTGGTTCAAAATAGCAGATATTGGGTGGGTAAATGATATTTACTAATGATTTTGGATCAATATAGAATTAGATTAATCAGGTATGGTGTTTGACATATTGGTAATACATATTTTAGTGTTCAGTGTTAGATGTTGTGCAGCTAACTAGGTCCATGTGTGAGGTGATATTCTACCATATTCTTACTGAATCAAATCTAAATATTATTTCAAGTGTCAAGAAGATTGGATTTGATTTGCTACATATGTAGAAATGAATTGCTTATAGGGTACTACTATTTAGAGTTGGTATAACAAGTAGAGGGCCAATCAATTTCTTATTCAAGAATTTCAACTGTCATTAATTGGCACATGTGTCTTCTAAACACCTTCTCATTACCTGCTATATATGTATATTTTCCATTGTAAGAAAAGGTTGGTTAGTTTTGAGCCTAGTCCTATTGAAAATCCTTTGTATATTAAGAATTTTTTAGGCATCAAATGAAGTGTATGTCAAGTTTAGTTTTCTCATGTTTTATAGGTTTGGAGAAGGAATTAAATGCATAAATATATTAATTTTCTAATATATCTCCTTAGTTATCTAGAATTTTTTTTTGAATAACTACTCAATATTTATTCTTAGGATTAGATTTATTAAATTATCATTATATTAATTGGCTAATTCTTTTAGGGAGTTGTAAAATTGTGTCAAAGTGTAGCTGTACAAAACCTTTTAATATAGTATATGGCCTTATTATGTTTAGATTTTGATTGTTTTAAGTATGTTCTTTCATGAATGTTTCTAGTTAACATATGGGTTTGCACTTGTCGATCAAAGAGCCATGCTTATGGTTTTTAGTTGTATACTTATTATCATATATCAATATTGCAAGTATGTTAATATTGAGAATTGTGTTTGACTCAATTGTCTACATGATCAAGACACTCATATTTAGCTATTTGTTCCCCTAGCACACCATTTAAAATCTTTAAAATATAAATATATATATATATATATATATTTTATTTTAGTTTGTTCCTTTGATTTGTACTCTTTCATTACTCAATAATATCGCTTGTCATAAATATTTATGTGATTGTACAATTGTTTAAACTTTTTTGGATCCATATAAGAGATTTTTTCAAATTATACATGTGTATGCTAGGTTAAGAGGATTTATTTTTGTGTCAATATGAGGTCTTTTAGATTTATTTGTGACTACAACTAGGGCATGGCCAACAAAGGACTATTCTCTAATCTTTCATTTCTCTTTAACAATATTTTTCAAGCCCTAAAGAAACACACTCCCAAGTTTAGCAAAGCCTTAAGAAGAATGGTAGATGCATCTCCCATCACTTGGTTTCAAACCTTTCATTCCTTGTGGATGAGTCTTGTGTCTTTATCTAGGATATTATCATTCCCCTTGTCTTGTTCTAAGTATTGGATCTACAGTAGTTAAACCATAATTCTAAACACCAACAATGTGAAGGATGTAATATTCATGCTCAAACACCAATATTTAAGCTACTAAAAACATTTTTTATTAGATCTTTATCCTTCATGTGATCTCAAGAAAATTGATTTGTACTTTTCCTTTAATGCCTTCAACAACCTCTCAACAACCTAGCTATGAAAAAGACCAAAATTAGATTTCAAGAATATTTTGAAATAAATTTAAATTCAATTGAAATTAAATCTAATACCAATTGTTAATTAGGTGCAAGACAACTGAGACGGGGGTGAATCAGTTGTCACACAAATTCAAACTTAAAATTTTATCACTTATCAAATCTTCAACCACATTATTTTGTTATTAAATATGAGCATGAAACACAGATAATAGAAAGTAAATCAACATGATGAACACCAGACTTTTTCTGTGGAAAACCCAATAAGGGAAAAACCATGGTGAGGGTTAACTCACAATATAAAGATTATAAACTAAATACAAAGGCTCACTACCAAGGGATCACTGCCCAAAATAGGACTCACTGTCCAAGTACAAAGGCTCACTGCCTACAAAGGACTCATTGTCCAACAGGGAGGCTCACTACCTACAGATACAAAAGAGAACAAAAGATCCACCATTACAATTAAAGCACATTCACAGGATTACAGAAACCTTCAATTCACTGCCTTCAGCACACTGAAAAACTACTATCACAACTCACTCACACACACTTTTCTCTTATGATTTGTGGCACACTTTCATCACTTTGCATCACACTTTCATACAATTCTTCACAACTCGACTTTCCTTTATACCATTCTCAACCTTAGAAACATTTACCAAGGTCGGCCACAATACATAGTTTCATAAATTCAAATATTAGGTTAGAAACTCTAAATTCCCGCATAGGAAAGGAATAAGAGTGGACCAATAAAAATAGAAAAATAATATTCTTGAATATTCTACACACTTCCTCAATTAAATTTTATTCTTTGAATGAAGTGTAAACACTAGGTCAGCCAAACCTAATGAAAACACAAATTATCAATTATGCACACACTTCCCAACAAGAAGATAACACGTGGATGATGCAACACACTTCATTATGCACGAGAATATATCTCACAATCTTCCAGATACATCCGCAGTAAAAACAACAGGCTTCAATCACTGAATTTATTTCACCAGTCTGTTTAGTCTATGCAAACACAAACAGAAATACTAAAACATGATTTTTGGATCACCAAACTGCAAACTTCTTCGCCAGAGCATAGGAAAGACCTTCACAAGACATCTCCCAGATCTGCATGATCTGAAATAAAACAGTGGAGGACTATGGAGCAAACATATTCCTCCCAGTCCATAGAACACTAACACTATTGGTAGAACACAACTTCACTTACCATCTCACCAGAAACTGAAACTTAGAATATATCATCATCATATCACCATCAATACGCCTTCAGATCCACACAAGCATGGGATCAACACAGTAGAAATGCGAGGTAACACTTCCAACACTCTAATTTATTTTCTTCATTAATTTTCTCAAAAGCACTTGGAAACTCATCACACCAACATATCTGCAACACCATGAAGGTAGCTCCATGTACTCACAGCATCTCACCAGCATCTCAACCATATATGTACAATCTGCAACATACTAAATAGTGTTGGCATCAATGACAACATTAATGACAACACCACCAGAAAAGCTCATACTTGCAACACATTATGCTTCAAGGTGTTCGGAAAGAGCTAAGAGGAATAAACAAAGATATGAGAAAGAAAAGAAAGGTAAGAAGATCAACAGATCATATTATGTGAATGAGGATGCTATTATATTTGATGAGGAATCTGATTATGGAGATCCTGATGACAATGAATGCTTGTTCTTGGCTATAAAATATGAACATACTTCTACTAATTCTGAAAAATAGGTGAAGGAATGCCCTCTTAAGAAGGAGAAAAATGAAGGTATTGTAATCTCTGCCCTACATGCTAATCAGGAAAAGAACTATTGGGTTGTTGATAGTGATTTTTCACATCACATGACTGCTGATAAGAATGTGCAGTAAAGGATATAATCTTGTATTTAAGGATGAAAGATGTGAGATCAAGAAAGATTCCATAATAGTGATTGTTGCAGGAAAGAAATATGAAGGAAATATATATCAACTTAAGGGTGCTAATGGACAATGTTGTATGACTCAAATTAATGATAGTTGGTTGTAGCATCAGAGAATGTGTCATATGAATTTTGATAACTTGGAGAAGATTACTGCAATTCAAGCCATGAGAGATTTACAAAGGATTACAAAGTCTATTAATGCAATTTGTAGGAATCGTCAGTTTGGAAAGCAAGCAAGAAACCATTATAGATCAAAGGAACAATCTACTACTAGACTACTAGATTTAATTCATACAGATCTTTGTAGTCCTACAAGAGTGAGAAGTCTACAAGGTGAAAGGTACTTTATTCTTTTGATTGATGATTATTCTAGATATACATGGGTTACATTTCTTAGAGAGAAATTGGATGCATTAGATAGATTCAAGACATTCAAAGCTATGGTTGAAAATGAAGTAAATTTGAGGATAAAATGTTTAATATTTGAAAAAGGTGGTGAATTCACCTCCCATGAGTTTAATATGTTTTTTGAAGTTCATGGAATAAAAATCAGTTATCTACTCTAAGAACTCCTCAGCAAAATGGAGTTGTTGAAAGAAAGAACAAAACAATTCAAGAGATGCTAGATCAATGATTACTTTATTGGTCTATTGTAATTTTACTGGATAGAAGCTAGTCATATTGTTGTTTATGTATTCAATCGAGTTCAAGCAAAAGAAAATAGTACAAAAACCCCGTATGAGCTATGATGGGAAAGAATTCCTATTGTTAAGTATTTCAATGTATTTTGAAGCAAATGTTATATCAGACGAGATGAAGAAAATTTAGGAAATTTTGATGCAAGAAGTGATGAAGGAATTTTTCTTAGATATTATACTAAAATCAAAGCTTACATATGTTTCAATAAAATACTGGGGAAGATTGTAGAAAGCTCAAATGTCAAGGTTTACGGATATGTATCTAATGAACCTGATTGTGTAATGATTGAATAAATTGTGGAAGAATAGGAAAAGGATGAGCAAGAGAAGAAAAATGAAAAGAAAGAAGAAGAAGCTCCGATGGTGTCCCCCAAGACACCCAGATATGTGCAAAAAATAATTCAGAAAATCATATCATTGGAAACAAGACAAAAGGAGTATTGACAAGAAGCAGAGCTACTACTAGTGAGGTAAATCTATGCTTACTTTATGAGATTGAACCTAAGAATGTAAGTGAAGCATGTAAAGATGAGCATTGGATGGAACCTATGAAAGAACTTATGCAAACTGAAAAAAATAAAACTTGGGAATTGGTCCCAAGACCAGTAGATAAAAACATTATTAGATCAAAGTGGGTATTTAGAAATAAGTTGAATGAGAATGGAGAAGTGGTGAGAAACAAAGCAAGGCTTGTGTGTAAGGATTACTAACAAGTAGAAGGCATAGATTCTCAGGAGACTTTTGCTTCGATGGAAAGAATGCAAGTTATCAGGATGTTCTTAGCATTTGCTACTCATAAATATTTCAAAGTCTATCAAATGGATGTCAAGTCTGCATTTTTGAATGGTGAGCTAGAAGAAGAGTTCTACATGGAAAAACTAGAAGGATTTCAATTTCAGATCAACGAGATATGATCTACATATTGAATAAGTTTTATATGGATTGAAACAAGCTCCTAGAGCTTGGTATGCAAGGTTAGATAGGTACTTGATTCAACAAGGTTTCAACAAAGGTATGGTAGATAGTAATCTGTATTTTGAAATTGAAAATAACAAAATCTTGATTGTGGTTGTATATGTTGATGACATTATTTTTGGACAAAATGAAACTATGTGTAAAAATTTTAAGGAAGAAATGCAAAAATAATTTGAGATGTCTATGTTTGGAGAGATGAATTTCTTTCTTGGGCCACAAATTAATCAAATAGAAAAAGGGATTTTTATTTCACTGTCTAAGTATGTGAAAGAGATGTTGAAGAAGTTTGGGATGGATGGTTCCAAACTGATATGCACTCCTACATGGTGACTGCTTACAAATTAGATAAAGATGATTCACCTAAGGCTGATCAGAGCAAATATAGATCTATGATTGGTTGACTATTGTATTTGACTGCTACTAGACTGGATATTATGCATGTTTTCCATCTTGTGGGTAGATTTCAAGAAGATCCTAAGGAAACACATGTTGTTTAAAGAATATTCAGATACTTGAATGGAACTTTGGATTATGGATTATGGTATCCTAGGGATACTAAATTTATAATAAGTGCTTATACAGATGTAGATTGGGCTAGATGTATAGATGATAGTAAAAGTACAAGTGGTGGTGCATTCTCTCTTGGTTATAGATTTGTCGCACGGTTGAGTAAAAATCAAGATTTAGTTTCCTTATCTACTGCTGAAGCTTGTCGGAAATCATGTCTCAAATTACTAGTTTGATATCCTATTAGCAGTGTCATGTGTTTATTCCTTTATTGGGATAACTCTCCTTTGTTGGAAAGACCTTATTCTATGTCTCCTTGATGGACTAATTTTACTTCTTGCTTTGGCGTGGTGTATGCTTTGTCAGCAAGAGTTGTTCACTTCAGTGGGAATCTTCTTAATGTCTCCTTGAAACTATGATGAGAGTGTATCGGAGTGACTTTGTTGTTTCACCAGAACATTGAGCGTCATGTCTGCATTTCTCTTTTAAGAACTGGAATTAGGAAGGTGTTTCCACACTCAGCTTTCCTTACATTTGGTAACAGAGCCTAGCCAACTATGTTATCTTTGTGGGTAGGATAGGTTTTTTATACCAATTTTGTAGTGGGAGTCTTACAAAGGAATCTAGTAGTCTAAATTGTAGATTGAGATGGCAAGCACATTAGGAAAAGTAGAAATTGAAAAGATTAATGGTGGCAATTTTGAATTGTGGAAACTCAAAATAGAAGACCTATTGGTGGATAGAGATCTCTGGATTGTTGTGTCTAGAACTAAATTATCAGGCATGAAACAAGAATATTGGGACCTCACAAATTGAATAGCTAGAGGTTTGATAAGACTTTTTCTGGAAGACTCTTTTCTCCTAAATGTCCATGAGGAGAAGATTGCATCTTCATTATGGAAGATACTTGGTGACATTTATTAGGGAAAGTCTCTGATGAATAAGTTATTCCTGAGGAAGAAGTTATACTCCTTGAAGATGGAGGAAGGTGCATCTGTAGCAAACCATCTAAATTCATTTAATATGATTGTTGCTCAGTTGGTGTCTATAGGTGTAAAGATTGATGATGAGGATCATTGTATGCTTATATTATGTTCCTTTCCTGACATGTGGGACCATCTAGTGATGGATACTGGAAGTACAACAACCACTTTCAAGATAGATGATATGGTTGCTTCGCTATTGTCAAAAGAAATGTGAAGGAAATCTTCTCAGATGGCCAAGGAGGCTCTTGTTGTTAGAGGAAGATCAAAGGACAGAAGCAAGAAGAAAGACAAGAAGTCTAAATCCAAGTTTGAAGGGAGATCAAATTCTCTAGGAAAGAAGTCCAAGGTGAAATATTGGAATTGTGGGTAGACTAGACATATCCAAAAGGATTGCAAAGAGGAGAAAAAGAAGAAGAACTCTTTGGATAACAATTCTTCTCAAAGTGTTGTGGATTCCTTCATTACTAGCTTGGTGACCCAGTTATCAAATGTTGTATGACCGATTAACTTAGATGCATCATCTTTTCACATGACATCTCACATAGACTGGTTCACAAAGTACGAAAAGTATTGTAGACATGGAAAATATACCAACATACTTGATCTCGATTACTAACACCATTTCATCCTAAATCACCTTCTCAGCTTATCATCACTCTTCATCCCTTAATTTAATAAATAATCATTTATCTAATTAAGTCATTCTCTCTTATTAATTAAATCAATCAATCTGATCTAATTAACCCTAAGTCTCTATTTAATTAAATAATTCATTTTATTTGATTAAATCTCTAAAGTCACCCTATTAAATTAAATAAATTAAACCTTGTTTAATTTAATCTAACATCATTCCCTTTAGTTAAATAAATCAAATCTTTTATTTAATTAAATCTAAATCACATTCTTCTCATCTTTTGATTTAAATCAACCCATAAATCTAAATCAAATAGTCACATCATCTAATCCCTCATTAAATTAATTAAACCTTGATTAATTTAATCCTAATCTCCAAATTTCTCTAGATTTTGCCACTTGCACATGAAAATACATTTAATGGATTTATTAAATCCCTATTTTCTTTCAACTTGGCATCTTTAGGGGAATATTCCTCTAAGTTTGAAAATCCCTCCAAGTGGATTTCTCCTTCCAACCAGACATCCATTCCCTCTTATATGTCCCTGTGCATTGAGCCAAGTGGCATTTAATTCATTATTTTTCCCTCTTGCATGTCATTTCACTATTTTCAAATTCCACCTAATTTCATTTATTGTGCACATTCATCAAAATGTGCTCAAGCTTCCTCCATTCACATCCTGACAAGTGGCACTTGCCTATTGGGTGTTGAATGATCCCACATTCATCCCATTTTGCATGTCTCCATCTTGTCTTTCTATAAATAAGATGTTTCTCTCCTCATTTTGATCATCCACAATTTGAGCAAGTTGACTATACTCAATTTTATCCTCAAGCATATCTATTTTCATCAATTTTATCAAGGTCTTAGCTAGGTTATGCAAATTTTTCATCATGGAGCTTAAGTGAATCTTCAACAAAGTGGATCAATCTTCATCACTCGTCAACATTGAATCATAGGAGTTGGGAAAGGGCCAATTTTCACATCAAACTAGCACCAATTCCCCCATGGGATCAAGAGTTTGCTTGCTTAATTAGGATTTCATTGCTTTCTCATCGTGTTCTTCAATTTTATTTCCTATTTTGAGCATTTCTAATGGATTTCATGGGGAATCTTGATTCTTACTTGCATTGGATCTAATAAGGTGTTTGTTTCTTGTGTTTTGCAGGGATTAGGATTGGGGTTCTACATTTCACGCTAGAAGGAGGGAAAATCTCAAGTTTAAATCACGTTTTTTAACAAAATTCCATGCTTTTCTTTGTTTTTGTGTGTACAAGGAATTGCCCCGCTACCAGTGCAACATTGCCATATAGCACTGCTTCAAACTTCAAACTGCATTGCTTTGTCTTTCCTACCCAGAATTCAAATCTTCTAACTATGTTGTTGGGTCAGTTTATGGGCGCTGGAATTTCCAAACTTCAAAAAGCACTGCTGGGTGAAACTCCACTGCAATCACGCTCTCTGGTTTTACTACAGAGTGTCATTGTCTGAAAAGCGGTGCCATACAACACTACTAAACCTCCTCAAACTGCACCACCTGTGTAGACTGGGCCACTGGAGTCAAGTAAAAGGTTTAAATTAGTTCAATTTTGACATGTGCTTTTTCATTTTGATTACTTTAGGTTGCTAACTAGTTTTTCTAACCTTTGTTTTTCAGTTCTAATTAGTTTTCGCAAGTTGGTCTAATCAAGGTGAAGGAGGAAAACAAGGTTGAAGGTGACACTATGGCATCATTCTCTCATTACATCAAGTGTTTTTGAACACTTTTGTGTTTGTTTAACACTTTTGGAGAATTCATAATCTCTTAAGGATTTGTTACCTTTCATGCTCTTAGGACATACTAAATTTCTTTTGGGCTCTAAAAAGAACACTACAAAAGCTTTCATCTTTACAACAAAGGGCTTAAAAAGAACTCTAGAAAAATCCACTAGATTTTGTTTAAAGGTTAACAATTGAACAATCAAAATCTCACATTTCCTTTGGTGCTTAAAAAGAAGACACTATTGCTTTGAAAGGATAAAATGAACATGTGCTACTTTGTCTTGTAATTACTTACCCAAAGTAATACCATCGAAAAGACGTATGCACTTCTCTCACACCTCACCGAGATCTTGAGAATCACAAGGATTTTTGGTGATCTTAAGTTGGGTAAAGTGATTTCCTCCACATTTCATTTGTGATTAAAATTGAACACATCTTGTGAGTGTGAGTGGAACATATTACATGTGTTCTCTCTTTGTTTCTCAACAAATATCAATCAAACTACGGATATGTTTGCTTGCTTTTGTTTATCTTAGAGGGCTTTCCTTGTGGGAAAAAGTAATCACCCAAGGGAACGACCTAACCGGCAACACGCTAAAGCCAAGCGACTTCCAACCGGTATATAAGTGTGGGTACTTATTGAAAGACAAGTATCACAATGGTCATTCCGATGAGAAGGGAAGAAATGGTCTCTCACCACATGGATGATTCCCCGCAAACAAAATACCCACATTAAAACCCTTGAATAGAAAAGGCCAAAATCCTTGATCTATTTGTTGGTGCAAGAACGGTCATTCTGAAGCCGCCCCACACTTTTATGGCTTTTAGTAGAAATGGAAAGTATGCCATGGGAGTTTCATGGGTATTGATGCTTGGCTGCCCCGTATAAGTGAGTGTTGTGGAGGGGATCCAGTGGGTTCAAGCATCTAACCATTCACTAAAAGTAGGCGTAGTTGGACTTGTCCAAGTGGGGATTCAACAAATACAGTCTTTCATATCCATAGGGTTGTACATGTTTTTGGAAGCAAAACACTTTGCTTGTTCGTAAACATTTGAAAACAAACATTCAACATTATCATCAAACTTCAAACCCTTTAGGAGGATAATATATTTGACAAGATTCATGGGTTATTGCTTACCCTTGGGATTTTATCCTTAGAGGTTTCTAAACTTTTGAATTTATATCTCAATTTTCTTACTAAAGTCAAATAGGAAACTTTTTCCTTAATTTCCTTGACTTCCACATAAATCACTTTGTGGGATGATAAGAAATTAGGACATTAGACATTTAGTTTGAAGAAACCTAATCAAGAATTGTTTGTGGTAAAAATAAGTCATTAAGAAAAGCTAAGAACAATTGAACCCCACACATGTATCTCAAATGATTTCACATAAGATCCAAGTCCAGAAACCAAAGTCAAAAGCTCTTAGTCCAAAAGAACATCAAAAGTGTCTCTCAACGCTCTATGAATTTAGACAAAGATTGCTTTTCAACTTTTACAAAAGAGCTTCAAGAAACAATCCCAATTTGTACTTGTTCTATTATTGTCAAAATCCAAATCTTTTTCGGGAATTTCAGCATCTTGTTTAGAGTAAAGTGTGTTATTCAAAAATGAGGTCTTATAAACAAGAGTCTTTTTTAGGTACACATAGGATCAAATCAAAAACCTTCATCCATCTTTCAAACATCAAACCAAAATCATCTCACCGACAACTCTTTGAAAATATTGAAATCATCCTTCATGATAGACTTTTTGGCGAATTCGTGAATCAAAATCCTTGAAACAAATCAAAATCCTTGAATCAAACATCAAATAAATTTTGTTTAGCTAGGTATATGTAGATGCATCATTCTCCATATGCTTAGTTGAATTATCATCTTGTTTGGTTAGGTGATGGTAGATGCATCCTTCTCCCTACACTTAGTCAAATTATCATCTTGTGAGAAAATCTATCCCATAGAAAACATCCAACATCTTGGGATCCATTTGTTCATTATCCAAAAACAAAGAAATCCAAAATGAAATCAAGATTGAATCAAAAATCCAAGAATCCAAACTCAAAATCCAAAACAAATCCAAGAATCCAAGAAAGTCATAAAAGTCTAGCATCCCCTCAAGATCTTCTAAGAGTTCCACTATCCATATCATCCATCTTTTACACATTTCATCATCACACCTTTTGATCCTTAAATCATCCTAGATCTTCTCTTTTGAACCCCATTTTATGGTTCAAACAAGATCTCAATACAAGAAGAGCATGGAAGCCAATAAAGAAACATCCACTTCAAGTGACCTAAGTAAAACCAATTCTGAAATGAATCTTGTTGTATCAAGCAATCCCCTAATTAACTTTCCTTCACCATCACAAAATCCTCAAGAGGATGTCAAGTAGAGGATATCACTAATAATTCCTTCAAAATGACACAAGATGAGATCATTGAAATGGTCCAAAATATTAAGAATCATAGAATTATCAACATCATCATGAGACTCAATCCCTCACAATACATGCTTGAACTAGCAAAACAAGGGGCTAAACTCCCTTCCGATTTTGATGTGAGCACCATTGTGGAATCACCTTTTGGGTTCATGCCTCCAATTTCATCCATGCCCCCAATTTCATCCACACCTCCATTCCAAAACATCACTCAACCCATCCCACAAATTACATCATCCATTGCTCCAACTCAACCTATTGTTAACAAAGGAGTGCATTTCTCAATGTACTACAAACACACCCCCTCATGAACAATCAAGATTTGGACACAAACACGATCTTAGGGAAATTTGTACCCAAAAATAATCACATCCATATGTCCCCCTCACCTTTCATGATCCTAATGACCCATCATCATCATTTCATGCAACACCTCAAACCTCTCTCCCTATGAACTTGCAAGGAGAAGGAGACTTATTTGGACTAGGCGGCATCTTTGACCCTACATCTTCATCATCTCCTCAAGGGAGCATGCCACTCACTTTTCCACCACTTCCACCCTTGCCATCAATATCCACATCACCCCTCAGATTAGGGCTTCCCCCTTTACCAAATATTAATCAACAAAATCAAATCAACCCCCCAATCATCAATCAAAATATCATACCAAATCCTCCCATCTTGTCATCAACGTCACAACAATAGATGGCAACCATCCCAATAATGCAAGCCACCACCATCACATCATCAACCATCCCCCAAATATCTCAAAACATGGTCTCTCAAGGACCAAGCATATCAATCACACCATCCACCACCCAAACCCCAATAATTAATACAACGGTGCCTCTCATCACCACAATCAACAGCATTCCAAATCCACCACCACCATCGCCACCCAATTCAAACACATCAAACCAATATAGCATTGTGTTGCAAGCTTCTCATCAAGCTTCCTATTAAAAGGCACTCCAAAAAATCCAAATCCGACAAGCTGCACAACTAGCCGCTCAGCAAGCGCAAACACAATTAGCTGCACAACTAGCCGCTCAGCAAGCTGCACAACTAGCCGCTCAAGCAGCACAAGCTACTCAAGTTGCTCAAGCCACTCAAGCTACTCAAGCCGCTCAAGATGCTCAAGATGCTCAAGCCGCACAAGCTTCTCAAGCCGCTTAAGTTGCACAAGCTACACAGATTGCAGAAGCTTCCCAACAAGCATAAGCCAAGTCTCAGGCACAAGCATAAGCTCAAGCCCAATACCAAGCTCAACAAGCACAAGCATAGTACCTCACATAGAAATAAGCAACCCAATATCAAGCATATCAACAAGCACTGAAGCAATACCAAGAGTAACAAGAAGTAGCCCGATTAGCAACCCAACAATAAGCATTGTTGGTGCAACAACAATAAGCTCAACAACATGCACTATTAGTGCAATAGCAACAAGATGAACAACAAGTGTTGTTGGTACAACAGCAACTACAAGCATACTTGGTGAAACAAAATGTGAAAACACCATCCACCAATACAACAACCAATCCACCCATCCCGCTAACAATTGAACCATCGCAAAACACCTTCACTCCACCCCCTGATTTGCAAAACGATGTGATAGCACAAATCAAGTTTCTCTTGCAACAAGTGCTTGATCTTCAGTCAGGGAAAACCACAAAGACACCTAGAAACTTGTGTCCTTATTAGTTTGATAGGAGTCTTGCAATGAAACCATTCCCAAAGGGATTTGAAATCCCCAAATTTGATAAATACCATGGAATGGGAAACCCTAAAGATCACATCAGGAAATTCTAGGTGCATTGCATGGAAATCACATATGACGATACATATCTGATGTGACTATTTCCTAGAAGTTTGGTTGGCCAAGCCATGGAGTGGTTCTCTCTCCTTCCTCTTGGCATCAAAAATTTCCCAGAAATAGTAGATGCATTCATAAAAAATTACGCCTTCAGTATCGGTATGGATGTCAGTCTAGAGGAACTATCATCTCTTAAACAAAGAATGAATCATTTGCTTCCTTCTTACAATGATGGCGATCCAAGGCCAATAAGAGAAAATGGGCCATGTCAAAAGAACAAGTTTACACCATCATCTCCAATCTGGAGGGAACCTTGGCATTCCATCTCAAGGTGTAAGGTATCACCACATATGACCAATTGATCTCCAAGGTGCTTAACATTGAACGAGCCCTTATCACACAAGGGGGGACACCCACATATCTTGAACAGCAAAAAAATCACCCATCCACCAACTATAATGACAAACCTCTCACATGGGTGAAGAACAGAAGCATTACCAACAATGGTGTTGTCGATACTAAAGTTGTCATCAATACCCCTCGACAAAACACACTTGCACCCCAACAACAACCCCAAAACAACAATTAGAATAATCATCAAGCTAACACAGTGACATAGTAGCCAAACAATCAAACAATCAACAATGTTAATGATCAAAGGGAACCACCCCAGCGAAACAAAAACTCCCCCAAGTGGAAATACATAGCCCTTGGGGAATCGACCGAATCCATCATGAAGAGGCTAGTGGTGGAAAAACTAATCACAATCCCCACTTATGACAACTATCAAGAATCCTTGGTAAAACCATAGTGGTATAACAAAAATCACCTTTTTGATTTACACATAATCAAGGGACACACAACTGTCAGTTGTATGAGGTTTAAAAAATTAATTCAAGACCTCATTCATGATAAAATCATAAATGTGGAACAGCCAATGGGAAATCAAAATCTCAAAATCTACATGAATTTGATGCCCAATCATAACAACAAAGGGAACAATAACAATGATAAGGGAAATGGTACCTTCAAGAGTGTGAATCATGTATACGACCATTTTGTCGCATCCCTAGATGAGTATTGCTTTGATATCACCATCAAAGGAGCCCAGGCTGATTATGGAGTCACCACAAGAGGTGGAAAATCACCATCGTAGGGTCATCTCAGCCTCCTAGACCACCCACTTCCAACCCAAGATCCATTCCCAATGGCCATAATGTCCTTGATCAGTTGAAAAGAACCCCAACTCAAATCTCCATCATGGAGTTGCTGAAAATTTCATCAGCCACAGAAAGATCCTTGAAGAAGAATTGGCTTCATCCACCATCTTCATGGATCTTGATGTTGAACAATTCCAAGCTATGGTCTGAAATATCAGTACCCCAAATCCTCTTACATTCTCTGATCAATATTTTCCCGCTCAACCATCTCACAATCGTGCACTCCATCTAGAAGTCCTAGTGCATAAGAACAAATTCAAGAGAGTCTTGGTGGATGGAGGTGTAGGTTTAAACATTGTTACCTCAAGCTCATAAAGAATCTGAAAATATCAGAGGATTCCATTGAAAAAGGAAAAGGCATCACAATCAAGGCTTACGATGATCAAGAAAGAGTGTCTCAGGGCACAATACAACTCCCTATTCAAGTAGGGCCAGCAATTATGGAAACCACCTGTCAGGTCCTTGACCTCGATCTTCCTTACAACATTCTCCTGGGACGTCTGTGGATCCATGTGATGCAAGAAGTAGCATCAAATTTCCACCAATGTGTCAAATTCACATACCAAGGCCAAGAGGTCACTATCCATGGGGATCCTGAACCATTTTCTTACTGCAAGAGCCTAGAAGCAAAATATTATAAAATCCCTCAAGTGCCTAAAAATGATGAAGGCCCATCAACTCCATACATTGACCCAGCTACTCTCACCTCCACTTATGTGATGAATGCACCCGCCATCCCTACCATCCTTGCCATCCCCGCCATCTCCGATATCAAGGTCATAATCTAGGACAATGGGTGTGGACACTATACAATTCCAAAAAATGCTTTTATGGCAATCTCCTAGGTCACAAGGACAAGCATAATCAAATGATGCTTCCTCATCCCAAACCTTCATAGTAGGTTCCTCCAACTTTAGAAGTTGGGAAGATCTAAAGCAGGAAGTAATAGAAGAAGACCCATCCCATCTTTTGTACCAATACAATAGACCAACAACCGATCTACCTATGGATGATAGCAATAAAGGCTTACAAATGATGCTCGCCATGGGCTATGATAGAAAAAGAAATCTTGGAAAAAATGACAACGGGTTTCTAGTATGCATCATTCCTAAGACATGAATGAGAAATATTGGCCTCAGATGTACCCCTCTGAGTATAACCATACATGGACGAGGTCCCCCAGTTAAAGCAGTCAAGACTCCTCCTCAACCAACAACAGTCAAAATTCGCTTACTTGTATCTACTAGCCAAGTCATAGACAACTTCACATTTGACATAACCAATGTTTGTAGTAGTAGTGATGAGGAAGATGACATAACTGACCTACCTATGATTTTTGAGAATTCCTCTCTCCTTATGATTAGTACTGTTTCATTTGAGTCAACAAGTCAAACCCATGAAATAAACCTAGTCTACCCCCAGCTCATCGACTACAACCAATGAGGACCACTAGTTCTAGACACTTTCAAAAACAATGAAGCACTCTCATAATTCATGGGACTGTGGAGCATGATACCATGCGTAGATCACAAGGTTGGGTTTGATATCATTTTGGACACACATGCTTAGTACAGGGAAACGATTGAATCCTTTAGTCGCAAAAGTGAAAATCTAAGAATAATCTCAAAGTCTTTGAGTGAAAACCACACTATGGCACTCTCTGACCCTAAAAAAGTAAAAAAAAAAAGGACATATCCAATGGTGAAAACCTCTTTGAGGCACCCGAGGATGAAGGATTCAATCTTCCCCTCAATGCTCTACATCAAGAAAATTCAACAGTTCTAGCCAAAAAATGCAACCCATTCAACTTGGGAATAGAGGAAACTCTACATATCACATTTTATGTTGAATCATTAATGTTAGAAGAATAGGAGCTCCTAGCTACTTTCTTAAGGGAGAGAAAAGTCAACTTTTCATGGAGCTATGCCGACATGCCCAAGCTTGATCTAGAGATTGTGGTCCACCATCTAGCAGTTTACCCTGAGGCAAAACTTGTCAGATAGAAGCTCAAAAAAATGCATCCCTAGATAGCCTTGTTGGTTAAAATGGAATTGAAGAAGCTACTTGATGCAGGGTTCATTCGACCAATCAACTATCTGGAGTGGATATCAAATTTGGTTCCTATTTCAAAACCCAATGGGGGCATCCGTATATGCACAGATTTTAGAGACCTAAACAAGGCATGTCCAAAAGATGACTTCTCGCTTCCCAACATTGATATGATTGTAGAAATGACCGCAGGACATGAGATGCTTTCACTAATGGATGGATTCTTTGGGTATAACCAAATCATGATAGCCAAAGAGGATCAACATAAAACTGCTTCTAATTGTCCATGGGGGATGTATTGCTAGAACATGATGTTGTTTGGCCTAAAGTACGCTGGAGCAACATATCAAAGGACCATGACCTTAATCTTCATGACATGATCCATAAGACTGTGGAATATTATGTCGATGACATATTGGAAAAATCCAAAAGAAGGTGAGACCACATAGCAGCATTGAGTTCCATCTTTGACAAACTTGAGGAATACAAGGTTTGCCTTAATCCAAAGAATTTTGTCTTTGGCGTACAATAAGGGAAGCTATTGGGATACATTGTGTCTATGAGAGGAATTGAAATAGATCCCACTAAGGTAAAGGAAATCCTTGATATGGAGGCACCCAAGACTTTGAAGCAACTAAGAGGCTTACAAGGCAGGCTCCAATCAATTTGTTGGTTCATAGCTCATCTAGTGAACAAATCAATCCCATACTCTCACCTACTCCACAAGGAGGTAGCATACAAGTGGGATGACAATTGCGATCAGGCCTTTAAAAAAATCAAAGAGTATTTTCTCACACCTCCAGTGCTTATGCCACCAATCCCAAGAAAGCCTCTAATACTCTACATATCAGCAACATCAGTAGCTCTCGATGCTCTCCTAGCTTAGCACAATGAAAATGGAATAGAGAGAGCCATCTACTACATTAGTCATACCATGGTATGGCATGAGTTAAACTATTCCTTCATTGAAAAATCTTGTCTAGCAGTGGTGTTTGCTTCACAGAAGTTTAGACACTCCATGTTAACACACAAAATCAAACTCATTGCCAAGATCAACCCACTCAAGTATCTACTTTCCATTGCAATGCTCACAGGAAGGATGGCCAAGTGGGTCATGATCCTATCAGAATATGACATCAAGGACATAGAATGAAAGTCTATCAAAGGGAAAGCTATTACAGATCAACTAGAAAAAGCACCAATGTACTCAAAGAATCTGCTAATTTCAGAGTTCCTTGATGAATCCATCTTCAACTTGAGCATAGAAAACCACTAGAAGTTGTACTTTGATGGCTCCTACACACAACATGGATCAGGATATGAGGTATTTTTCATCACTCCATAGGGAGACTACATACCAAGATCCTACAAGTTGGCATTTCCCTACACAAACAATATCGCAAAATATGAGGCTCTAACCATAGGACTCGAAATAGCAGTGCAATGGCATATCATGGCTCTTAAGGTTTATGGGGACTCACAACTTATAATCAATCAAGTGAATGATGAGTATCAGACTAAAGATGACAATCGAACTCCATACAAGAAATTGGTGGAAAGTCTTAAGGAGTCCTTCATTGAGATCACATTCGACAAGATACCTAGAGCAAACAACAAAGTGGTAGATGCCATGGAAACAATTGGATCCCTATTAGATATCCCTCACAATGTCCCAAAGCATGAATTCCTAGTAGAGCAACTTCTTGTGCCTGCATTCAAGGTACCGGAGTTAGAATTTGTGTGCTCCTATCACTGAGAATATCACCGTAGAACCTCATCACGGATGAAGAATACTGAGTATCAAGACTAAATGATTTGGAGCTGCTAGATGAGCGATGTATGGGTGCTTTAAATCATTTGCAAGTATATCATAACCGACTCAAGAGGAGTTATAACAAGAAGATCGAGAGTCGGACATTCCAAGTTGGAAAGTTGGTGTTGAAGGAGAATTAGAAGAACATTCCAAATCCAAATGGAAAAGGAGAATTTGAACCCAACTGGTTGGGACCATTTTTCATCACAGTGATCTATAAGTCAAGAGCATATCAGTTATCAACACCCAAAGGGGAGCCTCTATAGGAGCCCATCAACAGCTCCCATCTCAAAAAAAATTATGCCTAGATCTTTCACGGTATAGAACCAAAAATACAAAAAAATCAGAAAATGTCCTAAAAAAATGGTCACCTTGATGAAATCCTGGTAAACAGGTGTCATGGTGACAACAAAAAAGTCAAAAAAGAAAAAAATCCAAAAAAATCAGAAAAAGGATTAAAAACAGTAAAGAGAAAAAAATCGTCCTCTAGTGAAAACCACTTCGGTGGTGCTTTAGGCAAGTACCTTGGTGAAAACCTGACAAACAAGCACCTTGTGTAAATAAGCATTTTCCATCCATCGGGATCTTCATGACTCATTATGCATCATCCATCCATCGCATTCCATATCTCCATCCATCACCCATTCATTTGGCATCCGCATCATAGCTTGGTCATGTGTTCGTGTCATGATCCCTCCCAGTACTACTTGGCCCATTCTTAAGGTTAGTTTGTTCTACCTACATCAGAGTATTCTATTGCATCACACTGGGGGCATGTTCTCATTAGATCGTATTTGTGTATGTTCTTGAAGTCCCCAAAATTAGAAAATCCAAAAAACATCAAAAAATCAAAAAAATCAAAAAACATTGAAAAATCAAAAAATCCAAAAACATCAAAAAATCCAAAAATCCAAAAACATCGGCAAATCATATCAAAATCATGTCAAAATCCAAAAACAGGTCAAAAAGTCAGTCAAAAAGTCAAATAATAGATTCATCTTGTCGAACTACGAGGTCTCTGAGCCTTGAATGTAGGCAAGGTTGATCTTTGATCATCCCCCGAGACACTTAGGTTAGTCCTTTAGGAGTCTGTCATAATAAACTAGAAATCCATCTGTTCATATCTCATCAATAATTGAGTTTGTATCAGTCGAACTACATGGTCTCTGTGTGTATAATGTAGGTAAGGCTAATATGTTGATCAGCCCCCGAGGCCCCTAGGATGGGTCTTTAAGTTAGGTCTTGGTCAAAATCTCATAAAACCCAAAAAAAAAATGGAAAATTTAAAAATCAAAACATTTGTAAAATCTTGAAAATACCAAAAAACAACCTCAAAATAGTTCTAAAAACTTCAAAAACATCCAAATATTTGAAAAAATCCATTTCTCTCATCTAGCTTTCACTCATAATAAACAATCGTCATCCTCAACCTTTGGTAAAACAATCAAAAACAAGTCTACTAGTTCAAAAGTGAAAACTCAAATGTCAAAGTCTCAAGTCTAGGTCAGTATGTAAACAAGCTGGTCAAACTCTTTGTGTTAATAGCCTTTCATCCAATCAGTCCCATATCAATCATCTAATATTGTCATGTCCTAGGATGCATCCTTCCTATAATGGACATCAAGATCAAGCATCACCATATTTTAGTCCTTGCTAGCGGCATTGAAGAATATTAGCTTGTTTGTTTACTTATCTTTTTATCTGTTGCGCTTGTCGGATATTCTTGTAATATAACCTTGGTCATGCGTGCTTTTTTTGAGTGTCGAGAAGGTATTTTAGATATCTTGTTGACCACATAGGAATGCTTTCTTTTCTATGTTTTGGTCGGGGATGTCTAAAATATCCGAACTGCATTCTGAATAAGGTTCCATATATCAAGTGTGAATAGGATTACTCCTATCTAATTGTCGAGTCAAAAAGCATCACACTAAGTACAACTCCATCCTAGTTCTTTATACCTTGATGCATCATACCCTGTGTGTAATCAAACATAAGGTAATTGGCCCTTTTAAAAATCCCAACTCCTCAGTATGCATCATCATCATCATCATCACCTCATGTCTTGTTGGAATCTCTTGCTTTCTTCCATCCTCTTTCATGCTAACATGGTACCATGATAGTTAATCACAAATCGTTATCATCATTGCACTCATCTTGCATCCACAAACCGTTAGCATATTGCATATTGCATCACATAGAAAACATAATCATACCATATGCATTGCATCTCCATCATTGCATAATATAGATTGGTCATTCTAAGCATCTCATGAACCATAGCATAAACATTTCATTAATCATCCCATATAATCCATATCACGTATCTCATAAACATCCATTGCATAATCATATGAGCATGTCAGGTATGTTAGCATTATTAACAATCCATCGCATCACATGCATATGTATCATCCATTTCCATAATCATATGGACATGTCATAAAAGCACCCATTACGCCATCACATATACATCACATATCATATATCAAAATATCCATTTTGCATAAACATCATATAATATCACATGCATATATCGCTTCATAAAACACCATTTCATCACATCATTTCATCATCTCATCATCATAACATCATAAGTGCATATCATGCATGAGAAAATTACATATATCTTATCATCCATCAAGTGCATAATATAGATCTATTAGTCTAAACATTTGCATACCATAACATTTTGCATTAATCAAAAAAATTACATAAGAAAAAGTACGAGAAAAGAAGTGTATCCATACATCATCAAATAAGCATCATATAGTAGGGTGATCCTAGAATAGTGGTTTACAATTTTTGGCCAAACTGGACACTGAAATTAGTATTTTTAACTAAATCTTCACATTCAGGCACCTGTAGCGGCTAAACCATGAGGAATTTGAAGATGATGCAAACTAGAGTCTCATCACATTTTGTCTATAGAATCTAAAAATATTTTTTTCAAAATTTTTGGAATCAGATTGTACTTCTTTTTCCATCTCCCATGAAAACTGGCTTTTTTCATAAAACAACAATTTTAAAAAGTGACGCACACCTTATAATGCATAACTTTTTTTCCATGGAGGATAAAATTCTAATTCTTTTGAATTTAGATTTGTAACTCCAATATCTAGTGCTTCCACTTGGTTAGATAGTTTTTTATTGAATATTTTTTTCTTAATCAAGTTTCAAAGTCAAACCAATTACAATTCAGACATAGCGCAACTGTATAATGCATAACTTCTTTTGTATATATCGAAATTAATTTTTTTTTGTTGGATCAAGGACTTCAATATCTAGTGCACTCATATTTTAAAAAAAGAAAATTTGATAATCTACTATTTTTCCACATGTGTAGAACAGAGACTTTCATTTTCAATGAAAAACCTATGTTTAATAAAACTAAAAAAACAAATACATAATAAAAACAAAACATACTAAAATTATATTCATTGGATAGCTCGTTCCGAGGACTACCTGATTCCAGTTGGGTTTGTGAAGATTCCTCCATTTTCACCCTCAACCTGAGTTCTGAAGTGCCAAAATTTAGGTTTTTTTGTGTCTTAGGGGGGGATGAGGGATAAGGGGGGTTCGTACGAACCCCTAGGGGTTCACTTGAACTAGGGTTCATTTAAAGCCCTTCAAAAGGGTTCACTCGTACCCCTTTGCTATGCATTTTTTTTGGTTTTTTAGCAGTTAAAATTCAAAGGGGTTCAAGTGAACTCTAGTTCGAGTGAACCTCTAATGGGTTTTCTCAAACCTATAGGTTCATACAAACCCCCAAAATCACTTTTTTTGCTTTGGGGTCATTTTTTTGAGTTTTCCTTCCTCACTTGAATTGTAAATTACTATTGTGGCTTCACCTAGTATCATCATCATAGCATCATAACATAGAACATCATTGCATCACATTGCACAGCATATAGAAATAAGATCCATCCATAATGCATAGAAGTAGAATAGCACACATCATATTAGATAAATATCATCTCATCTCATATATCATCAAAATAAATATACTATCATGGTACAAAAAGAATCGGATCAAGTCACATGTATCAAATATATAAGTACAAAGGCCCACTGGGCTATCAAAAATGAGCCCATGGGACACAAAAAGAATCTTGTCTCTAAATCAAAATGAAGGCTAGCCCTGTTGGCTGCTTCCCTCACCACTTGCTCTCTCCTCATGATCCTATGCGGGTCTGTGGCCTATCCTCTGTGTAAAATCTGGTACTCGGGTTGCCCTTGGCATGGCCTGATAATGGTGCATCCTGTAGTAATCAGCCTCCTCCCTGTACAAATGAAGTGGCACAATTCTCTGAGAGGTGGATGCAGGCATACTCTTTATCTATTATCGTCTGCCCATCTCTGTTGTTGCCTACAGCTCTACAGCCTATCTCGGTTGGACCACCTGGTCCCACTCTACTTGCAACTAATCTCTCTCAGCCATAATTTTTTGTACCTGTGCCTATAGCTAGAGAATATAACCATCCCTAGGGTCTGGCTGGAGAGGTGGCTACATGAGTGGTTGATCCTGATCCCCATCCCTGGGCTATGTCGGAACCCTATCTTGGTGCCCATCCTGCCATCCCTAGTCCTGATCTTGTCTGGGGACATCCTGTCTCTGCTCACCCACCTACAAATCTAGGAGTGGTTGATCCTATGGCCCCCTGTCCTAGTCTAGCTCATGTGGTCATGGTCCTCCCCCTCCTTGGCCCCCATCTTCATCCCCTTGGCCTCGTCATGCTCCCCTGCCTCTGGCTCTGCATTGGGTAGATGGTGTCCCTAGCACTATAAAACAAAGAGGTGGTTGAAACCAATCTTTGTATGCATGCGTCTGCCTGACCCTAATCATATGGCCATGGCCTACCACCAACTGCATAAAACTTTGCACTACCTCATATGCAGGTATATAATGGCCCCAGGAGCTATGGCTATTCGTTCATGCAAACATGGCCACATACTGATCATCTAGCCTATCATGTGGCTCATCGAACTACCTATGAACCCTACCTAGTAGGTACATCTCGAGCATCGTACGCTCCCTACCCTGCATCAATCTACCCTGGCAAGCAAAGAAAAGTTTTTGTACGTCATCGGACCATGTAGGTCATCCAAGGTATGGAAACCATGTGAACACCCGCATATAATCCAAAACTCACCTCCAATGAGGAATCTCGTGTTGTCATGTGTGGGTGAAATAAACACCTCCTCTGTATTGCCAAACAACTAGATCATCTAGCTCCATATCTATAGGAACAAATCTCAGATGGAGCACGATGATGTGCTCCCAGGCCTAGATATGAAGCAGTGTAATGCCAACCCCAAGAGCTCGATCTTCCAAGTATGAAAACTCGTACAGATCTATGTATAGCGAGGCCAACATAACTGGCCCCCAGGCAAAGCAAACTCATCTCTGCACCATGCACTCCCAAGCGAGCCCCCATCCAAGACTGAATTATCAGTCCCAGTGATTTGGTACGACGAGACCTGATATGATAGTTGCAATAACAAGATGGAAGGGTGACATAAAGAGCCTATAAATCTCTAACTCAATCTGACCTTCGTAGAAAACAAGCTCATCCTGGCCCATATCATTGTAGCAGGCCTCCCTCCTGGCACCCATGTCATACATCACACGCTCTCTGTGGATGGGCAATTTGTGGATCTGCCACATGTCCTCTAGTGTGACTATTGCCTCACTTGTTGGGAGGTGGAAGGAGGATGTCTCGCTATGCCATCTCTTAGTGAGTACCATCAGCATACCCAAGTGTGTTTGAACGGGCCGAGCATAAGTAATATACCAAATTTTGATGGCCCCTAGATGCTCTTGTTGTCGATCGGGCATATCATCCAAAATGTCAAATAGATATTGGGACCTGTGCTCACATGAGTAAAGTATCATCACCTCCCCCTGCATTAGGAAAGTCACCATGTTAAAATTCATCAAAAATTGTGAACCTGATTTATCTCAGTGTACCCCAAACAACCTTAGCATTGTTGTCTGTGGATGCGGTGTAGTTTGAAATTTTAAAATTGTGCCGCTAAGAGTCTTTGACCCTCAAACTCTGCCATAGCATCGTAGTCTGAGTGTGTAGCCTAGTTTGACCTAAACCCTAAATTTCAAAAGGGATTGCCGCGGTGCACTTTTTATATGCTATTGGGTTTGGAATTTAAACCCTAATTCCAAACTACGTCGCGGCATTGCTACTCATGACTACAACGTAGTTTGAGGCTGTGTGGCACCGATTTAAACTTTCCAACGGTCCAATACAGGACTGTGCCTAAAAACTAAGTTTTTTAGCCTAATAAATGCACACAAAAATTGAAAAATGAAGTCGGGTCAAGTTGACTCACTGGTGGTCCAGTGCCAGGTAGCCTCTATTGTGTGCATACTCTATCCAAGATGTTTTGGGGAAGTTTTCATTGTGCCATCTCGCAAAGGGGTCAGAGCTCAAAATTGCAAAATTGTTGAGGGTTGAATGTGAAAATGAATTGGAAGTGGCCTCTCAAGGCCTATTTAATCTTAAAAATTATGGTTTTTTGACCTTGTTTAACTATCAAGCTAGGGTCTTTGACCCATGATCCCATTTTTTCCCAACCAAGGGTCATTTTGGCACCATTTTTTGTGTTTTATCTCATTTTTGACATTCTTGAGCCTATCTGGACCCATCAAGCAACTTGTCCCTCTTTTTGCGGATCACCCAAAAATTTGATTTTTCATCTGATCTCTCCAAGGTGAGTATATTAGCATGTTTTCTCTCATGGGTAAAATTTTGACTTTTGATCGAGATAGTTTATTCTTTGAACCAATGTAATGAGTACTTTGCTTCAAAGAGGGCAAAATGTAGACATGGAAAATATACATTGATATTACTAACACCATTTCATCCAAATCACCTTCTCACTTATCATCACTCTTCATCCCTTAATTAAATAAATAATCATTTATCTAATTAAGTCATTCTCTTTGTTAATTAAATCAATCAATCTGATCTAATTAACCCTAAGTCTCTATTTAATTAAATAATTCATTTTATTTGATTAAATCTCTAAAGTCACCCTATTAAATTAAATAAATTAAACCTTGTTTAATTTAATCTAATCCCCTTTAGTTAAATAAATCAAATCCTTTATTTAATTAAATCTAAAGCACATTCTTCTCATATTTTGATAAATCAACCCATAAATCTAAATCAAATAGTCACATCCTAATCCCTCATTAAATTAATTAAACCTTGATTAATTTAATCCTAATCTCAAATTTCTAGATTTTGCCACTTGCACATGAAAATACATTTAATGATTTATTAAATCCTATTTTCTTTCAACTTGGCATCTTTAGGGAATATTCCTCCAAGTTTGAAAATCCCTCCAAGTGGAATTCTCCTTCCAACCGATATTCATTCCCTCTTACATGTCCTTGTGCATTGATCCAAGTGGCATTTAATTCATTCTTTTTCCCTCTTGCATGTCATTTCACTATTTTCATATTCCACCTAATTTCATTTATTGTGCACATTCATCAAAATATGTTCAAGCTTCCTCCATTCACATCTTGACAAGTGGCACTTTCCCATTCGATGTTCAATGATCCCACATTCATCTCATTTTGCATTTCTCCATCTTGTCTTTCTATAAATAAGAGGTTTCTCTCCTCATTTTGATCATCCACAATTTGAGCAAGTTTACTATACTCAATTTTATCCTCAAGCATATCTATTTTCATCAATTTTATCAAGGTCTTAGCTAGGTTATGCAGATTTTTCATCATGGAGCTCAAGTGAATCTTCAACAAAGTGGATCAATCTTCATCACTCATCAACATTGCATCATAGGAGTTGGGAAAGGGCCAATTTTCACATCAAATTGGTACCAATTCCCCCATGGGATCAAGAGTTTGCTTGCTTAATTAGGATTTCATTGCTTTCTCATTGTGTTCTTCAATTTTATTTCCTATTTTGAGCATTGCTAATGGATTTCATGGGGAATCTTGATTCTTACTTGCACTGGATCTAATAAGGTGTTTGTTTCTTGTGCTTTGTAGGTATTAGGATGAGGGTTCTACAAGTATGCTAGTGGAAAGGTGTATCTGGAAAGTGACTCATCTCTTGAATTTTTTTGTCGTGGAAGAGTCAAAATTCAATTTCCTGATGGAAGAATTAAAGGAATTGATGGCGTAATTCACATACCAGGTTTGGGTCAAAATTTATTTTTGTTAGTAAGATGAATGATGTTGGTGTGCAAGTTACATTCTCGAGTGGTTGTTACAAAATGAGTAGAGGATCAATGGTGTTGGCCAAGGGTGCTCGTATTAGCACTTTGTACAAGTTAGATGCACGTGTTGTTCAATGCAATAGTGTCTCTGCAAAGTTAGACAAAGCTACTCAAGCAGGGGAGGAGAACATTGTTCCTCTGGGTGCAAACTCTTTGGAGGTGAAACTTCCTATAGAGAAGACCATGTTGTGGCATAATAGATTCAATCACATAGGAGAAAAAGGCTTAAAATCCTTAAAGAATAAAAACCTAGTTGAAGGGCTTGATGATTACAACCTTGAGTTCAATTTTTGTAAACATTCCATTTATGGAAAGCAACACTGTGTTTCCTTTTATTCTAGTCCTCATAAATCTTTTGGCATACTATATTATGTTCACTCTAATGTATTTGGTCTAGTAAATGTTCCTTCGTTATCGAAGTCTAAATATTATGTTTCTTTTATAGATGATTATTCGAGAAGAGAATTTATGTATTTTCTAAAAATTAAATTAGAAGTGTTCAATCGATTTAAAGAGTTTAAAAACTTGGTAGAAAATTTGATTGGAAGAAAAATTAAATTCTTAAGGATAGATAATGGCGATGAATTATGCTCTGCATATTTTAAAAAATATTGCAAAGACCATGGGATTAAAAGGCATAAAACTACACCTTACACTTCACAAAAAAATGGAGTTGCTGAAAGGTTAAATAGAACATTGATGGATAGGGCAAGAAATATGTTGAGCAATGTTGGTCTGAAGTAGAAGTTTTGGGTTGAGGTTGTTGCTACAACATGTTACTTGGTAAATCAATCTCCCTCTTCAGCGCTTATGGATAGGGCACCTGTGGAAGCGTGGTTAGGTAAGAAGCCCTCTTTGAGACATATTCATTTATTTGGCTATGAAGCGTATGCATATGTGCCTAGTGAGAAAAGATCTAAATTGGAAAAAAAGGTTGTTAAATGTATCTGCATTGGCTATGACATTGGTGTGAAAGGATACAAGCTTTGGAATCCTATTTCTGAGAAGGTAGTATACAGTAGAAGTGTAATCTTTCATGAGTTGAAACCTTCTACAATGGATCTACAGTTAGAGATGAAAGAGAAGGAAAATATGTAGTTGAAATTCCTCTTACACCAGAAAAATAGAAACTACGAACTCCAAGTGTACCTAAATTTGAGGAGATTTCAAGTAGTTCTGAGATTTTTGAACAAGAAGAAGAATCAAAACCTCAGTCTCAACCTATGAGGAGGTCTACACGAGAGAAGCAACAACCTGAAAGGTATGAATATTCCATGTTGGATTCTAGTTGTTCCTATGCTTTGATTACTAGCACTGATGAGCCTAGGGATGTGAAAGAGGCAATTAAAATTTCTTATTCAAATTCTTGGTTGGAGGCCATGAATGAAGAAATGGAATCATTGAAAAAGAATGAAACCTAGGATTTGGTACCTTTTCCTGAAGGTCAAAAACCTATTGGCTATAAATGGGTATTTAAAAAAATATTGGTCTAGATGGCTATGTGGAGAAATATAAAGCTAGGTTGGTCGCAAAAGGTTATTCCCAGGTAGAGGGAATTGATTATGGAGAAATATTTTCTCCTGTAGTTAAGTTTGCATCTATCATATTTCTATTGTCACTTGCAACTACATAAAACTCAGAGATTGAGCAGATGGATGTGAAAGCAGTGTTTCTTCATGGAGATCTGGAAGAAGAAATTTATATGTCCTAGTCGGAGCACTTTGTTGAAAGAGATAGAGAAAATCTAGTTTGTAAGTTAAACAAATCTCTATATGTTTTAAAACAATTGCCTAGAATGTGGTACCAAAATTTAGGCACTTTGTGTTGTCATTGGGATTTGTAAGAACAAAATCATATCATTGTGTGAATTTTAAATCTAAGAATGGTTAGTTTCTTATTATTGTCCTATACGTGGATGACATGTTATTCTTTGGGAATAGTAACGGTATGATTTTTTATTTAAAATCTTAGTTGTCAACACATTTTGAAATGAAAGATTTAGGTGCAGCAAGGTATATTCTAGGGATGGAAATCAGAAGGGGTGGAGATGGTAGAAAACTCTTGCTCAGTCAAAGTAAGTATATCAATGATGTCCTTGAGAGATTTAACATGACAAACTACAAGCAGATAGTTTCTCCAGTGTTGTAGGGAATGAAACTCTCTATTGAAGATTGTCCAAAATCTCCTATTGAGATGGAGGACATAACCAAAGTGCCTTATGTGAGTACGGTTGGAAATTTAATGTATGTAATGGTATCTACTAGGCTAGACATTACCCAAGTAGTGGGAGCACTTAGTTGGTTTATGGCTAATGTAGGAAGACCGCATTAGAATGTTGTGAAAAGAGTTTTCAGGTATTTGAAGGGTACCTCTGAGTATGATTTATGTTATCATGGTAACTCATTTGGGTCACAAAGATCTATTAGCATTCATGGATATGTAGATTCTAAGGGTAGGGAACATTGATAGTAGAAGATCCACCAGCGGATACATCTTCATGTTAAATGGCGGTGCAGTTAGTTGGATGAGAAAATGGCAAGCTATAGTCACTTTATCTAATACTGAAGTGTAGTATATGGAAGCAACACACACCTGCAAGGAAGCCATATGGCTCAGAATTTTGTGTTCTGATATTGGGTTTAATGCAAGGAAAATTACTATTTGTTGTGATAGTCAAAGTTCTATTTTTTGGGAAAAAATCCCACTTTCCATGCCAGGACAAAGCACATTGATGTTCAGTATCACTTCGTTCGTGATATGGTGGAGGATGGAAAGGTTAATCTAGAAAAGTTGGATACTATGGAAAATGTAGTAGATGCATTGACTAAACCTATGAGCATAGACAAGTATAGGTGATGTGCTAGTTTGATAGGCCTTGGGGCCTATGACCTTCAGTAATGTCAAACTTGGAAAGAAGCCAGTAAGTCTTCGTCAAGGGGGATCATGTTGGAAATTGTGCCTCAAATTACTGGCTTGATATCCTATTAGCAGTTTCTTGTGTTTGTTCCTTTATTGGGCTGACTCTCCTTTGTTAGAGAGACCTTATTATATGTCTCCTCGATGGACCAATATTACTTCTTGCTTTGACATGGTGTATGCTTTGTCAGCAAGAGTTGTTCACTTTGGAAAGATACTTCTTAGTGTCTCCTCAAAAATCCGATGAGAGTGTATCGGAGTGACTATTATTTCACTAGAACATTGAGCATCATGTCTACATTTCTCTTCTAATAATTGGCATTATGAATGAATTTCCACACTCAACTTTCCTTACAAAAGCTAAGTATATTGTTGTTGCATCTTATTGTACACAAGTTTTATGGATGAAATAGACATTCAAAGATATCAAAGTAATGTATGATGAAAATATTTATATCTTCTATGATAAAACAAGTGAAATAAACATTTCAAAAAATCCAATGATGCACTTGAAGATAAAGCATATATCTATCAGGTATCACTTCTTGAGAGAGAAAGTTGTGGAGAATGAAGTAAAGCTTGAGAAAGTCCCTACAAAGGATCAGATTGTTGGCATATTTATGAAGGTTCTTCCTAAAGATAATTTTGAGTATCTCTAGGAGAAGTTAAGGGTCATTTCCCCTCCTTTCTTGAACTAGATGCATATGGAGATGCATCATTTCAGTAGGTCTATAGATCTATCTTTCTTCTAGACTAATGTTTTGGTGGCTACCTCTCAGGTGGAGCAGGTAGTGTCATGTGTTGTCATTGTATGAGTGTTCTATTTTTAATGTCAAAGGGGAAATCAATGTAAAATATTATTTTCCTTTTTCATTGATGTCAAAGGGGGAGAGGAAGAAGATGAGAAGAGAAGAGTATCATGTGAAAAAGATTATCTACTAAGGGGGAGAAACATGAATAAAAATCATGAGAAGTGTGTTCAAAGCTAGTATGTTGTCTTTGATGGTTTTTCACATCATGTATTGCCATCAATGACAAAGGGGGAGATTGTTGCAAGAATGAAGATGTTGTCATTGATGTCAAATGGTTAATTGGTTATCAACTGGTTGCTATTCTCATTGATGTCATGGATGCAAGTTATTGGATGCATATGTCGAGGATATTGAGAAAATTGTAATGAAGAAAGATTGCAAGTGTTTAGTGGTTGCTCCAGGTTTTGCTCCTATGTTTGTGTGGTTCAAATATGTTGGTTATGGTTGTTAGAAACTATTATATCCAAATTTTTGGCTTCTTATTCATTGTACAATGCAAGTTATGTTCACCAATTGTGAACTGTGGTTTTATGTGTTTCTAGCTGAGGTCCAAGAGAAATGTTGTTGGTCCGAATTTATTTTTGGTTAAGTCTTATGACTTTTGGTTCTAGAGTTAAGTTGTTACGATCATGTTGGAGAAAATTTTGGTATCTGGAAGGATTGGATAGTGAAAAGGGTTGTGTGTGCTTAATTGTTCTATGTGTTTTACATTGGATTGGCCGACCTTGTTTTGATCACTAGTTTCAAAGTTAATGAAGTGTGTTGAGACCTATTTGGGTCCTCATCAAGCATTTGTTTGGGTCGCCCTTATCCTAATTCCACCCTAGGATGTTTTGGCACTGACCTAATTTGAATTTAATGATGGATGGCCGACTTTGGATATGTTTCAAAGTTGAAGATAGTATAAATACAAGATGAGTTAGTGGTGAAAGATATACAAAGAGATAATTGCAAAGAAATAGAACATATAGATGTGAAGAAAATGTGAATCAATGGGTGTATGTGATGTGAGTGTGGAAAATCAATGCAAAGTCTAATGTTGAGTTTCCAGATGTGGTGAGTTGAAGGTGTACTCTATCATTCATGCATGTCTACAAGTGGTTGAGTAAATTATGGTGGAAATATCCATTTCATTGAGATCATCTTCTCTCTATAACATATCTCTTCTATCTTCTTTGTATCTCTATGGAAGTGAGTGCTCTGAGTGGTTAACCCTGTTCAACAATGAGTCTTGATTCGAATAGTGAGTCCTTGTTTTGGTAGTGATCCTTTCTCTTCTAGTGAGCCTTTGTAATTGGTTTTGATATTCTCGATAGTGTGAGTTAATCATCACCATGGTTTTTCCCTTATTGGGTTTTCCACATAAATATGGTGTTACTATGTTTGTGTGATGGTTTTCAGTTTTTGTACTTGCACTTAATGTTTAATCATTTTAGCAAAGTTAAGGAATTGTGATTGATCTAAGTTCTAGTGAATGTTTTGAAAGTTTAAATTTTATATAACTGATTCACCCCCCCCCCTCTCAGTTGTCCTATTCAACAAAAATATGGAATTTGGATTCAATTAATAACATCAACATTTTCAATTCTATTGGAAAGAGTGAGGGAATTTTAGGGAACTATATAAATGGGAAATAAGTTTTTATTTAATCTCAAGGATTATGGATTTCAAATTCAACCTAATTATAAATCATTTGGACTAAAAGGTCTAATAGGTTTCAAGGCTCAAATGGTTAATGAATTCAAGTAAACCTAAATTTAACATCATTCAAGCCCATAATTATTCACAAATATAAATATGATGCCTATAAAGACATGAAATAAAATAATATGAATAACTCAAATAATATTACAAAAATTCATGAATTTAATTTGTATCTCATGTTGGATATTAATTAGACTTGTGAATTAAAATTAAAATAAATAGAGGGACATGCATACAGACCTAATAAAATGTCACAATCATAGAGTTTGAAAAGAGGGGGTCATAAATTTTGAGGAAATTTTGGTGTTTTGCACAAGTGGAAATAAATGGAAACTCTTTATGAGAGAATTGTACAAGCTTAGAATCTAGAATTTATAGTTAAAATAGAGAGAAAAATAAACAAGAAAAATCATAACACAATCCATGTTGTTCATGTTTGAGTTAAAAAAAATAGAATAAGATTGCACTAGGTTCTTTTCATCAAACCATGTGCATATGATTAAAATACTCCATGTAAGTCTATAAGAATTGGTGATATGGAAAAAGGATTCAAGAAAATAAAAATAAGTTATCTTGACACTTTGTAATGTTCCAATAATTTCCCTAAGACATTAACAAAAAAAATAGACAAGAAAAGTTCCAGTGTTACAAAGATGACACCAAGCATGCCATATTACACTCCTATGCATGCAAGGACCAAAAAAATAATACGGTCATACACTTGATAAGAACACAAATGCACTACTTATTACAATACAAGCTAAAGAATTACTAATCATAATTCAAAATCACCATGGCTAGCTCAATAATGATGTAGTTGCAATCCTTATAAATAGCCTAATAAATAATTACTCCATACTTGCAATCCTATTAAATAGCCTAATAGACAAATTACCTTGTACCTTAAGATTTGGGAAGGCGAGAGAAATTTTAAACTAGTTTAAAACTCAAGGTATGACTAAAATTTTCAAAACCTTAGACTTTAGAGTCATTTTTTCATACACTATACATCTCAAACTTCAAGGTCCAATCAGCACTCAGGATGATCCCACAAAACTGGTTTACAATTACATTGAGGAAGGAAAATAGCAAAAATGCTCCCAAAAACTAAAATTTGGGTCTTTTAGGGGTTCAATCGAAGGGGGGTTCGCTTGAACCCCCTTCAAGCCAACCCCTTTTTCAAGATAGGTTCGATCGAACCCATTCTAGTCAGGTTTCCCTTGTGGAACAATAGAAAATGCTAGAAAAAGTGGGGTTCTCTCAAACCCCCTTCTAGTGAACCCCCTTTGCTCAAAGGGGGTTCAAGAAAACCCCCTTATTTTCCCTTCTCCCTCTCTTCCACCAATTTTTTGCAAATTTTTTCCTTTCAAAGCTCGAGTTGAAGATGAAAATGGAGGTAACATCATAGACCCAACTAGATGATGGTAGTTCTCGAAACGAGCTATCCATCGAATATATTTTTCATATATTTTGGTTTTATTATGTTTTTTTTAGTTTAATTATACATAGGTTTTCACCAAAAATCAAGCTCTTTATTCTACACATGTGGAAAAATAGTATATTATCAAGCAAAGGAAATGGGGTTGTGCCCCACCTTTTAGGAAATGGAACACATAGGGGGAACCCATTTTTGCTCTTGTTTCATCAAGGAGACCCTGGAGATCTCAATCTAGGGATGGAATTAGGGAAAGAGATCTACAATAGGGTGTCTTAGGTCTATGATATAAGACAAGAAAGTTGGCTCACCACTAAGAAAGAGGCTTAGAAAGAAAATAAATGAAGCAACATGCAAAACCTAACTATATGACCTAGAAAATTAACTAAAATCATAATAGAAAACTAGAGATAAACAAAATTGCACCTGGAAAACTGAAGATGCTTGAAACAGGGTCTACAATCCCAAAATTATGAAATTTGAATCACACTGGCCCAAATCATACACAAATAGGGGCGATTTAGTCTTAATTTAGGGTTTCAGGCCAAAACTCGAATCTACAACTGCTAAACCAGGATCTACAGAAGAATTCTAAAAACTGGTATACTGAGACTCATACGCTACAAGTGGTGATTTATTCCTAGTATCAGGGTTGATTTGAAACTATGATATCCTCTAGTGTCCTTCTGTAACTTATCTCCCTTCCAATCTTTGAGTTTAAAAGCTTGAATTCTACTCTATAGATGACTTGCCATGACCTTACAAGAAAGGTGACAACTTTCTCCAACCTTTCTCTTCAATGTATCTTCAACCTAAATCTATAATTCACACATAAAAGAGAGGGAAAAATGTTGTTTTATTATTAGATAGGGTTTTTCCTTAGTCAAACCCCATTTTGGTAATCAAACCTTGAAATGAATAGAAATATAATGAAGGAATGGTGAATGAACAAATTAGTTACGTTGTAACTCACCAAACCATTGGAACAAAGGTCGCAATCTCATATGAGATGGCTAACTTGAATGTAGATCTTGACTCTTGATTGTATGTTATGGATCTTGACTTGAATGCTTGCTTGAATCATGAAATACCTACATCACAAATGTTAGATAAAAAAAAACATGATGCATGATGACTTTGAAATGATGCTTGAATCTTGAATATAGCTCCAAAATTCTTCATAATCAACTCTTGAATGCTCTTGAATGCTCTTGTAATCATAAAATTTCTATAGGAATGCTCTCATCAATTTTCTAGGAGAAAATATGTAAAATAACCTTGTATTTATACCTTTTTTATGCCAATTTTTTTGAAATTACAACACTACAAGCCAACATTAGATCTAAGAGAATAAAATCCCACCAAGAATTTGAATTTAAAATAGCTCCAAGCTAAGTAGGACTCATATGCCAGTCGGGGTGTATGAGTCCTAGTAGCTTAATCTTGGCACACAAATTTCAAGAAATGGTAAGTTATATGCCAAATTCAAGAGCAGGCCCCAAAACTTAGGTGGGAACCATACGCCCAAGGTAGTGTATGATTCCCATATCACTAAATTATGATTGGTTATTATATATGTGTCAGGATCATCCTTAGAAAGATGCATTAAATAAGGCTTGTGGATGTAAAATAGGACCAAATAAGGCATAAAGAAGCCCAATTTTAGCAAGGAGGGCCCAAACAAGTGTTAAAATTTAAAGGGATACATTTTTCTACACTACATTTAGCCCCTACTTTAGTGAGAGGAAGAACTTGCTTCAAAATCACACCAAAGTAAACAAACTTGCATCAAGCTTGGGGTCCAAGTGTACCAATGCTAGTAAGATAGGATGAAAATGATAAAAATGGTTGTCCAAGCCCCTAGGATCAAGATCCTATGGCAAACCAACATAGGCACAAAAGAACACACATGAAAATGATGTAAGGAGCAACAACAAGGTACAAGCATACACTACCAAAGAGAAAGAGAAAGAAAAATAAAAACAAAAAGCGGTGGATCAAGCCTCAACCATTTGTCCTGAACATGGTGGATTAGATCTAAGTTTTTTGCCCAAAAACATTTATAAGTGGATCACAATATCCATTATGCAAACCAACACATGCTCACAAGGGCTAGTGGAACCCCAGGCTGTCCACTAGGTGAGTCTATAGAAAGACACATAAGAACATAGCTGGTTTGTGCTCACACACACAAGAAAGTGGCTATGGGAAATTCATGCCTAAGTTTGGCTCCTATATGGTAACCATACCAAATCTATACCTCCTGATAACTTTGATAAGTTGCCACACAACACAAACAACAAATTCCATGAGGCAAGCAAAGCTTCGTATGCTTGACACCCATGAACAAACAGGATGGATCCATAGGCAAGCAAAGTGTGTTATGAAAGGTGGACATATAACCAATATTGTAAATGAAAAATAGTGTAAGGTACATTCAAAGGAGTTTTTCTTAGTTCATGTAAGGTCTTCGCTTAGGGAACATCATGCCTAATGTCTCCAAGAGAGGACCAATCAAAGAATAGAAGACTCACAACTTAGGGGATGCAATGTGTCACATCAAGCCAGTAAGAGGAACATAATAAGCTAAAAGAGGTCACACTCTTGAGGGACATCATACCCAATGTTACCACAAAGTGAAAGATACATCGCATGAAGTAAGAAGACTACACAATGAAACATAAGTTGAAAAGGAATAATGCCAATGTATGCCTCCACTTTAATGAAGTTGCTAAAAACCATGATGTGAGAAATTACTTTAAAGTAGGAAATGATAAATTCTAACAATAAAGAGGACATGAGAGCTTACTTGGAAATTCCTATTCCAAGTCATATGTTTCCAAATAAAGCTATGTCATGAAAAAGGGGTTTCCCCCAAAATGAAATCCAAAAATCACCTAAGGGATCCATAGATTTGGGGTCAGTATGTCTTTTCTACAATGTTTTTAAGAGAGCTCGGAACTGTCATCATTCCCCAAATACTCATGGAATAGGAATAATGACACAAAGAGAGCAAAAACAAAGAAAAAATTTTGGGTCAACATGGAAGAGACCTAAATGTCTCAATGCCTTGTGTCATCCCCAAAAGGAAAACACAAGATAAATGAAAAGATAAAATGTTTACGACATAGAGAAGAATGTAGATACAAATAGAGGAATGTCACAAAGAGAGAAAGAGAGAGATCAAACAAAATGGTACAAGGGATCACATTACGTACATGTAATCACATAAAAGAAACATGAAAAAGAAAGTGAAGACAAGACTAATAAGGAACATGCGAGTCAACCTATTAACAGGTCATCTGCATCCTAATCTTGTTCATTGTATACGGAAGGCAGGAAATTAGCCAAAGGGACAAGAACAAGTGACGAACTAGGAAAAGGCTATCTAATTCTTTCCCCCACAACGTGCAAGACAAGAATGAGCTGAGGTAGGTGATGAGAAAGAGCTCCTTGCATTTTGGAATGATTTTAAATGAATGCAAAGCATGTAATAGTGAGCATATTTTGATCCTACAACTATTACATGGCAAGGAATGAAAGGACATTCTTTAAGGAATTATTTCTATGATATCAAACTTTTTAAATATTTATTTTAAAGCACGACAATCATTAGTACTATGTCCAAGAATTCTATGGTATCGACAACATGATGTGTTTGTATTCTTAGGATTTGTTTTTTATTCTCTTGCATGGGTGGTGTGATAAGTCCTTGACTTAGAAGTATGTGTAAGGTTCTTTCAGTTGCAAATGGTGGACAAGGGAATTTTAGTTTCTTTAGTTTATAAGATCTTCGTTGCTTGCTAGATTCGCCAATTTCTTGAGTTAGATGTTGAGGAGGAGGACCTAAGATGATCCTATCATCCTTATCATCATTATGAGGCATTGGTTGTTCTTTAGGAAGGAGGACACTTATGTCAAGAGGAGGGTCTTGATATCCTATCCCTTTGGTATCTTCAATTGGTATTTTTTCTAAGATTTGATGAATTTCATGCTCACTTTTGTATCACATCCTTGTTTGCTTAAGATCATGAATCTTTTCCATATGTATCTTCTAGGTTGATTGATGTGTTGGTTACTTTGTTAACATAGAATGGTTGAATTTTTGCTTGATTAGAGGTGCTAGATTCACCTATTGTAGGGAACTTAGGCTTACCTTGCATCTCAATTTCAGGATGTAAAAGGCCAATCATCTCAAGTTGTGTTGGTTGTTTCATGGAAGGATAAAAGGATGCATTAGTCTCAAGGTTGTTAAGGAAATTGTTTATGAATTTTTTCATGTTGTCATCATCTTCTCCAATGATTTAAACAGCACAAGGAGGACATGCATTGGAGTTGATTGAGCATGAGTGATTTTAATTTCATTAAGATCATTTTCAATGGCACAACTTGACACATCCACTAATGATTTCAAGGACATCCAAAGCTTACCAAAGCACATATCCATGATGAAATGCAATATAATAACCTAGAATGAAATTTGTAAATGCAATTTATAAATTAAGAAATGCACAAAATGAACCAAATTAAGCTAGATGAAATGAAATGAATGAAATGGGGACTCAGTAAACTGAAACAGAAATCTAACAAAAATAAACAAAAGCACAGAAAAAAAGTTTTTAATGTTGTCAAATGCAGTTTCGGATCTAACATGGGACTAAATCACCTAGAGGGGCGTATGAGTCCTAGTTAGGGTTTTTGAAGGGTTCAAATGTTGAAAAATAGTCAACACAAAATTCCCAGAAATAGGGTAAAACAACTTGTACTAGGACTAAATCGCCTAGAGGGGAAAATTAGTCCCAAATGAAGGTTTTGACACTAATTTCAGCAAATTCTGATTGAATTTTAAGGTTTCTAACTTGTATGCAATCCAAACTATATGAAACTACAAATTTTAAATGAAATTCAATGATGCAAGATGCAAAATTGCAACATATATGCGCTTTCACTAATGCAAGATTTAGAAGCCCTAAATGCAAATTAACTAATGCAAGACCTAATGCAAAGGTAATGTAAGCTAGATATAGGACTATGATGCAGTCCAAATTAGAAATAAGGTGTTCTAAAGGCTAGATTCAAAAAAATGAAATGAAGGAAATAGGGGTGTGCCCCACCTTTTAGGAGATGGAACACACAGGGGGAAGCCTATTTTTCTCTTTTTTCATTCAAGGAAACCCTAGAGATCTCAATCTAGGGATGGAATTAGGGAAAGAGATCTGCAATTAGGTGTCTTAGGGTTTTGATTAAAGACAAGAAAGGGAGTTCACCACTAAGCAAGAGGCTTAGAAAGAGAAGAAATGAAAATCAACGTGCAAAACCTAACTATATGACCTATAAAATGAACTTAAATTAGAATAGCAAATTGGAGATAAACAGAGGTGTACCTGGAAAACTAAAGATGCTTGCAACAAGGTCTACAATCTCGAAATTATGAATTTTAAAGCACATTGGGACTCATGCGCTAGTAGGAGCGATTTAGTCCCAATTTATGGTTTCAAGCCGAAATCAGAATCTACAACTGCTAAATGGGTAAGTGCAAAAAGATGGGTCCCAAAAAGGGGGCTTAAGTGGCCACTTTTTTTTTGAAATCAGGAAATACTGACCTTGGATGTGAAATTAAGGATAGTTACACTCAAAATTTTGAGATGGAACAAAAACAAGGATCGAAGTGCTCTGAGTCTACTTTCTAAACTACTAATTTATTTTTAAAATGATTGAGATTAAGGGATTCAAAAGAGGGGCGTACAAAAATTGGTGTTGTTTTTATCAGAAAAACATAACATTGCAACTCTTGTACGTCCCTAGCATAGAGAACTTTTTTTAGTATTTTTTAAATCGTTATGCTGAGGAATTTAGTTAACAGTATGTAGTTGATGCACGATTTTTATGATAATTTTTTAATCAATATTTTATTTTTTACTAATTTTCTAAGTGGACACTTCCTGAAAAATAGAATTTTGGCCATGCTACCCCTACAAATTTTGGAAACTAACTGAACTTAAAAAAAAAATGGAGAATGGAGTCTAGTTTCTAAAAACGTAATTTATTTTAAATTTCAATGAACGGTTAATTTATAACGAAAAAAACACCAAATATTATTTTTTGTCAAAAAAGAGACACACAAACAAAAGAAATTATAGATGAAAGGCTTAACATTGTCAAAAAAGTGAAAAATATTACATCGTTGGATAGCTAAGAGAGAACCTAACATTACCCAAATGTTTGATTTGTTGGCATTGAATCACGTACAATCCTGACAGTGAGCACAAACTTGATTATGTGAAATATTGTAGAATAATTAAAAACATATCTCTGGTTGTTGGGAATTCCCTCCAAGCCTTTGGGTTGGTATTCCAAGGAAAATACCAAGCCCAAGGCTTGGGGATTACCAAAGCAAGATATAACATGTGTGCATTATAACACACTTGTGTTATATCTTAGTTTTGACATGGATTTTGGGTTTTGTGAATGCATTGACAAAACGTGAGTGCGTTATAATGCTCTTGTGTTTTGATCTACATTGAATTTATTTTTCTTCTCTTTTTTTTCTTTCTTCTCGTTATCTTTGAGGGAAACTATATACATGAAATAAACATTTAAGTATAATTGACATTTACATATGGATGTTTACTTTCTTATACTTTAAGTTATATTTCATGTATATAATTTTAGGATGTTTGAGAGTGGTTTTGGATCTCTAGGAGTTATAATGCAAATTCTAGTTTTTGGAAGATCTCACAAATTTCAGACTTAGTCAAATTTTAGTAATTAGGAGGTCAAATTTTAGTAATCAGCAAGTTGTATTATTTTTCTATCTCACTCATTTTTTATTCCTTACCTCTCTCTCTCTCTCTCTCTCTCTCTCCATTACTCCCTACCACTCTCTCTATTTCTCTCTACCTCGCCTCTCTTTCACCTCCCTCTCTCTCCCTCCATACTTCTCTCTCCCTCTCTTCTTCCCTATCTACTCTCTATCTCCTAATCCCTCTCTCTACCTACCTCTGCATCCATCAAACCTTACCACTCTCTCTCTACACCTCTCTATCTGTAGACACATAAAAATGACCTAGGCCTGCAAGCTCTATTTTTCACCTTTTTCATCCTAGCATAATTAAGACACTTTTAATTATGTCCTTGGTCCACCTTCGTCTATTAATTAAATAATTCATAATTATTTAATTAATTCATGTCTTTTTATTCTTCATGATTATTGAATAAATAAATTTTATTTATTTATTCAATACGTCACTAATTGTCTAATATCTTCCCATAATTAAATAAATTTCTTAATTTATTTAATTATCCTTGTCCAATAATTCCTCTTGATTATTTAAATAGATAAATTCCATTTATTTATTTAAATATGTCACTAATTCTTAAGTATTCTTATAATTAAATAGATTCTTTAATTTATTTAATTATTGGTCACCTTCTCTAATTAAATAATTATCTTTAATTATTTAATTTGACATTTCCCTCTTTTTAGTAAATAATTTGAAATAATTATTTACTGTCATGTGGTCCCACCTTTTTAATTAAATTAATTTTTAATTCAAAATAGTCTTTTTCCTCCAAAAATCAAATAAATTCTATTTATTATTTGATTTTCCAGCCACATCTTTTTCTGTGTCAATCTTATCTCTTGTCACATGCATTGTCAACCCTTGATTTGATTTTCTAAAAATCAATCATGTCCATTCATTTTGAACTTGACCTAATGTTGACCTAACCCTAATTGTGGGTTGTCAAATTGAATCTTGTCCATTGAATCTAGGGAACTTGTCAACTTTTGGTCTTGGCCATTCACTCAAAATTGCATTTTCTATAAAATGGCAATTTTGGTCTCATTTTGTCATCTCATGCTATCTAGATCTTAGGAAATCTTGTGTTGTCATGCTCTTGCACTCTTGTTATTTGTCATAGGCATATTTACATCTCATTTGGCATGATTTAGACATAGTTTAGATGCTTACTATTTGTATTATAGCTTAGTATTGCATGTAATCACTCAAATCCTTCAACATTTGCTTAGGGCTTGTCATTGTCATTAGAATGCTCATCATAATCTGAGGGAAACATCATATTTGTAGCAATTTGAGAAGGTATAATGGAGGTCATCCATGGATAATGAAGACATTTTGGTGAGATCTTTTCATTTGTTTTCATGTTTTTCCTTTGCACTTCATTATCACTTTGAATTTTTATCTTAATGCTCTAGTCTGCTAACCCTAGGAAAATTCCCTTAGTTACATTGGTGATGCAATAAATAATCCCATAATTGATGTCATTTTCACTCCCATGTGTGATGCAACAAATAATCCCATAAGTGATGCCTTGACAGCTAAAGTGGATCACTTACAAATGACCATAGAAAACATGTGAGCATCTGACAAGAAGTCACACATGTCCTATGACCTATGTTTATACCCTTTGGACACAAATTTGTACATGCCACCATTCCCTCCTGGATATATGACACCACATTTTACCAAATACAAGGGCAAGACAAATCCTGTTGAATACATTCAAGAATTCATGACCAACTATATGAACATTGCTTATGAATAGACTTACTTGATGAGACTTTTCTCTAAGAGTCTTACAGGACCTACACTTGAATGGTTCTCCACTCTAAAAGGGGTAAAAACATGGGACGAAATTAAAGAAAAATTTATGAAAAATTATGTGTATAACATTGACATGGACACCTCCATCACTAGCTTATGCAATCTTACATAAGAAGATGTTGGTGAAACATTTATCCCCTTTTTCCAAATATGGAGAAGTCTAGCAAGTCGTTGTCACATTGACATACCTGAGAAAGAAAAGGTTGACATTTTTGTTCAAACACTCCTGGCACATTGAAATATGGATTGCAAGTTAATTGTTGCACAACCTTCATAGACCTAGTTGAAAAAGATGTCCAAGTTGAGAAAGCCCTTGTTGCTAAAGGGGAATTAAAATATGGTCCTAAAAACACAAACACAAATCCGCCCACAAACAAAAATAAGTATTGGGTAAAAAATAAACATGTTACCAATGACGACGTTGATGCCAAGGCTATGAACACAATGGGACTAGTACTTGCTCTTAAAATATCTCGTCCACAAAACAAACCGACAACAATATTGACACCCCCCATCAATAACCAAAGTGGTTAAAACACTCAAATTCAAGGACAACCCTACCAAACAAGACAATTTTCAAAAACATGAACATACACCAACCACTTTGGGAAAGCCAATTGAGGATTTCCTTAAGAAGGTCCTTTAAAATGGTCTCATCACACTTGAGGACCCTAAACCATATGACCCAGGGCAATTTGAACCATCATGGTGGGATGATAACACTTTCTATGATTACCATTAGGCTAAAGGGCATAAAACATCTTCTTGTCAGCAAATAAGAAACATTGTACAAGACCTCATCAAAAATTGAGTAATTGAAGTGGGTGGGCCACAATTCACATCTAGTGTAGAGCATACCATTCATAAGAACCCAATACAAGACCATGGCTATAATAAAGCCTCCTCATCAAGTACCAAAACTAATAACAATCAAGCCAACTACGCTCACACTGCATTCGATTATTTAGGAGGAACCATCATTAATAATGTTTGAACCAATGATGAATATGTCAATACCATAACTATCAAAAGAACACCTAAATGCAATGCTACTACTCGAAGCAACAAAATCACCATAGTTGATCCACCTTTTCGACAACCAAAATTTACAATACCAGGTCCATCTGCAAAACAAGCACAATTAGGCCCATCTACAAAGAAATCCCAACCTAAGAATCAGTTTAACCTCATTGATCAGCTAGGAAAAACCCCAGCCCAAATATCCATACTCAAGGTTCTTCGCATTTCGCCTGCACATAAGGAAATACTTGACAAAACCTTGCAAGAGTTTGTTGTCCCTCAAGACATTGATGTCAACCAGTTTGAGGTCATGGTAGGATATCTCACTACACCCCATCATGTCATCATTTTTTACCAAGATTATTCATCACCAAAGTCCAACCATAATGACGCATTACACATTGAGGTTTTCATCCATAAGCATAAGGTCAAATGAGTTTTAGTAGATGGTGGAGCACGACTTAACATATGCTCCTTAAAATTGGTTAAGGCTCTAGGCTTTTCAAAAGCTTGCATAGACGCAAAAAAGAGCATAGTCATAAAGTGTATGATGACGAAGAGCATTCCTCTCGTGGTGTGATTACTCTTCCTATCAGAGTTGGACCAATCATTATGGATACCACTTTCCAAGTCTTAGATCTTGAGTTACCCTATAACATATTTCTTGGCCGACCTTGGATTCATGCCCTCAAAGTTGTTCCATCCACCTATCACCAATACTTGAAGTTTCCCTTTGACGGCACATAAATCACCATATATGGAGACCCCGGCCCTTTTCAATATTTTACCAACCTAAGGGGTATTTCCGAACATCAAGTTCCCATCAACTGAGAAGCTCCTCTCTTCTTCTTCCCAATTCATTGAGCCATCCACACTCTCATCATCATCCTCATCCATTTCATCCACACCTTCCGCCATGCCATCATCTTCCTCACTTCCTAAGGTTGAGTCCACAATCAAGATCCAGGACCTAGGCTGTAGATAATTCAAACTAAATATAGCATATAGCATCACAACAATACCCAAGCCTCCGAAGGTCTATGGTTGGCCATGTTTCAAAATGGAACCTAAAGAAATCTTCAAAGTTCCACCAAAGACAATTTTCATAAAATGGGGAGACATGAACAATGAAGACATTGTCGACATAATAGGATGGATTTATAAAGAAATGGAAGACTTACTCCCATTACCAGTTAAGATACATGGCGAAGGATTTAACATGATGAAGGCTAAAGGCTACAATGGAACTAGTGGCCTTGGTAGAAATAAAACTGGGCAAAGAGAACCCATAGAACCTTCCAAATGACCAAAATATATTGGGTTAGGGTATGGTCTACCCGGAAATTATGATCGGTGTACCAATGTAATTTCAAGTGAGAGCATGAATGCTTCAGGAAGTGTCAAGACTATTGAGGAATCCCCTACCGAAACTGACTCCCATGAGTGAGAATATGACTCCCAACGATCCTTAAGTGACTATTTCCTTGATGACTTGTTCCTCGAACCTAGAGAACTTACCTTTGAACAAATTTTTGGGAAACATTTAAACTTGACACACTAACAATTTGAAGACCCCAAGGAAACAAGAAAGTTGGGATACACCCTTTGAGCCAAGAAACAATGAAAAATCTGAGTCATCTTCTAGTCCTATTAGCCATACACCTGAACTATCTATTGAAAAATGAGGTGTTTTCTTAGCTTAATGCTCTGTAAAACTTTAATATTGTTGATCTAAGTAAGTCTTTTCTTTGTTACATATATTCTTTGTGGGTGATTATCTTGATTAATCCATTTTACTGTTGTAGAATGTAGAGAGAAGTTGATAGAAGAACTAGACAAGATATTAGAAAGATCACACAAGATATACCGTGGAGAAACCCTTTCGGGAAAAAACTCCACCAAGAATTATTCTATTATTCAATCTCTAAATTACAATAGCTCCAATTCTTGCTTGAGAATGCTTCTTCGATCTTTACCAATCTTCTTCACAACCTACAATAAAAAACTCTCACAACTCTATTCAACTTGATTGAGATAAATAGACAATATGCAACCTTGTAATCTCCAAATGGTGATAATTACAATGCATAAGCTCAAGCCCTTGAAAAGGTATGCCATATTGCTTCAAGTTGAGTTCTACTATTAAGACCAAAGCTTAGAACATGTGCTTTACCCATTTGGGCGTCCCAAACTAAAGCTACAACTCATCCTTCACTTTGGTGATAATTACAAAGTTCTTCCTCAAAGTTGGTGCCCACAAGAGGGTCCCACTTAATAGAGCCTTCAAAAATATCTTATCATGCATTGGAGTTAATTCCAAGAAATCATCTTGGGTGCCCAAGTTGGCTCCAAGTGATTTCTAGTTAACTGAAACATTTACTCAACACCATTCCCAAAGAATGGTCATCCCGTATTAACTGGAGGTAGTCCCTGTTATCTGTCATACAACTCAATGTTATTAGCCATGCATTACAAGTTAACTGAAGCTAACTACATGCAACTCAAAATAACCAACATGCATGCAACATGCACTTGCATGCAACTGAAGATAACTGAACCTTAACTGAACTGAACTGAACTGAACTAAACTAAACTAAACTAAACTAAAACTAAACTGATTCTGAATTGAACTGAACTGAACTGAACTGAACTTAATTGAACTTCAAGCATGCAAACATCAAATCCTAATTCCTAGGATCTTTTCATGCATTCAGAAGTGTTAACTGTTACTTTGAATAGTTAACTGGACACAAGGTGAGTTTCACCTTACCATGTGAGTGTCCCATGTGTCCCTATTATTTAGGAACTCACTATGGATTCCCTCACATGCTTCTTACATTTAGAATTAATTACAAATGTCAATAATCATGATTATTTCATCAAATATTAATCTTATCCTAATCTTAGTGTTGTTGAACACATTCCAAGAATCTAGGAGATACATGAAATAATTAATGTTTAGGATTTGCAATTAAATGGCATCCTATTTCCAACATTCTCCCACTTGACATTATACATTGCAATTATTCTAAACAAGGAATAATAAAACAAGTACAAGACTCAAGGCCAATGGCCTTCTTGTACCAACTAATCAAACCATGCTAACTTCAAATGCAACCTGCATAATCATGAAGCTTCCAAGCAAATGATTAAATCCAAGAGAACTTATCTGTATGGTTTCATAAGATAATCTGTAACATTAATTAAAGTGTTAACTTTTTCAATTAATACATTCCCATTATCAACCAAACCATTACCTTTCCCAAGCCTCTGTAACCAAACCACCTCTTTAGAGGCATGCTAAACCACCGAGTGTGTTGAATTCACATTCAACCAAGGTGTAGACTCCTCGGTCTTTTCTGTTGAAAAACTTTTCTTACAAGTAACCATTCCAACAAACGTCTCTTACTACAATAGAATTCCAACCTCACCTATTTCTCCAAGTATCCATGAGGACCTATAACCAACCAATCCATGCCAAACTCCAAATGAAACACAACACTTTCATGAAGTAATCAAGCAAATGATTAATGTACCCAAAACTTAAGAGAAACACACAAGATCAATGTCAAAGCTCCAATCATGAATCAAGAACATAAACATGACATCCATGATCTAACCATCTCCTCTTAGGAGATCACATGCATCATAACATCCTTATACATCCTAGTCTCAAGAGAACCATTAATATGCCAAACTCTAAATGCATATCAAGAGTAAACCATGACTTCCATAACAAATATACTCTAAACCAAGAAACCATATCTCTAATCACATGGAGATAACCTTACCAATGATGCATCCAAGTCACTACCAACAACTCCCACTGAACCGTGATACCGAGTCACACATGGCATCGTGACTACCATCCTCTCTATGAAGATTACTTTGAAACATGAAGCAAAGAGTTATCACAAACAATATTAGCTGAAATAACCAATGCATCATTACTATTATCTGAGGACTCCTCTGTAGAAGAATCAGAACTCTCTTTCTTGTTCTTACAATCCTTCTTCACATGTCCTAGTTTCCCACAGTTCCAACACTTTACCTTACTTCATCCTTCTGACTTACCCTTACCTTCCTTGTTTCCCTTAGGCTCCTTTTTCTTAGGCCTACCTTTTACAAACAAGGCATCTTGGATTTTCTCCTTAGACTTCCTCCTCATCTCCTCTGATAGGAGAGTAGGAATAATGTTTTCCATCTTTGGATTTGCACCATTTCCACTAATTGCAACAATTAGATTTTCCCAAGAATTTGGTAAAGAACAAAACAATAAAATGCACTTATCCTCATCCTCAAGCTTTACATCTACAGATGCTAACTGACTGAGAATTAAATTGAAAGCATTTAAATGTTGTGCTACTGAATCACCATCTTTCATTTTTAATGAATATAATTTCCTTTTCAGATACAACTTATTGGTGAGACTCTTAGTTTGATAAATATCCCCTATTCTTTTCCATAATTTATATGAACTGGTTTCCATTGAAACATTTAAAAGAACAACATCAGTAAGACATAACCTTATTGTTCCTCTTGCCTTCTTATCTAACTTAGCCCAATCTTCATCTGAAATAGTTGTAGGTGTCTTTGTCTCATTATTAACTGCTAACCACTGATCTCTTTCTTCAAGAAGATCTTCCATTTTAATTTCCACATTTCATAGTTAGAACCATTGAACCTTTCAATCTCTAACCTTGAATTCATTGTAACAAAACTTAATTCCAAAATCAGCAAATAACAAAAATAATAAGAGCTCCCACTAAGCTAAAAAACCTCCAATCTTTTAAGAGAAAGGCTCCCAATACTCTACCCAACCTCAGCTCTGATACCAAATGTTGAAAAATGAGGTGTTTTCTTAGCTTAATACTCTGTAAAACTTTAATATTGCTGATCTAAGTAAGTCTTTTCTTTGTTACATATATTCTTTGTGGGTGATTATCTTGATTAATCCATTTTACTGTTGTAGAATGTAGAGAGAAGTTGATAGAAGAACTAGACAAGATATTAGAAAGATCACACAAGATATACTGTGGAGAAACCTTTTTGGGAAAAAACTCCACCAAGAATTATTCTATTATTCAATCTCTAAATTACAATAGCTCCAATTCTTGCTTGAGAATGCTTCTTCTATCTTTACCAATCTTCTTCACAACCTGCGATAAAAAACTCTCACAACTCTAATCAACTTGCTTGAGATAAATAGACAATATGCAACCTTGTAATCTCCAAATGGTGATAATTACAATGCATAAGCTCAAGCCCTTGAAAAGGTATGCCATATTGCTTCAAGTTGAGTTCTATTGTGAAGAACAAAGCTTAGAACATGTGCTTTACCCATTTGGGTGTCCCAAACTAAAGCTACAACTCATCCTTCACTTTGGTGATAATTACAAAGCTCTTCCTCAAAGTTGGAGCCCACAAGAGGGTCCCACTTAACAGAGCCTTCAAAAATATCTTATCATGCATTGGAGTTAATTCCAAGAAAGCATCTTGGGTACCCAAGTTGGCTCCAAGTGATTTCTAGTTAACTGAAACATTTACTCAACACCATTCCCAAAGAATGGTCATCCCCTGTTAACTGGAGGTAGTCCCTGTTATCTGTCATACAACTCAATGTTATTAGCCATGCATTACAAGTTAACTAAAGCTAACTACATGCAACTAAAAATAACCAACATGCATACAACATGCACTTGCATGCAACTGAAGATAACTGAACCTTAACTGAACTGAACTGAATTGAACTGAACTGAACTGAACTAAACTAAACTAAACTAAAACTAAACTGATTCTAAATTGAACTGAACTAAACTAAACTGAACTGAACTAATCTGAACTGAACTTAATTGAACTTCAAGCATGCAAACATCAAATCCTAACTCCTAGGATCTTTTCATGCATTCAGAAGTGTTAATTGTTACTCTAAATAGTTAACTAGAAACAAGGTGAGTTTCACCTTACCATGTGAGTGTCCCATGTGTCCCTATTATTTAGGAACTCACTATGGATGTCCTCACATGCTTCTTACATTTATAATTAATTACAAATTTCAATAATCATGATTATTTCATCAAATATTAATCTCATCCTAATCTTAGTGTTGTTGAACACATTGCAAGAATCTAGGAGATACATGAAATAATTAATGTTTAGGATTTGCAATTAAATGGCATCCTATTTCCAACACTATCTGTCCAACCATCTGAACTTAATGACCATCATCAAGATTCATCTGAGTTGCCACATGACATACCGACCATAATGATAGTCCATTTCTCCCTTATTTTGACAATGAGTATGAATCAAGTGAAGGAGAATAGTGGATAGAATCTGACTGGGAGCTCCACAATGACAACTTAATTTTCAATGTCTTTGAATCTGTTTGCATGCTTTCCACATCCTCTTCACAATTCACCAATACTGATGATGGTATCTCCTTAGTCTACCCACAATTAATCAATTGGGACCAACAAGACCCACCAGTCTTGGATGTATTTCAAAATGATGAGGCCATTGCAGAATTTATGGGACTAAGTGAGGGAATACCCAGTGGTGATCACAAGGTTGGATTTTCTATTGACCTAGATTGTGTAGCCTACTTCGGGGAGACGGTTTTATCCTCTGGTCACAAAATAAAAAATAAAAATAAAACAAAAAATGAAACGTCTTTAGGTGAAAACTGAAAGGCACCTTTTGACGACAAAAAAGTAAAAATAAAGGATGTATCGTAAAATAGAAGCTGCACAAAATGCATCCTCAGATCATCCTGTTAGTCAAAGTTGAACTCAAAAACTGCTAGACGCAGGATTCATACAGTCTATTGACTATGCTGAATGGATATCCAATATTGTACTAGTCATAAAGCCAAATGGTCAAATCCGCATCTACACAGATTTTAGAGACTTAAACAAAGCATGTCCAAAAGATTAATTTTCATTGCCAAACATAGATATCACAGTCGACCTCATGGAAGGATAGGAGATGTTGTCCCTCATGGACAGTTTTTTAGGTTATAATCAAATTTTTATTTCCCCTGAAGATTAACATAAAATAGCATTCACTTGTCCTTGGGGTACATACTACTGGAATGTCATGCCTTTTGGTCTTAAGAATGCAGGTGTCATGTATCAGAGAGTTATGACAATGATATTTCATGACCTGATGCACAAGATAATGGAAGATTACGTGGATGACCTTTTGGATAAATATTTGACAAGAAAAGATCATTTGAATGTGTTAGAAAAAAATTTCAAAAGACTAGAAGAATAAAAGGTTCACTTGAATTTGAAGAAATGTGTCTTTGGTGTCACATCAGACAAGCTTTTGGGATACATAGTTTCTCGAAGAGGCATTGAGGTCGATCCAACTAAAGTGAAAGCCATATTAGACATGCCTCCTCCAAGATGGATAAGTGAACTCAAGACATTACAAGGCAGGTTACAATCCATCTGGCACTTCATAGCACAATTGGTTGACAAGTGTCAACCATTTCAATATCTTCTATTCAAGGGTATCCCCTTTGTGTGTACAAATAAATGTCAAGAAGCCTTTCTACTAATAAAATATTATCTCTTGTCACCACCTATTTTAATGCCACCTATCAAAGGGAAACCTTTGATCTTATACGTTTCTACAACAACTTCAGCATTGGGGGCATTACTGGCACAGAATGACCATAAAGAAAAAGAATGAGCCATATACTACATTAGTCAGACACTCGTTGGATATGAGTTAAACTATACATCCATTGAACGTGCATGTCTAGCAGTTGTCTTCTCTGCTCAAAAGCTAAGACACTATATGTTGAATCATAGGACACAGTTGGTAGCAAAGATAGAACCCCTAAAATATCTATTGATTCGCACGGCATTGACAAGATGTCTGGAAAAATGGGTCAAGATCTTGGGTGAATATGGCATCCAGTATGTAGAGCGAAAGGAAATAAAGGGACAAGTGATAGAAAACCAACTGGCAGAGGAACCTATAAAAAGTGATGACCCATTAGTAGCAGATTTTCCAGACGAGTCCACATTTCATACAGAACCTAAGTCACCTTGGAGGCTATACTTTGATGGGTCTCATACTAGTCATGGCTCGAGGGTAGGAATATTTTTTATCACACCACAGAGAGACTCCATCCCCAAGTCATTTTTCATTACTTTTCCATGCATAAATAATGTTGCGGAATATGAGGCACCGGTCACAGGACTCAGAATGGCCATAAAATGGAAAATCATAACACTTCATGTTTATGGAGATTCTCAGCTAGTCATCAACCAAGTCAATGATGATTATGACATCAAGGACAAGAAATTAATGCCTTACAAATGAATGGTTGACAGCTTCCAGATATATTTTCATATGTTTACATTTGAACAAGTTCTGAGGGCACAGAACAAGGTAGTAGATGCAATGGCAACAATTGGCTCTCTCTTAGACATCCTAAGTAATGTGCCACAATTTGAGTTTTTGGTAGAACAACTGTTGGTCCCTGCATATGATATCCCAAAATCAGAGATGGTATGTGAGCTTATTGGTCTCGATTCTCCATGGTATCAGTACATTTATAACTATCTCAAGTCCCAAGTCCTTCCCCCCAACCTATCCAAAAACCAACGAAAGTCATTTATCTAAAAAATTTCCCAATACACCATCATCAGTGACACCCTCTACTGTCGTAGCTTTAACAACACCCTCCTTCGATGTCTCGACACTAATGAAGCATGCACAACCTTACGCGAAGTACATGATGGTATATGCAGGTCTCATTCGAGTGGTCCTACTCTAGCCAAAAAGATAATGAGGCTTGGGTATTATTGGTCGACCATTGAGAAAGACACACTTGATTTTGTCAAGACTTATCATCAATATCAGATATATAGTGATTTAATTCATGCTCCAACATAAGAACTCCAACTGATTACATCTCTATGGCCCTTCACACAATGGGGACCCGACCTCATGGGAAAAATCCACCCTACCTCCTCCAATGGCCACAAATTCATTATCACTGCCATTGAGTACTTTACTAAGTGGATTGAAGCCATTACATAATCAGCAAAAAAAATTCCAAATTCATTCTTAACTACATCATTTGCTGGTATGGTATTTTTTAGTCCATCATCACAAACAATGAACATCTATTCAAAAACCAAGACATTCATGAGTTATGTGAGTGATTCCATATTTAACATCATTTCTCAATGCCATATTACCCACAAGGAAATAGTCAAGCTGAGGAATCCAACAAAATCATCCTTAAAATTCTCAAAAATATTGTCAATGACATTAGTCATGACTGACACATCCAACTTAACCCTACTTTGTGGTCTTACCGCACCAGTATCTGCACTCCTACAAGAGCCACTCCATTCACCCTGGTCATTGGAGCTGAAGCCATATTTCCCATTGAGGTTGAAATTCCATCCTTACGAGTCTCCCTGAAGGGTCTAATAGATGATGAAGAATACAGGCAGTCACGACTACACAAGTTGGAGATGTTGGAGGAAAGAAGAGATAATTCCCTGAGCCATCTAGAGGCATATCAAAACCATCTTTTTCAGAGTTACAACAAGAAATTCATGGTCAGAAATTTTGACATTGGCAATTTAGTCGTCATGTAGAATCCTAAAAATCAAGCTGATAGAGAAAAACCTAGCAAGTTCAAACCAAATTGGCTAGGTCCTTATGTTATCATATCCTCTTTTAGTTCTGGAGCATATCAGTTGGCTACTCAAGAGGCTGAACAATTAACAGAGCCCATCAACAATCTACATCTTCGCAAGTTCTATGCATAGCATTAGAAAGTTGGGCCGAAAACCTTAAAAATACAAAAAAAAATGAAAAACAGGAAAAATCGTCACCTTGATGAAAACCTGGAAAACGGGCATCTTGGTGACACCAAAAAAAATCAAAAAAATGACAAAAATAGTAAAGAGAAATAATTCATCCAACAGTGAAAACCTAGTAAATAGGCACTTTGGATAAGTACCATGGTGAAAACCTGGCAAACAGGCGCCATGCGTAGTTGTTCATTGCTCTACCATCTACTGTCACTCTATCTGCCTTGGTCCATAATAAATAATCACCTTTCTAACACCACCTTAGCACCCATCACAAAAAACCTGTCATTTTCTACCATGGTTGATAATGATTGACATCAAGTCCTACATATCACTCATATGTCACCCCACACACGACCTTTTTGCATTTGTCTAGTTGGCTAGTCTTGGACCTGACTAGGGGAAAATTTTCATTAGGTGACTATAGTGGGTATCACACATGGTCTCAACAATCAAAAAAGTCTTGAAAAAACCCTAAAAATCATAAAAAGTCCTAAAAAAATCCTAAAAATCATAAAATATCCTAAAAAATTACCTAAAAATAAACAAATGTCCTAAAAAAGACAAAAAATAAAAAATGTCTCTAAGAAAACACAAAAAAATAAAAACATCTCAAAAATCCCAAAAATATAGTCATTTCTTGTCAATTAAACCAGTCGAGTCAATCGAGTCAGTCATGTCAATCAGTCTTGGTCATTCGTCTAAACTACATTGTCTCTACGCATTTGCTACGTAGGCAAGGCTTATCTTCGAGTCCCCAAGACATTAGGTCAATCCTTTTAGGTTGTCAAAATAAAAATCATGGCTCAATCTTTGGTCATCAAGACAAAGTCATTGGTCATGTCAAACTACGAGGTCTCTAAGTGTATGAGGTAGGCAAGGCCATCAATCGATGAGCCCCCAAGGCCACACTAGGTCAGTCCATTAGGGTTCATGGCACTACACTAGCACACACATCAAAATTCTTCAAGTCAAACAAGCAAACTAATACAACCAAACTTTGGAAATTCTTTCATAAACGCATTAAACACATCAGAATGTCAACATTGACATGTAGTCAACAACAGTCAAACTTTAGTTATCAATAGTTAAACTTTAGTCAAACTTCGGGCAATCTCTGTCAAAACAAATCAAACTCAATCAAAATTAGTCAAATAGTCAACTCCTGGTTATCCTTCAGATGTGTCCTTCTGAAGTGTGGCCTTTGTCATTTATACCTTAGGATGTGTCATTCCTAGGTATTGTCATCATCACCTAGCATTTTGAGGGATCCTCTTGACGTTTGAAAATTGATCCTTTTAACATTTAAAACACTTGTCATTCAGAAACATTTGGCATTTGTCTTTGTCTCTTTCATCATGTTACTAGTTTCTCAACAATATCCTAACAACGGGATTTAGAGAAGCAATGACATCATGATGATTTTCTTGTCTTGTCTTTTTGGCAGTCATGTTACCAGTTTCTCAGCGATGTCCTGACAACAAGATTTAGAGAAGCAGCAACATATCATGATGATTTTCTTGTCTTTTTTTTTGGTAGTCATATTACTATTTTCTTAGCCATGTCCTGACAACGGGATTTAGAGAAGCAACAATGTATCATGATGATTGTCCTGTATTGTCTTTTCAGCAGTCATGTTGCTAGTTCCTCAAGGATGTCCTGACAACATGATTTAGAGGAGCAACGATGTTTCATGACTTGTCTTTCTTGTCTTTTTATGCCTATGGTTGGTTGTGACAAAAATACTAGGGCAATTGCGCTCTTAGTATGAGTCATGATCATCCTTTTCTATGACTACTTGTCATATGTGATGGTACAACCTTGCACACCTTGATCTCTATCATATCATGGTGTTTGTTGGCCATTACAATAATCCACCCAATGATGATTAAGAGCAATAATTATTAAATTCCTATAGTAATATGTTGAAGGATTTAGTCTCCACACTAACATTCATCTCCTTCTATCTTGTCATCCCATCCCATCCATCTCATGATGATATCCTATGACATACAAAAACATAAGTGCATACAGGATCATATAGGCATTGCATTAGGTCAATACATATACATCATCAAAACCATATACATTGTATCACATATTGCATCATACATAGTCATGCATTAACATAATCATAAACATGGAATCCATTCACATAAATGCATTATGCATATCATCATCATTTATGGCATAGCATCATCATGACATATAAATAATCACATCAACATGACAATCACATCATAAATAACCATCATAAAGGCATGCATGGCATGGCATATAAATAACAACATCATCATAGGAATCATAAATGTATAATTCACATAGGCATCACATGATCATCATATCCGCATCATCATAATAATCATCACACAAACATACATCATAATGCATAAATCACATCACATAACATAACACATATAGGCCACATCAAAACTGCATCATATATATATCATCTCAAAAATCATGTCATAGGATAGAGTCACGAGATATCCCAAAAATAAGAGCTCGCAAGCTTAATGGTCAAAAATAAGTGTCTGAAATGTCCTAATGCAAGATAACAATAAGAATGTCTATGTTGAGCTCTCCTCATCCCCTCGAGGAGAAGATGTAGGTGACTGATGTTTTGTCAGGGGAATGGATGCCACCATGGGTTTTGTAACCTTTGTTTGGGAAGCTCAAGGATTTGTCACTATGACCTGTACTGACGACATCATCTTTGTGGTAACATGCAGCAACGAAGACACTACGACTGACAGATCTATCACTGGAGGCTGGTTGTGCACTGACTTGTGCCCTGACTCAGTGGAATCATGACTGTGACTTGATATATGACTTGAGGCATGCCTGTGGGAGTGGCTATATTTGTGCCTTGATCACTATCCTGAGGAAGTGGACCCCCCTGCACTGCTTTAACTTATGTAGTTGTTGCCACTCCCTGACCTGCTCCACTACCTATCCTCGTCTTAGATCATGTCAAAGTGGGATCTCGCCTCTTAGGTGGCACCACCTACTCATACAATAGCCTATACCATCCCAAATGAGTGCTAACCTTGGCAAACTCTCGCGCCATATCCCCTAATGATCTTGTACATAACCATGCAAACTTTGTGCACCACTTTCACATTTGCATCGCAATGTATCAAATGCATCGAACGTGCACTCGAATGCAGCTTACGCACATGCACATGTGTCGCAGTGCATTTGTTGCTTGACCTAAAACCCTAAATATGGCACAAAAAGTGATGAAATGACAAAGTAAGATAGGGGTACGTACCATTGGCTATGAGCCCTCTGGTCGCCTGTAGGTCCACATAATCTCCCCGTGGTGCTCAATCACTGGAATCACCATCTTCACCAAAGTCCTCGCTTTGAGCTCTCAAATTTACTAAGGTGAAAAGTGAAAATGAAGTGACTTTTACCCCATTTTCAACCTATTTATAGGGTCAAAATGGCATTTGTCACACCTTTGATTACTAGAGGCTCTTTTGACTGACTTTCACTGCCTTTTTGGCTACTTTAAACTCCTCGAAATCCAAAATCGTTTGCGCCATCCTTTTCTGGTCATCATGATTGTCCTGTATTGTCTTTTTGGCAGTCATGTTGCTAGTTCCTCAAGGATGTCCTGACAACATGATTTAGAGGAGCAACGATGTTTCATGACTTGTCTTTCTTGTCTTTTTATGCTTATGGTTGGTTGTGACAAAAAGACTGGGGCAATTGCGCTCTTAGTATGAGTCATGATCATCCTTTTCTATGACTACTTGTCATATGTGATGGTACAACCTTGCACACCTTGATCTCTATCATATCATGGTCTTCCATTACAATAATCCACCCAATGATGATTAAGAGCAATAATTATTAAAGTCCTATGGTAATATGTTGAAGGATTTAGTCTCCACACTAACATTCATATCCTTCTATCTTGTCATCCCATCCCATCCATCTCATGATGATATCCTATGACATACAAAAACATAAGTGCATATAGGATCATATAGGCATTGCATTAGGTCAATACATATACATCATCAAAACCATATACATTGCATCACATATTGCATCATACATAGTCATGCATTAACATAATCATAAACATGGAATCCATTCACATAAATGCATTATGCATATCATCATCATTTATGGCATAGCATCATCATGACATATAAATAATCACATCAACATGACAATCACATCATAAATAACCATCATAAAGGCATGCATGGCATGGCATATAAATAACAACATCATCATAGGAATCATAAATGCATAATTCACATAGGCATCACATGATCATCATATTCACATCATCATCATAATCATCACATAAACATACATCATAATGCATAAATCACATCACATCACATAACACATATAGGCCACATCAAAACTACATCATATATATATCATCTCAAAAATCATGTCATAGGATAGAGTCACAAGATATCCCAAAAATAAGAGCTCGCAAGCTCAATGGTCAAACGTAAGTGTCTAAAATGTCCTAATGCAAGATAACAATAAGCATGTCTATGCTGAGCTCTTCTCATCCCCTCGAGGAGAAGATCTAGGTGACTGATGTTTTGTCAGGGGAATAGATGCCACCATGGGTATTGTAACCTGTGTCTGGGAAGCTTAAGGATTTGTCACTATGACCTGTACTGACGACATCATCTTTGTGGTAACATGCAGCAGCGAAGACACTACGACTAACGAATCTATCATTGGAGGCTGGTTGTGCGCTGACCTGTGCCCTGACTCAGTGGAATCATGACTGTGACCTAATCTATGACTTGAGGCATGCCTGTGGGAGTGGCTATATTTGTGCCTTGATCACTGTCCTGAGGAAGTGGACCCCCTGCACTGCTTTAACTTATGTAGTTCTTGCCACTCCCTGACCTGCTACCACTACCTATCCTCATCTAAGATCGTTTCAAAGTGGGATCTCGCCTCTCAGGTGGCACCGCCTACTCATATAATAGCCTGTACCATCCCAAACGAGTGCTAACCCTGGAAAACTCTCACGCTATATCCCCTGATGATCTTGTACATAACCGTGAAAATTTTGTGCACCACTTTCACGTTTGCATCACAACGTATCAAATGCATCGAACGTGCACTCGAATGCGGCTTACACACATGCACATGCATCGCAATGCATTTGTTGTTTGACCTAAAACCCTAAAAATGGCACAAAAAGTGATGAAATGACAAAGTAAGATAGGGGTACGTACCATTGGCTCTAAGCCCTCTGGTCGCCTGTAGGTCCACACGATCTCCCCGTGGTGCTCGATCACTGGAATCACCATCTTCACCAAAGTCCTCCTCGCTCTGAGCTCTCAAATTTACTAAGGTGAAAAGTGAAAATGAAGTGACTTTTACCCCATTTTCAACCTATTTATAGGGTCAAAATGGCATTTGTCACACCTTTTATTACTAGAGGCTCTTTTGACTGACTTTCATCGCTTTTTTGGCTACTTTAAACTCCTCAAAATCCAAAATCGTCTGTGCCATCCTTTTCTGGTCATCAAATTGACTGATCGGGACACTTTCCAAATTTTTCTATCGTCGGGCCAAAATTTGAAAATTTCCTTGAGGGGGCATAGATACTTCGTACCTTCGCTAGAGCATGACTATGATTTATTTTCTTTGTCACAATGTGATAGGTTGCATTATGACAAAGAGGGGCAAAATGTAGACACATAAAAATGACCTAGGCTTGCAAGCTCTATTTTTCACCTTTTTCTTCCTAGCATAATTAAGACACTTTTAATTATGTCCTTGGTCCACCTTCGTCTATTAATTAAATAATTCATAATTATTTAATTAATTCATGTATTTTTATTCTTCATGATTATTGAATAAATAAATTTTATTTATTTATTCAATACATCACTAATTGTCTAATATCTTCCCATAATTAAATAAATTTCTTAATTTGTTTAATTATCCTTGACCAATAATTCCTCTTGATTACTTAAATAGATAAATTTCATTTATTTATTTAAATATGTCACTAATTTTTAAGTCTTCTTATAATTAAATAGATTCTTTAATTTATTTAATTATTGGTCACCTTCTCTAATTAAATAATTATCTTTAATTATTTAATTTGACATTTCCCTCTTTTTAGTAAATAATTTGAAATAATTATTTACTACCATGTGGTCCCACCTTTTGAATTAAATTAATTTTTAATTCAAAATAGTCTTTTAACTCCAAAAATCAAATAAATTCCATTTATTATTTGATTTTCCAGCCACCTCTTTTTTTGTGCCAATCTTATCTCTTGTCACATGCATTGTCAACTCTTGATTTGATTTTCTAAAAATCAATCATGTCCATTCATTTTGAATTTGACCTAATGCTTCCCTAACCCTAATTGTGGGTTGTCAAATTGAATCTTGTCCATTGAATCTAGGGAACTTGTCAACTTTTGATCTTGGCCATTCACTCAAAATTGCATTTTCTATAAAATGGCAATTTTGGTCTCATTTTGCCATATCATGTTATCTAGATCTCAGGAAATCTTGTTTTTTCATGCTCTTGCACTCTTTTCATTTGTCATAGGAATATTTACATCTCATTTGGCATAATTTAGACATAGTTTAGATGCTTACTAGTTGCATTATAGCTTAGTATTGCATGTAATCACTCAAATCCTTCAACATTTGCTTAGGGATTGTCATTGTCATTAGATTGCTCACCATAAATCTGAGGGAAACATCATATTTGTAGAAGTTGAGAAGGTATAATGGAGGTCATCCATGGAGAATGAAGACATTTTGGTGAGATCTTTTCATTTGTTTTCATGTTTTTCCTTTGCACTTCATTATCACTTTGGGTTTTTATGTTAATGCTCTAATCTGCTAACCCTAGGAAAATTCCCTTAGTTACATTTTCTCACCTTTCTCTCCCTCCCTCCCTCATTCCCTCTCTACTTCTCTTTATCTCTCCTCTCTCTCTATCTCTCCTTCCCTCTCTACTTATCTTTATCTCCTCTCTCCCTCTCTCTACCTACCTCTCCTTCCACCACTCTCTATTTCTCTATATCCCACCTCTCTCCCCTTCACTAAATCTCCCTCCCTCTCTCCCTCCCTCTACTTATCTATATCTCTCCTCTCCCTCTATACCTAGCTCTCCATCCATCACAATCTACCACTCTCTCTCTATTACTCTTTATCTTGCCTCCCACTCTCTCCATCCATACCTCTCCCTCTCTACATACCTCTCCATCCATCACTCCCTAACACTCTCTCTACACCTATCTATCTTTCTTCTCTCCCCCCCTCCCTCATTCCCTTTCTAATTCTCTCTCTCTACATCTCCTTCCCTCTCTAATTATCTTTATCTCTCTCTCTCTCTCTCTCTCTCTCTCTCTCTCTCTCTCTCTCTCTCTCTCTCTCTCTCTCTCTCTCTCTCTCTCTCTCTCTCTCTCTCTCTCTCTCTCTCTCTCTCTCTCTCTCTCTCTCACACACACACACACACACACTAGATGTCCCCCTCCCTACCTTTTCCCCTATCTACTCTCTATCTCTCCTCTCCCTCCCTCTACCTCTCTCTCTCTTTCTCTCTCTCACTCCTCCCTCACCCTCTTTCTCTCTCATTGTCTCCTCTCTATCTCACTATTCTCTCTTTCCCTCTTTGTAACTCTCTCCTCTATATGTCACCATTCTCTCTCTACTTATCTTTATCTCACATATCCCTCTTTACCTCTCCCTTCCTCCCCTCTCTCACCCACCCTCCCTCCTTCCCTCTGTCTCTACTTCTCTCTATCTCACCTATCCCTCTCTACCCACATATCCCTCTATCACTCCTACCACACTCTCTTTAGTGCTCTCTATCTCACCTCTCTCTCACCTCCCTCTCTCTCCCTCCATACCTCTCCCTCCTTTTTTCCTTCCTTATCTACTCTTTATCTCTCATGTCTCTCTACCTCTCCTTCCCTCTCTACTTCTTTATCTCCCCTTTCCCTCCCAACCTCTCTCTCTCTCCCCAATCCCGCCCTCCCCCTCTTTCTCTCTCCCCCTATGAGGGTTGAGGGTGTAAGGTTTAGTGTTTAAGGTATAGGGTTGAGGTTATAGGGTTAAGTGCATAAGGTATAGGGATTATGGTTTAGGATATTAGGTATAAATTTGAGGGTATAGGGTATAGGGATGAGGGATGAAGGTTTAGGGTTTAGGGTTTAAGGTATAGAGTTGAGGGTTGAGGGATATTGTTTAGGGTTGAGGGTGTAAGGTTAAGTCTATAGGGTATATGGATTATGGTTTAGGATATTGGGTATATAGTTGAGGGAATTGGGTTGAGGATATTAGGTTTAGGGTTGAGGGTTTAGGGTTTAGGATTTATGTATAAGTTTGATGGTTGAGGGTTGAGGTATAGTGTTCAAGGTTGAGGGTATGTTCACCGAATTGGCAAGCTAGTGGGTGCACTAGCTTGCCAATTCGGTGAAATTGGCAACCTAACTTGGCCTGTTTGAAAAAATGGGTCCAAGAAATGGGGTCTCTCGGTGATGTAAACTCTCTACCCTAATCCCTCAACCCTCAACCCTTAATCCCTTAACTGTTAAACCCTCAAGCCTCTACCCTCTACCCTCTACCCTCTACCCTTAAACCCTAATCCCTCAACCCTTATACCCTCTACCCTATACATTGTACCCTCAACCCTATACCATCAATCCTCTACCCTCAACCTTAAACCCTCAACCCTCAACCCTTAAACCCTCTACACTCTAACCTATACATAAAATCGTCAATGCTTAATTCTCAACCCTCAATCCTATATAATGGACCCTCAACCATATACCCTCAAATCTCTACCCTCAACTCTCAACCCTTAAACCCTCTACCCTATACATTAAACTCTCAACCCTCAATTATCAACCCCCTTCCCTTAATCCATCAACCCTCAACCCTTAAACCCTTAACCCTCAACCCCTACACCCTCTACCCTATACATTGGACCCTCAACCCTAATCCTTCAACCATATACCCTCAAACCTATACCCTCAACCATAAACCCTCTACCCTCAACCCTAAACCCTCAACCCCAAACCCTTAATCCCTCAACCCTCTACCCTCAACCCTTAAACCCTAATCCCTCAACCTCTATACCCTCTACCCTAATCCCTCAACCCTATACCCTCAATCATCTACCCTCAACCTTAAAACCTCAACCCTTGACAGTTAAACCCTAAACCATTAAACCCTCAACCCTAAATTCTCAACCCTCAACCCTTAATCCCTCAACCCTCAACCCTTAAACCCTTAACCCTCAACCCCTATACCATCTACCCTATACATTGGACCCTTAACCTAATCCTTCAACCATATACCCTCAAACCTATACCCTAAACCCTCTACCCTCAACTCTAAACCCTCAACCCTAAATGCTTTAACCCTTAAACCTTCTATCATCTGCCCTCAACCCAATACCCTCTACCCTCAACCTTAATCCCTCAACCCTATACCCTCAACCCAATACCCTAAATCATCAACCCTATAGGTCTTGCACCCTAATCCCTGAACCTATACCCTCAACCCCTATCCCTTTCTCTCTATCTATACATCGCACCTCTCTCTCCCTCCCTCTCTCCTACCCTCTCTAATTTTCTCTATCTACGCTCTCCCTCTTTCTGTGTACCTCTTGCTCAATCAATCCCTACCACTCTCTCTCACTCCCTCTATCAATCTCTCTCTACCTCCCTCCCACCACCTCTCCATCACTCCCTCTCTCTTCCACTCCCTCTTAGGGTTTAGGGATTAGGGTAGAGATTTTTCTTGGGTTTAAGAGTTTAAGGGTTAAGTGACTAGGGTTGAGGGTAGAGGGTATTAGGTTAAGGGTAGAGACCCAATACCTATTGCAAATAAGGTTCTTGTTGCGCCAAAAGATCGACCTATTAATGCCCAATACAATCATTGGATTTATACAAGATCAAGATCCACAGGAGGCAGTTAAACCATGTCACGAAGCCCAATCACCATGTTGGACTATGCCTACCACACGAAGAGGATACCAAGGGTCACACCTTGCAACAATCCCCCCCAATGCAAGTGTAGGGTTCGAACCTATGACCTCGGCTCTGATACCAATTGTTGCAAAGATGGTTGTCGTTGCACCAAAAGATCGACCTGTTAATGTCTGATACAATCATTGGATTTATACAAGATCAAGATCCACAGGAGGTGGTTAAACCATGTCACAAAGCCCAAGTGTTGTGTTGTAATACGCCTACCACAGGAAGAGGAGACCAAGGGTCACACCTTGCAACAATATTATCTACCCTCAATCCTCCGCCCTTAACCTTAAACCCTCAACCCTCAACCCTTAAACCCTTAACCTCAACCTCTATACCCTCTACCCTATACATTGGACCCTCAACCTAATCCTTCAACCATATATCCTCAAACCTATACCAAAACCCTCTACCCTCAACCCTAAACCCTCAACCCTAAACCTTAAACCTTATACCCTCTAACCTCAACCCAATACCCTCTACCCTCAACCCTAATCCCTAAACCCTATACCCTCAACCCCTATCCCTTTCTCTCTATCTATACATCTCACCTCTCTCTCCCTCCCTCTCTCCTACCCTCTCTAATTATCTCTATCTACCCTCTCCCTCTTTCTATGTAGCTCTTTCTCAATCAATCCCTACAACTCTCTCTCGCTCCCTCTATCTATCTCTCTCTATCTATCTCTCTCTATCTCCCTCCCACTGCCTCTTCATCACTCCCTCTCTCTTCACTTCCTCTTAGGGTTTAGGGATTAGGGTAGAGATTTTTCTTGGGTTTAAGGGTTTAAGGGTTGAGGGATTAGGGTAGAGGGTAGAGGGTATTGGGTTGAGGGTAGATACCCAATACCCTCTACCCTCAACCCTAATCCCTCAACCCTATACCCTCAACCCAATACCCTGAATCATAAACCCTATAGGTCCTCCACCCTAATCCCTCAACCCTATACCCTCAAACCCTATCCCTTTCTCTCTATCTATACATCTCACCTCTCTCTCCCTCCCTCTCTCCTACCCTCTCTAATTGTCTCTATCTACCCTCTCCCTCTTTCTACGTACTTCGTGCCCAATCATCCCTACCACTCTCTCTCACTCCCTCTATCTATCTCTCTTTATCTCCCTCCCACTGCCTCTCCATCACTTGGACTGTTTGAAAAAATGGGTTTGAAAAATTGGGTCTCCTGATGATTTACATCAATAGGAGACCCAATTTCTTGGACCCATTTTTTTCAAACAGGCCACTACATTGCCAATTTCATTGAAATTGGCAACCTAACTTGGCCTGTTTGAAAATTTGGGTCCGAAAAATGGGGTCTCCCTATGATTTACATCACTAGAAGACCCCATTTCTCAGACCCATTTTTTCAAACAGTCCACTCCATTGTTAATTTCACTGAATTCGCAAGCTAGTGGGCCCACTAGCTTAGCAATTTGGTGAAATTGGCAACCTAATTTTCCTATTTGAAAAAATGGGTCCAAGAAATGGGGTCTCCTGGTGATGTAAATCATGGGGAGACCCCATTTTGTGGACCCATTTTTTTCAAACAGGCCACTACATTCCCAATTTCACTAAATTAGCAAGCTAGAATTTAGAGGGTTTTAGGGTTTAAAGAGGTTTAAGGGTTGGGGTTAGGGTTAAGGAGGTAGAGGAGAGATAGAAGGAGTAGTGGGTAGAAATAGACTTGAGGGAGAGGGAGAGGGGGTAAGATGGAGATACTTGATAGAAAGAGAGAGAGAGGGAGGGACAGGAGAGATAGAGATAGAGGAGTAGAGGGTTTAAGGGTTAAGGGTAGAGGGTAGAGGTTTAAGGGTAGAGGGGAGAGAGATATGAGTGAGAGAGAGAGAGAGGGACTTGAGAGAGGGAGAGGGGGTTAGGAGGGAGATACTTAGAGAGATAGAGGGTAGAGGGTTAAGAGTAGAGGGTAGAGGGTTATAGGGTTAAGGGTTTAGGGTTTAGGGTTAAGGGGAGAGGGGAGAGAGATAAAGGGATTGATTGAGAGAGAGATACTTGAAAGAGGGAGAGGAGGTGGGAGGTAGAGACTTGAGAGAGAGATATAGGGAGTGAGTGAGAGAGAGATATAGAGGGTAGAGGGTTAATAGTAGAGGGTAGAGGGCCCACTAGCTTGCCAATTCGATGAAATTGGAAACCTAACTTGGCCTATTTGAAAAAATGAGTCTGAGAAATGGGGTTTCCCAGTTATTTACATCACTGGGAGACCCCATTTCTCGAACCCATTTTTTTCAAATAGGCCACTACATTGCCAATTTCACCGAGTTGGCAAG
>VDFB02047397.1:93577313-93625378 GCA_007258455.2 Sequoia sempervirens | reverse complement strand
ATGCCCAAGCTTGATCTAGAGATTGTGGTCCACCATCTAGCAGTTTACCCTGAGGCAAAACTTGTCAGATAGAAGCTCAAAAAAATGCATCCCTAGATAGCCTTGTTGGTTAAAATGGAATTGAAGAAGCTACTTGATGCAGGGTTCATTCGACCAATCAACTATCTGGAGTGGATATCAAATTTGGTTCCTATTTCAAAACCCAATGGGGGCATCCGTATATGCACAGATTTTAGAGACCTAAACAAGGCATGTCCAAAAGATGACTTCTCGCTTCCCAACATTGATATGATTGTAGAAATGACCGCAGGACATGAGATGCTTTCACTAATGGATGGATTCTTTGGGTATAACCAAATCATGATAGCCAAAGAGGATCAACATAAAACTGCTTCTAATTGTCCATGGGGGATGTATTGCTAGAACATGATGTTGTTTGGCCTAAAGTACGCTGGAGCAACATATCAAAGGACCATGACCTTAATCTTCATGACATGATCCATAAGACTGTGGAATATTATGTCGATGACATATTGGAAAAATCCAAAAGAAGGTGAGACCACATAGCAGCATTGAGTTCCATCTTTGACAAACTTGAGGAATACAAGGTTTGCCTTAATCCAAAGAATTTTGTCTTTGGCGTACAATAAGGGAAGCTATTGGGATACATTGTGTCTATGAGAGGAATTGAAATAGATCCCACTAAGGTAAAGGAAATCCTTGATATGGAGGCACCCAAGACTTTGAAGCAACTAAGAGGCTTACAAGGCAGGCTCCAATCAATTTGTTGGTTCATAGCTCATCTAGTGAACAAATCAATCCCATACTCTCACCTACTCCACAAGGAGGTAGCATACAAGTGGTATGACAAGTGCGATCAGGCCTTTAAAAAAATCAAAGAGTATTTTCTCACACCTCCGGTGCTTATGCCACCAATCCCAAGAAAGCCTCTAATACTCTACATATCAGCAACATCAGTAGCTCTCGATGCTCTCCTAGCTTAGCACGATGAAAATGGAATAGAGAGATCCATCTACTACATTATTCATACCATGGTATGGCATGAGTTAAACTATTCCTTCATTAAAAAATCTTGTCTAGAAGTGGTGTTTGCTTCACAGAAGTTTAGACACTCCATGTTAACACACAAAATCAAACTCATTGCCAAGATCAACCCACTCAAGTATCTACTTTCCAAGGCAGTGCTCACAGGAAGGATGGCCAAGTGGGTCATGATCCTATCAGAATATGACATCAAGGACATAGAATGAAAGTCTATCAAAGGGAAAGCTATTACAGATCAACTAGAAAAATCGCCAATGTACTCAAAGAATCTGCTAATTTCAGAGTTCCTTGATGAATCCATCTTCAACTTGAGCATAGAAAACCACTAGAAGTTGTACTTTGATGGCTCCTACACACAACATGGATCAGGATATGAGGTATTTTTCATCACTCCATAGGGAGACTACATACCAAGATCCTACAAGTTGGCACTTCCCTACACAAACAATATCGCAAAATATGAGGCTCTAACCATAGGACTTGAAATAGCAGTGCAATGGCATATCACGGATCTTAAGGTTTATGGGGACTCACAACTTATAATCAATCAAGTGAATGATGAGTATCAAACTAAAGATGACAATCGAACTCCATACAAGAAATTGGTGGAAAGTCTTAAGGAGTCCTTCATTGAGATCACATTCGACAAGATACCTAGAGCAAACAACAAAGTGGTAGATGCCATGGAAACAATTGGATCCCTATTAGATATCCCTCACAATGTCCCAAAGCATGAATTCCTAGTAGAGCAACTTCTTGTGCCTGCATTCAAGGTACCGGAGTTAGAATTTGTGTGCTCCTATCACTGAGAATATCACCGTAGAACCTCATCACGGATGAAGAATACTGAGTATCAAGACTAAATGATTTGGAGCTGCTAGATGAGCGATGTATGGGTGCTTTAAATCATTTGCAAGTATATCATAACCGACTCAAGAGGAGTTATAACAAGAAGATCGAGAGTCGGACATTCCAAGTTGGAAAGTTGGTGTTGAAGGAGAATTAGAAGAACATTCCAAATCCAAATGGAAAAGGAGAATTTGAACCCAACTGGTTGGGACCATTTTTCATCACAGTGATCTATAAGTCAAGAGCATATCAGTTATCAACACCCAAAGGGGAGCCTCTATAGGAGCCCATCAACAGCTCCCATCTCAAAAAAAATTATGCCTAGATCTTTCACGGTATAGAACCAAAAATACAAAAAAATCAGAAAATGTCCTAAAAAAATGGTCACCTTGATGAAATCCTGGTAAACAGGTGTCATGGTGACAACAAAAAAGTCAAAAAAGAAAAAAATCCAAAAAAAAAATCGTCGAAAAAAATCGTCCTCTAGTGAAAACCACAAAAAATCAAAAAACATTGAAAAATCAAAAAATCCAAAAACATCAAAAAATCAGAAAATCGAAAAACATCGGCAAATCATATCAAAATCCCAAAACATTAAAAACATGTCAAAATCCAAAAATGGGTCAAAAAGTCAGTCAAAAAGTCAAATAATAGATTCATCTTGTCGAACTACGGGTCTTTGAGCCTTGAATGTAGGCAAGGTTGATCTTTGATCATCCCTCGAGACACTTAGGTTAGTCCTTTAGGAGTCTGTCATAATAAACTAGAAATCCATCTGTTCATATCTCATCAATAATTGAGTTTGTATCAGTCGAACTACATGGTCTTTGTGTGTATAATGTAGGTAAGGCTAATATGCTGATCAGCCCCCAAGGCCCCTAGGATGGGTCTTTAAGTTAGGTCTTGGTCAAAATCTCATAAAACCCAAAAAAAAAATGGAAAATTTAAAAATCAAAACATTTGTAAAATCTTGAAAATACCAAAAAACAACCTCAAAATAGTTCTAAAAACTTCAAAAACATCCAAATATTTGAAAAAATCCATTTCTCTCATCTAGCTTTCACTCATAATAAACAATCGTCATCCTCAACCTTTGGTAAAACAATAAAAAACAAGTCTACTAGATCAAAAGTGAAAACTCAAATGTCAAAGTCTCAAGTCTAGGTCAGTATGTAAACAAGCTGGTCAAACTCTTTGTGTTAATAGCCTTTCATCCAATCAGTCCCATATCAATCATCTAATATTGTCATGTCGTAGGATGCATCCTTCCTACAATGGACATCAAGATCAAGCATCACCATATTTTAGTCCTTGCTAGCAGCATTGAAGAACATTAGCTTGTTTGTTTACTTTATCTTTTTATCTGTTGCGCTTGTCGGATATTCTTGTAATATAACCTTGGTCATGCGTGCTTTTTTTGAGTGTCGAGAAGGTATTTTAGATATCTTGTTGACCACATAGGAATGCTTTCTTTTCTATGTTTTGGTCGGGGATGTCTAAAATATCCGAACTGCATTCTGAATAAGGTTCCATATATCAAGTGTGAATAGGATTACTCCTATCTAATTGTCGAGTCAAAATGCATCACACTAAGTACAACTCCATCCTAGTTCTTTATACCTTGATGCATCGTACCCTGTGTGTAATCAAACATAAGGTAATTGGCCCTTTTAAAAATCCCAACTCCTCAGTATGCATCATCATCATCATCATCACCTCATGTCTTGTTGGAATCTCTTGCTTTCTTCCATCCTCTTTCATGCTAACATGGTACCATGATAGTTAATCACAAATCGTTATCATCATTGCACTCATCTTGCATCCACAAACCGTTAGCATATTGCATATTGCATCACATAGAAAACATAATCATACCATATGCATTGCATCTCCATCATTGCATAATATAGATTGGTCATTCTAAGCATCTCATGAACCATAGCATAAACATTTCATTAATCATCCCATATAATCCATATCACGTATCTCATAAACATCCATTGCATAATCATATGAGCATGTCAGGTATGTTAGCATTATTAACAATCCATCACATCACATGCATATGTATCATCCATTTCCATAATCATATGGACATGTCATAAAAGCACCCATTACACCATCACATATACATCACATATCATATATCAAAATATCCATTTTGCATAAACATCATATAATATCACATGCATATATCGCTTCATAAAACACCATTTCATCACATCATTTCATCATCTCATCATCATAACATCATAAGTGCATATCATGCATGAGAAAATTACATATATCTTATCATCCATCAAGTGCATAATATAGATCTATTAGTCTAAACATTTGTATACCATAACATTTTGCATTAATCAAAAAAATTACATAAGAAAAAGTACAAGAAAAGAAGTGTATCCATACATCATCACATAAGCATCATATAGTAGGGTGATCCTAGAATAGTGGTTTACAATTTTTGGCCAAACTGGACACTGAAATTAGTATTTTTAATTAAAATCTTCACATTCAGGCACCTATAGCGGCTAAACCATGAGAAATTGGAAGATGATGCAAACTAGAGTCTCGTCACATTTTGTCTATAGAATCTAAAAATATTTTTTTCAAAATTTTTGGAATCAGATTGTACTTCTTTTTCCATCTCCCATGAAAACTGGTTTTTTTCATAAAACAACAATTTTAAAAAGTGACGCACACCTTATAATGCATAACTTTTTTTCCATGGAGGATAAAATTCTAATTCTTTTGAATTTAGATTTGTAACTCCAATCTAGTGCTTCCACTTGGTTAGATAGTTTTTTATTGAATATTTTTTTCTTAATCAAGTTTCAAAGTCAAACCAATTACAATTCAGACATAGCGCGACCGTATAATGCATAACTTCTTTTGTATATATCGAAATTTTATTTTTTTTTGTTGGATCAAGGACTTCAATATCTGGTGCACTCATATTTTTTAAAAAAAAAATTGATAATCTACTATTTTTCCACATGTGTAGAATAGAGACCTTCATTTTCAATGAAAAACCTATGTTTAATAAAACTAAAAAAACAAATACATAATAAAAACAAAACATACTAAAATTATATTCATTGGATAGCTCGTTCCGAGGACTACCTGATTCCAGTTGGGTTTGTGAAGATTCCTCCATTTTCACCCTCAACCTGAGTTCTGAAGTGCCAAAATTTAGGTTTTTTTGTGTCTTAGGGGGGGATGAGGGATAAGGGGGGTTCGTACGAACCCCTAGGGGTTCACTCGAACTAGGGTTCATTCGAAGCCCTTCAAAAGGGTTCACTCGTAGCCCTTTGCTATGCATTTTTTTTGGTTTTTTAGCAGTTAAAATTCAAAGGGGTTCAAGTGAACTCTAGTTCGAGTGAACCTCTAATGGGTTTTCTCAAACCTATAGGTTCATATGAACCCCCAAAATCACTTTTTTTGCTTTGGGGTCATTTTTTTGAGTTTTCCTTCCTCACTTGAATTGTAAATTACTATTGTGGCTTCACCTAGTATCATCATCATAGCATCATAACATAGAACATCATTGCATCACATTGCACAACATATAGAAATAAGATCCATCCATAATGCATAGAAGTAGAATAGCACACATCATATTAGATAAATATCATCTCATCTCATATATCATCAAAATAAATATACTGTCATGGTACAAAAAGAATCGGATCAAGTCACATGTATCAAATATATAAGTACAAAGGCCCACTGGGCTATCAAAAATGAGCCCATGGGACACAAAAATAATCTTGTCTCTAAATCAAAATGAAGGCTAGCCCTATTGGCTGCTTCCCTCACCACTTGCTCTCTCCTCATGATCCTCCGCGGGTCTATGGCCTATCCTTTGTGTAAAATCTGGTACTCGGGTTGCCCTTGGCATGGCCTGATAATGGTGCATCCTATAGTAATCGGCCTCCTGAATGGCCTCCCTATACAAATGAAGTGGCACAATTCTTTGAGAGGTGCATGCAGGCATACTCTTTATCTATTATCGTCTGCCCATCTCTGTTGTTGCCTACAGCTCTACAGCCTATCTCGGTTGGACCACCTGGTCCCGCTCTACTCGCAACTGATCTCTCTCAGCCATAAGTTTTTGTACCTGTGCCTATAGCTAGAGAATATAACCATCCCTAGGGTCTGGCTGGAGAGGTGGCTACATGAGTGGTTGATCCTGATCCCCATCCCTGGGCTATGTCAGAACCCTATCTTGGTGCCCATCCTGCCGTCCCTAGTCCTGATATTGTCTGGGGACATCATGTCTCTGCTCACCCACCTACAAATCTAGGAGTGGTTGATCCTATGGCCCCCTATCCTAATCTAGATCATGTGGTCGTGGTCCTCCCCCTCCTTGGCCCCCATCTTCATCCCCTTGGCCTTGTCATGCTCCCCTGCCTCTGGCTCTGCATTGGGTAGATGGTGTCCCTAGCACTATAAATCAAAGAGGTGGTTGAAACCAATCTCTTTATGCATGCATCTTCCTGACCCTAATCATATGGCCATGGCCTACCACCAACTACATAAAACTTTGCACTGCCTCATATGCAGGTATATAATGGCCCCAGGAGCTATGGCTATTCGTTCATGCAAACATGACCACATATTGATCATCTAGCCTATCATGTGGCTCATCGAACTACCTATGAACCCTACCTAGTAGGTACATCTCGAGCATCGTACGCTCCCTACCCTGCATCAATCTACCCTGGCAAGCAAAGAAAAGTTGTACTTCATCGGACCATGTAGGCCATCCAAGGTATGGCAACCATGTGAACACCCGCATATAATCCAAAACTCACCTCAAATGAGGAATCTCGTGTTGTCATGTGTGGGTGAAATAAACACCTCCTCTGTATTGCCAAACAACTGGATCATCTAGCTCCATATCTATAGGAACAAATCTCAGATGGAGCACGACGATGTGCTCCCAGGCCCAGATATGAAGCAGTGTAATGCCAACCCCAAGAGCTTGGTCGTCCAAGTATGAAAACTCGTACAGATCTATGTATAGCGAGGCCAACATAACTGGCCCCCAGGCAAAGCAAACTCATCTCTGCACCATGCACTCCCAAGCGAGCCCCCATCCAAGACTGAATTATCAGTCCCGGTGATCTGGTATGACGAGACCTGATATGATAGTTTCAATAACAAGATGGAAGGGTGACATAAAGAGCCTATAAATCTCTAACTCAATTTGACCTTCATAGAAAACAAGCTCATCCTGGACCATATCATTGTAGCAGGCCTCCCTCTTGGCACCCACGTCATACATCACACGCTCTCCGTGGATGGGCAATTTGTGGATCTGCCACATGTCCTCTAGTGTGACTATTGCCTCACTTGTTGGGAGGTGGAAGGAGGATGTCTCGCTATGCCATCTCTTAGTGAGTGCCATCAGCATACCCAAGTGTGTCTGAACGGGCCGAGCATAAGTAATATACCAAATTTTGAAGGCCCCTAGATGCTCTTGTTGTCGATCGAGCATATCATCCAAAATGTCAAATAGATCTTGGGACCTGTGCTCACGTGAGTAAAGTATCATCACCTCCCCCTGCATTAGGAAAGTCACCATGTTAAAATTCATCAAAAATTGTGAATCTGATTTATCTCAGTGTACCCCAAACAACCTTAGCATTGTTGTCTGTGGATGCGGTGTAGTTTGAAATTTTAAAATTGTGCCGCTAAGAGTCTTTGACCCTCAAACTCCGCCATAGCATCGTAGTCTGAGTGTGCAGCCTAGTTTGACCTAAACCCTAAATTGCAAAAGGGACTGCCGCAGTGCACTTTTCATATGCTATTGGGTTTGGAATTTAAACCCTAATTCCAAACTGCGTCGCGGCATTGCTACTCATGACTACAACATAGTTTGAGGCTGTGTGGCACCAATTTAAACTTTCCAATGGTCCAATACAGGACTATGCCTAAAAACTAAGTTTTTTAGCCTAATAAATGCACATAAAAATTGAAAAACGAAGTCAGGTCAAGTTGACTCACTGGTGGTCCAGTGCCAGGTAGCCTCTATTGTGTGCATACTCTATCCAAGATGTTTTGGGGAAGTTTTCATTGTGCCATCTCGCGAAGGGGTCAGAGCTCAAAATTGCAAAATTGTTGAGGGTTGAATGTGAAAATGAATTGGAAGTGGCCTCTCAAGGCCTATTTAATCTTAAAAATTATGGTTTTTTGACCTTGTTTAACTATCAAGCTAGGGTCTTTGACCCATGATCCCATTTTTTCCCAACCAAGGGTCATTTTGGCACCATTTTTTGATCATCCACAATTTGAGCAAGTTTACTATACTCAATTTTATCCTCAAGCATATCTATTTTCATCAATTTTATCAAGGTCTTAGCTAGGTTATGCAGATTTTTCATCATGGAGCTCAAGTGAATCTTCAACAAAGTGGATCAATCTTCATCACTCATCAACATTGCATCATAGGAGTTGGGAAAGGGCCAATTTTCACATCAAATTGGTACCAATTCCCCCATGGGATCAAGAGTTTGCTTGCTTAATTAGGATTTCATTGCTTTCTCATTGTGTTCTTCAATTTTATTTCCTATTTTGAGCATTGCTAATGGATTTCATGGGGAATCTTGATTCTTACTTGCACTGGATCTAATAAGGTGTTTGTTTCTTGTGCTTTGTAGGTATTAGGATGAGGGTTCTACAAGTATGCTAGTGGAAAGGTGTATCTGGAAAGTGACTCATCTCTTGAATTTTTTTGTCGTGGAAGAGTCAAAATTCAATTTCCTGATGGAAGAATTAAAGGAATTGATGGCGTAATTCACATACCAGGTTTGGGTCAAAATTTATTTTTGTTAGTAAGATGAATGATGTTGGTGTGCAAGTTACATTCTCGAGCGGTTGTTACAAAATGAGTAGAGGATCAATGGTGTTGGCCAAGGGTGCTCGTATTAGCACTTTGTACAAGCTAGATGCACGTGTTGTTCAATGCAATAGTGTCTCTGCAAAGTTAGACAAAGCTACTCAAGCAGGGGAGGAGAACATTGTTCCTCTGGGTGCAAAATCTTTGGAGGTGAAACTTCCTATAGAGAAGACCATGTTGTGGCATAATAGATTCAATCACATAGGATAAAAAGGCTTAAAATCCTTAAAGAATAAAAACCTAGTTGAAGGGCTTGATGATTACAACCTTGAGTTCAATTTTTGTAAACATTCCATTTATGGAAAGCAACACTGTGTTTCCTTTTATTCTAGTCCTCATAAATCTTTTGGCATACTATATTATGTTCACTCTAATGTATTTGGTCTAGTAAATGTTCCTTCGTTATCGAAGTCTAAATATTATGTTTCTTTTATAGATGATTATTCGAGAAGAGAATTTATGTATTTTCTAAAAATTAAATTAGAAGTGTTCAATCGATTTAAAGAGTTTAAAAACTTGGTAGAAAATTTGATTGGAAGAAAAATTAAATTCTTAAGGATAGATAATGGCAATGAATTATGCTCTACATATTTTAAAAAATATTGCAAAGACCATGGGATTAAAAGGCATAAAACTACACCTTACACTTCACAAAAAAATGGAGTTGCTGAAAGGTTAAATAGAACATTGATGGATAGGGCAAGAAATATGTTGAGCAATGTTGGTCTGAAGTAGAAGTTTTGGGTTGAGGTTGTTGCTACAACATGTTAATTGGTAAATCAATCTCCCTCTTCAGCGCTTATGGATAGGGCACCTGTGGAAGCGTGGTTAGGTAAGAAGCCCTCTTTGAGACATATTCATTTATTTGGCTATGAAGCGTATGCATATGTGCCTAGTGAGAAAAGATCTAAATTGGAAAAAAAGGTTGTTAAATGTATCTGCATTGGCTATGACATTGGTGTGAAAGGATACAAGCTTTGGAATCCTATTTCTGAGAAGGTAGTATACAGTAGAAGTGTAATCTTTCATGAGTTGAAACCTTCTACAATGGATCTACAGTTAGAGATGAAAGAGAAGAAAAATATGTAGTTGAAATTCCTCTTACACCAGAAAAATAGAAACTACGAACTCCAAGTGTACCTAAATTTGAGGATATTTCAAGTAGTTCTGAGATTTTTGAACAAGAAGAAGAATCAAAACCTCAGTCTCAACCTATGAGGAGGTCTACACGAGAGAAGCAACAACCTGAAAGGTATGAATATTCCATGTTGGATTCTAGTTGTTCCTATGCTTTGATTACTAGCACTGATGAGCCTAGGGATGTGAAAGAGGCAATTAAAATTTCTTATTCAAATTCTTGGTTGGAGGCCATGAATGAAGAAATGGAATCATTGAAAAAGAATGAAACCTAGGATTTGGTACCTTTTCCTGAAGGTCAAAAACCTATTGGCTATAAATGGGTATTTAAAAAAATATTGGTCTAGATGGCTATGTGGAGAAATATAAAGCTAGGTTGGTCGCAAAAGGTTATTCCCAGGTAGAGGGAATTGATTATGGAGAAATATTTTCTCCTGTAGTTAAGTTTGCATCTATCATATTTCTATTGTCACTTGCAACTACATAAAACTCAGAGATTGAGCAGATGGATGTGAAAGCAGTGTTTCTTCATGGAGATCTGGAAGAAGAAATTTATATGTCCCAGTTAGAGAACTTTGTTGAAAGAGATAGATAAATTCTAGTTTGCAAGTTAAACAAATCTCTATATGGTTTAAAACAATCGCCTAGAATGTGGTACAAAATTTAGGCTCTTTGTGTTGTCATTGGGATTTGTAAGAACAAAATCATATCATTGTGTGTATTTTAAATCTAAGAATGGCTAGTTTCTTATTATTGTCCTATACATGGATGACATGTTATTCTTTGGGAATAGTAAGGGTATGATTTTTTATTTAAAATCTTAGTTGTCAACACATTTTGAAATGAAAGATTTAGGTGCAGCAAGGTATATTCTAGGGATGGAAATCAAAAGGGGTGGAGATGGTAGAAAACTCTTGCTCAGTCAAAGTAAGTATATCAATGATGTCCTTGAGAGATTTAACATGACAAACTACAAGCAGATAGTTTCTCTAGTGTTGTAGGGAATGAAACTCTCTATTGAAGATTGTCCAAAATCTCCTATTGAGATGGAGGACATAACCAAAGTGCCTTATGTGAGTACAGTTGGAAATTTAATGTATGTAATGGTATCTACTAGGCTAGACATTACCCAAGTAGTGGGAGCACTTAGTTGGTTTATGGCTAATCTAGGAAAACCGCATTAGAATGTTGTGAAAAGAGTTTTCAGGTATTTGAAGGGTACCTCTGAGTATGATTTATGTTATCATGGTAACTCATTTGGGTCACAAAGATCTATTAGCATTCATGGATATGTAGATTCTAAGGGTAGGGAACATTGATAGTAGAAGATCCACCAGTGGATACATCTTCACGTTAAATGGCAGTGCAGTTAGTTGGATAAGAAAATGGCAGGTTATAGTCACTTTATCTAATACTGAAGTGTAGTATATGGAAGCAACACACACCTGCAAGGAAGCCATATGGCTCAGACTTTTGTGTTCTGATATTGGGTTTAATGCAGGGAAAATTACTATTTTTTGTGATAGTCAAAGTTCTATTTTTTGGGAAAAAATCCCACTTTCCATGCCAGGACAAAGCACATTGATGTTCAGTATCACTTCGTTCGTGATATGGTGGAGGATGGAAAGGTTAATCTAGAAAAGTTGGATACTATGGAAAATTTAGTAGATGCATTGACTAAACCTATGAGCATAGACAAGTATAGGTGATGTGCTAGTTTGATAGGCCTTGGGGCTTATGACCTTCAGTAATGTCAAACTTGGAAAGAAGCCAGTAAGTTTTCGTCAAGTGGGATCATGTTGGAAATTGTGCCTCAAATTACTGGCTTGATATCCTATTAGCAGTTTCTTGTGTTTGTTCCTTTATTGGGATGACTCTCCTTTGTTAGAGAGACCTTATTATATGTCTCCTCAATGGACCAATATTACTTCTTGCTTTGACATGGTGTATGCTTTGTCGGAAAGAGTTGTTCACTTTGGAAAGATACTTCTTAATGTCTCCTCAAAAATCTGATGAGAGTGTATCAGAGTGACTATTATTTCACTAGAACATTGAGCATCATGTCTACATTTCTCTTCTAATAATTGGCATTATGAAGGAATTTCCACACTCAACTTTCCTTACAAAAGCTAAGTATATTGTTGTTGCATCTTATTGTACACAAGTTTTATGGATGAAATAGACATTCAAAGATATCAAAGTAATGTATGATGAAAATATTTATATCTTCTATGATAAAACAAGTGAAATAAACATTTCAAAAAATCCAATGATGCACTTGAAGACAAAGCATATATCTATTAGGTATCACTTCTTGAGAGAGAAAGTTGTGGAGAATGAAGCAAAGCTTGAGAAAGTCCCTACAAAGGATCGGATTATTGGCATATTTACGAAGGTTCTTCCTAAAGATAATTTTGAGTATCTCTAGGAGAAGTTAAGGGTCATTTCCCCTCCTTTCTTGAACTAGATGCATATGGAGATGCATCATTTCGGTAGGTCTATAGATCTATCTTTCTTCTAGACTAATGTTTTGGTGGCTACCTCTCAGGTGGAGCAGGTAGTGTCATATGTTGTCATTGTATGAGTATTCTATTTTTAATGTCAAAGGGGAAATCAATGTAAAATATTATTTTCCTTTTTCATTGATGTCAAAGGGGGAGAGGAAGAAGATGAGAAGAGAAGAGTATCATGTGAAAAAGATTATCTACTAAGGGGGAGAAACATAAATAAAAATCATGAGAAGTGTGTTCAAAGCTAGTATGTTGTCTTTGATGGTTTTTCACATCATGTATTGCCATCAATGACAAAGGGGGAGATTGTTGCAAGAATGAAGATGTTGTCATTGATGTCAAATGGTCAATTGGTTATCAACTGGTTGCTATTGTCATTGATGTCATGGATGCAAGTTATTGGATGCATATGTCAAGGATATTGAGAAAATTGTAATGAAGAAAGATTGCAAGTGTTTAGTGGTTGCTCCAGGTTTTGCTCCTATGTTTGTGTGGTTCAAATATGTTGGTTATGGTTGTTAGAAACTATTATATCCAAATTTTTGGCTTCTTATTCATTGTACAATGCAAGTTATGTTCACCAGTTGTGAACTGTGGTTTTATGTGTTTCTAGCTGAAGTCCAAGAGAAATGTTGTTGGTCCGAATTTCTTTTTGGTTAAGTCTTATGACTTTTGGTTCTAGAGTTAAGTTGTTACGATCATGTTGGAGAAAATTTTGGTATCTGGAAGGATTGGATAGTGAAAAGGGTTGTGTGTGCTTAATTGTTCTATGTTTTTTACATTGGATTGGCTGACCTTGTTTTGATCACTAGTTTCAAAGTTAATGAAGTGTGTTGAGACCTAATTCCACCCTAGGATGTTTTGGCACTGACCTAATTTGAATTTAATGATGGATGGCCGACTTTGGATATGTTTCAAAGTTGAAGATAGTATAAATACAAGATGAGTTAGTGGTGAAAGATATACAAAGAGATAATTGCAAAGAAATAGAACATATAGATGTGAAGAAAATGTGAATCAATGGGTGTATGTGATGTGAGTGTGGAAAATCAGTACAAAGTCTAATGTTGAGTTTCCAGATGTGGTGAGTTGAAGGTGTACTCTATCATTCATGCATGTCTACAAGTGGTTGAGTAAATTATGGTGGAAATATCCATTTCATTGAGATCATCTTCTCTCTATAACATATCTCTTCTATCTTCTTTGTATCTCTATGGAAGTGAGTGCTCTGAGTGGTTAACCCTGTTCGACAGTGAGTCTTGATTCGAATAGTGAGTCCTTGTTTTGGTAGTGATCCTTTCTCTTCTAGTGAGCCTTTGTAATTGGTTTTGATATTCTCGATAGTGTGAGTTAATCATCAACCTGGTTTTTCCCTTATTGGGTTTTCCACATAAATATGGTGTTACTATGTTTGTGTGATGGTTTTCAGTTTCTGCACTTGCACTTAATGTTTAATCATTTTAGCAAAGTTAAGGAATTGTGATTGATCTAAGTTCTAGTGAATGTTTTGAAAGTTTAAATTTTATATAACTGATTCACCCCCCCCCCTCTCAGTTGTCCTATTCAACAAAAATATGGAATTTGGATTCAATTAATAACATCAACATTTTCAATTCTATTGGAAAGAGTGAGGGAATTTTAGGGAACTATATAAATGGGAAATAAGTTTTTATTTAATCTCAAGGATTATGGATTTCAAATTCAACCTAATTATAAATCATTTGGACTAAAAGGTCTAATAGGTTTCAAGGCTCAAATGGTTAATGAATTCAAGTAAACCTAAATTTAACATCATTCAAGCCCATAATTATTCACAAATATAAATATGATGCCTATAAAGACATGAAATAAAATAATATGAATAACTCAAATAATATTACAAAATTCATGAATTTAATTTGTATCTCATGTTGGATATTAATTAGACTTGTGAATTAAAATTAAAATAAATAGAGGGACATGCATACAGACCTAATAAAATGTCGCAATCATAGAGTTTGAAAAGAGGGGGTCATAAATTTTGAGGAAATTTTGGTGTTTTGCACAAGTGGAAATAAATGGAAACTCTTTATGAGAGAATTGTACAAGCTTAGAATCTAGAATTTATAGTTAAAATAGAGAGAAAAATAAACAAGATAAATCATAACACAATCCATGTTGTTCATGTTTGAGTTAAAAAAAAATAGAATAAGATTGCACTAGGTTCTTTTCATCAAACCATGTGCATATGATTAAAATACTCCATGTAAGTCTGTAAGAATTGGTGATATGGAAAAAGGATTCAAGAAAATAAAAATAAGCTATCTTGACACTTTGTAATGTTCCAATATTTTCCCTAACACATTAACAAAAAAAATAGACAAGAAAAGTTCCAGTGTTACAAAGATGACACCAAGCATGCCATATTACACTCATATGCATGCAAGGACCAAAAAAATAATACGGTCATACACTTGATAAGAACACAAATGCACTACTCATTACAATACAAGCTAAAGAATTACTAATCATAATTCAAAATCACCATGGCTAGGTCAATAATGATGTAGTTGCAATCCTTATAAATAGCCTAATAAATAATTACTCCATACTTGCAATCCTATTAATTAGCCTAATAGACAAATTACCTTGTACCTTAAGATTTGGGAAGGCGAGAGAAATTTTAAACTAGTTTAAAACTCAAGGTATGACTAAAAATTTCAAAACCTTAGACTTTAGAGTCATGTTTTCATACACTATACATCTCAAACTTCAAGGTCCAATCAGCACTCAGGATGATCCCACAAAACTGGTTTACAATTACATTGAGGAAGGAAAATAGCAAAAAAGCTCCCAAAAACTAAAATTTGGGTCTTTTAGGGGTTCAATCGAAGGGGGGTTCGCTTGAACCCCCTTCAAGCCAACCCCTTTTTCAAGATAGGTTCGATCGAACCCATTCTAGTCAGGTTTCCCTTGTGGAACAATAGAAAATGCTAGAAAAAGTGGGGTTCTCTCAAACCCCCTTCTAGTGAACCCCCTTTGCTCAAAGGGGGTTCAAGAAAACCCCCTTATTTTCCCTTCTCCCTCTCTTCCACCAATTTTTTGCAAATTTTTTCCTTTCAAAGCTCGAGTTGAAGATGAAAATGGAGGTAACATCACAGACCCAACTAGATGATGTTAGTTCTCGAAACGAGCTATCCATCGAATATATTTTTCATATATTTTGGTTTTATTATGTTTTTTTTAGTTTAATTATACATAGGTTTTCACCAAAAATCAAGCTCTTTATTCTACACATGTGGAAAAATAGTATATTATCAAGCAAAGGAAATGGGGTTGTGCCCCACCTTTTAGGAAATGGAACACATAGGGGGAACCTATTTTTGCTCTTGTTTCATCAAGGAGACCCTGGAGATCTCAATCTAGGGATGGAATTAGGGAAAGAGATCTACAATAGGGTGTCTTAGGTCTATGATATAAGACAAGAAAGTTGGCTCACCACTAAGAAAGAGGCTTAGAAAGAAAATAAATGAAGCAACATGCAAAACCTAACTATATGACCTAGAAAATTAACTAAAATCATAATAGAAAACTAGAGATAAACAAAATTGCACCTGGAAAACTGAAGATGCTTGAAACAGGGTCTACAATCCCAAAATTATGAATTTTGAAGCACACTGGCCCAAATCATACACAAATAGGGGCGATTTAGTCTTAATTTAGGGTTTCAGGCCAAAACTCGAATCTACAACTGCTAAACCAGGATCTACAGAAGAATTCTAAAAACTGGTATACTGAGACTCATACGCTACAAGTGGTGATTTAGTCCTAGTATCAGGGTTGATTTGAAATTATGATATCCTCTAGTGTCCTTCTGTAACTCATCTCCCTTCCAATCTTTGAGTCTAAAAGCTTGAATTCTACTCTATAGATGACTTGCCATGACCTTACAAGAAAGGTGACAACTTTCTCCAACCTTTCTCTTCAATGTATCTTCAACCTAAATCTATAATTCACACATCAAAGAGAGGGAAAAATTTTGTTTTATTATTAGATAGGGTTTTTCCTTAGTCAAACCCCATTTGGGTAATCAAACCTTGAAATGAATAGAAAGATAATGAAGGAATGGTGAATGAACAAATTAGTTACGTTGTAACTCACCAAACCATTGTAACAAAGGTCGCAATCTTGTATGAGATGGCTAACTTGAATGTAGATCTTGACTCTTGATTGTATGTTATGGATCTTGACTTGAATGCTTGCTTGAATCATGAAATACCTACATCACAAATGTTAGATCAAAAACAAACATGATGCATGATGACTTTGAAATGATGCTTGAATCTTGAATATAGCTCCAAAATTCTTCATAATCAACTCTTGAATGCTCTTGAATGCTCTTGTAATCATAAAATTTCTATAGGAATGCTCTCATCAATTTTCTAGGAGAAAATATGTAAAATAACCTTGTATTTATACTTTTTTATGCCAATTTTTTTTAAATTACAACACTACAAGCCAACATTAGATCTAAGAGAATAGAATCCCACCAAGAATTTGAATTTAAAATAGCTCCAAGCTAAGTAGGACTCATATGCCAGTCGGGGTGTATGAGTCCTAGTAGCTTAATCTTGGCACACAAATTTCAAGAAATGGTAAGTTATATGCCAAATTCAAGACCAGGCCCCAAAACTTAGGTGGGAACCATACGCCCAAGGTAGTGTATGATTCCCATATCACTAAATTATGATTGGTTATTATATATGTGTCAAGATCATCCTTAGAAAGATGCATTAAATAAGGCTTGTGGATGTAAAATAGGACCAAATAAGGCATAAAGAAGCCCAATTTTAGCAAGGAGGGCCCAAACAAGTGTTAAAATTTAAAGGAATACATTTTTCTACACTAAATTTAGCCCCTACTTTAGTGAGAGGAAGAACTTGCTTCAAAATCACACCAAAGTAAACAAACTTGCATCAAGCTTGGGGTCCAAGTGTACCAATGCTAGTAAGATAGGATGAAAATGATAAAAATGGCTGTGCAAGCCCCTAGGATCAAGATCCTATGGCAAACCAACATAGGCACAAAAGAACACACATGAAAATGATGTAAGGAGCAACAACAAGGTACAAGCATACACTACCAAAGAGAAAGAGAAAGAAAAATAAAAACAAAAAGCGGTGGATCAAGCCTCAACCATTTGTCCTGAACATTGTGGATTAGATCTAAGTTGTTTGTCCAAAAACATTTATAAGTGGATCACAATATCCATTATGCCAACCAACACACGCTTACAAGGGCTAGTGGAACCCCAGGCTGTCCACTAGGTGAGTCTATAGAAAGACACATAAGAACATAGCCGGTTTGTGCTCACACACACAAGCAAGTGGCTATGGGAAATTCACGCCTAAGTTTGGCTCCTATATGGTAACCATACCAAATCTATACCTCCTGATAACTTTGATAAGTTGCCACACAACACAAACAACAAATTCCATGAGGCAAGCAAAGCTTCGTATGCTTGACACCCATGAATAAACAGGATGGATCCATAGGCAAGCAAAGTGTGTTATGAAAGGTGGACATATAACCAATATTGTAAATGAAAAATAGTGTAAGGTACATTCAAAGGAGTTTTTCTTAGTTCATGTAAGGTCTTAGCTTAGGGAACATCATGCCTAATGTCTCCAAGAGAGGACCAATCAAAGAATAGAAGACTCACAACTTAGGGGATGCAATGTGTCACATCAAGCCAGTAAGAGGAACATAATAAGCTAAAAGAGGTCACACTCTTGAGGGACATCATACCCAATGTTACCACAAAGTGAAAGATACATCGCATGAAGTAAGAAGACTACACAATGAAACATAAGTTGAAAAGGAATAATGCCAATGTATGCCTCCACTTTAATGAAGTTGCTAAAAACCATGATGTGAGAAATTACTTTAAAGTAGGAAATGATAAATTCTAACAATAAAGAGGACATGAGAGCTTACTTGGAAATTCCTATTCCAAGTCATATGTTTCCAAATAAAGATATGTCATGAAAAAGGGGTTTCCCCCAAAATGAAATCCAAAAATCACCTAAGGGATCCATAGATTTGGGGTCAGTATGTCTTTTCTACAATGTTTTTAAGAGAGCTCGGAATTGTCATCATTCCCCCAAATACTCATGGAATAGGAATAATGACACAAAGAGAGAAAAAATAAAGAAAAAATTTTGGGTCAACATGGAAGAGACCTAAATGTCTCAATGCCTTGTGTCATCCCCAAAAGGAAAACACAAGATAAATGAAAAGATAAAATGTTTACGACATAGAGAAGAATGTAGATACAAATAGAGGAATGTCACAAAGAGAGAAAGAGAGAGATCAAACAAAATGGTACAAGGGATCACATTACATACATGTAATCACATAAAAAAAACATGAAAAAGAAAGTGAAGACAATACTAATAAGGAACATGCGATTCAACCTATTAATAGGTCATCTGCATCCCAATCTTGTTCATTGTATATGGAAGGCAGGAAATTAGCCAAAGGGACAAGAACAAGTGACGAACTAGGAAAAGGCTATCTAATTCTTTCCCCCACAACGTGCAAGACAAGAATGAGCTGAGGTAGGTGATGAGAAAGAGCTCCTTGCATTTTGGAATGATTTTAAATGAATGCAAAGCATGTAATAGTGAGCATATTTTGATCCTACAACTATTACATGGCAAGGAATGAAAGGACATTCTTTAAGGAATTATTTCTATGACATCAAACTTTTTAAATATTTATTTTAAAGCATGACAATCATTAGTACTATGTCCAAGAATTCTATGGTATCGACAACATGATGTGTTTGTATTCTTAGGATTTGTTTTTTATTCTCTTGCATGGGTGGTAATGTGATAAGTCCTTGACTTAGAAGTATGTGTAAGGTTCTTTCAGTTGCAAATGGTGGACAAGGGAATTTTAGTTTCTTTAGTTTATAAGATCTTCGTTGCTTGCTAGATTCGCTAATTTCTTGAGTTAGATGTTGAGGAGGAGGACCTAAGATGATCCTATCATCCTTATCATCATTATGAGGCATTGGTTGTTCTTTAGGAAGGAGGACACTTATGTCAAGAGGAGGGTCTTGATATCCTATCCCTTTGGTATCTTCAATTGGTATTTTTTCTAATATTTGATGAATTTCATGCTCACTTTTGTATCACATCCTTGTTTGCTTAAGATCATGAATCCTTTTCCATATGTATCTTCTAGGTTGATTGATGTGTTGGTTACTTTGTTAACATAGAATGGTTGAATTTTTGCTTGATTAGAGGTGCTAGATTCACCTATTGTAGGGAACTTAGGCTTACCTTGCATCTCAATTTCAGGATGTAAAAGGCCAATCATCTCAAGTTGTGTTGGTTGTTTCATGGAAGGATAAAAGGATGCATTAGTCTCAAGGTTGTTAAGGAAATTGTTTATGAATTTGTTCATGTTGTCATCATCTTCTCCAATGATTTAAACATCACAAGGAGGACATGCATTGGAGGATATTGAGCATGAGTGAGTTTAATTTCATTAGGATCATTTTCAATGGCACAACTTGACACATCCACTAATGATTTCAAGGACATCCAAAGCTTACCAAAGCACATATCCATGATGAAATGCAATATAATAACCTAGAATGAAATTTGTAAATGCAATTTATAAATTAAGAAATGCACGAAATGAACCAAATTAAGCTAGATGAAATGAAATGAATGAAATGGGGACTCAGTAAACTGAAACAGAAATCTAACAAAAACAAACAAAAGCACAGAAAAAAAGTTTTTAATGTTGTCAAATGCAGTTTCGGATCTAACATGGGACTAAATCACCTAGAGGAGCGTATGAGTCCTAGTTAGGGTTTTTGAAGGGTTCAAATGTTGAAAAATAGTCAACACAGAATTCCCAGAAATCGGGTAAAACAACTTGTACTAGGAATAAATTGCCTAGAGGGGAAAATTAGTCCCAGATGAAGGTTTTGACACTAATTTCAGCAAATTCTGATTGAATTTTAAGGTTTCTAACTTGTATGCAATCCAGACTATATGAAACTACAAATTTTAAATGAAATTCAATGATGCAAGATGCAAAATTGCAACATATATGCGCTTTCACTAATGCAAGATTTAGAAGCCCTAAATGCAAATTAACTAATGCAAGACCTAATGCAAAGGTAATGTAAGCTAGATATAGGACTATGATGCAGTCCAAATTAGAAATAAGGTGTTCTAAAAGCTAGATTCACAAAAATGAAATGAAGGAAATAGGGGTGTGCCCCACCTTTTAGGAGATGGAACACACAGGGGGAAGCCTATTTTTCTCTTTTTTCATTCAAGGAAACCCTAGAGATCTTAATCTAGGGATGGAATTAGGGAAAGAGATCTACAATTAGGTGTCTTAGGGTTTTGATTAAAGACAAGAAAGGGAGTTCACCACTAAGCAAGAGGCTTAGAAAGAGAAGAAATGAAAATCAACGTGCAAAACCTAACTATATGACCTATAAAATGAACTTAAATCATAATAGCAAATTGGAGATAAACAGAGGTGTACCTGGAAAACTAAAGATGCTTGCAACAAGGTCTACAATCTTGAAATTATGAATTTTAAAGCACATTGGGACTCATGCACTAGTAGGAGTGATTTAGTCCCAATTTATGGTTTCAAGCCAAAATCAGAATCTACAACTGCTAAATGGGTAAGTGGAAAAAGATGGGTCCCATAAAGGGGGCTTAAGTGGCCACTTTTTTTTTTAAATCAGGAAATACTGACCTTGGATGTGAAATTAAGGATAGTTACACTCAAAATTTTGAGATGGAACAAAAACAAGGATCGAAGTGCTCTGAGTCTACTTTCTAAACTACTAATTTATTTTTAAAATGGTTGAGATTAAGGGATTCAAAAGAGGGGCGTACAAAAATTGGTGTTGTTTTTATCAGAAAAACATAACATTGCAACTCTTGTACGTCCCTAGCATAGAGAACTTTTTTTAGTATTTTTTAAATCATTATGCTGAGGAATTTAGTTAACAGTATGTAGTTGATGCATGATTTTTATGATAATTTTTTAATCAATATTTTATTTTTTACTAATTTTCTAAGTGGACACTACCTGAAAAATAGAATTTTGGCCATGCTACCCCTACAAATTTTGGAAACTAATTGAACTTAAAAAAAAAAATGTAGAATGGAGTCTAGTTTCTAAAAACGTAATTTATTTTAAATTTCAATGAACGGTTAATTTATAACGAAAAAAACACCAAATATTATTTTTTGTCAAAAAAGACACACAAACAAAAGAAATTATAGATGAAAGGCTTAACATTGTCAGAAAGTGAAAAACATTACATCATTGGATAGCTAAGAGAGAACCTAACATTACCCAAATGTTTGATTTGTTTGGCATTGAACCACGTACAATCCTGACAGTGAGCACAAACTTGATTATGTGAAATATTGTAGAATAATTAAAAACATATCTCTGGTTGTTGGGAATTCCCTCCAAGCCTTTGGGTTGGTATTCCAAGGAAAATACCAAGCCCAAGGCTTGGGGATTACCAAAGCAAGATATAACGTGTGTGCATTATAACACACTTGTGTTATATCTTAGTTTTGACATGGATTTTGGGTTTTGTGAATGCATTGACAAAACGTGAGTGCGTTATAATGCTCTTGTGTTTTGATCTACATTGAATTTATTTTTCTTCTCTTTTTTTTCTTTCTTCTCGTTATCTTTGAGGGAAACTATATACATGAAATAAACATTTAAGTATAATTGACATTTACATATGGATGTTTACTTTCTTATACTTTAAGTTATATTTCATGTATATAATTTTAGGATGTTTGAGAGTGGTTTTGGATCTCTAGGAGTTATAATGCAAATTCTAGTTTTTGGAAGATCTCACAAATTTCAGACTTAGTCAAATTTTAGTAATTAGGAGGTCAAATTTTAGTAATCAGCAAGTTGTATTATTTTTCTATCTCACTCATTTTTTATTCCTTACACTCTAGACCTCTCTCTCTCTCTCTCTACCTCTCCCTCCATTACTCCCTACCACTCTCTCTATTTCTCTCTACCTCGCCTCTCTTTCACCTCCCTCTCTCTCCCTCCATACTTCTCTCTCCCTCTCTTCTTCCCTATCTACTCTCTATCTCCTAATCCCTCTCTCTACCTACCTCTGCATCCATCAAACCTTACCACTCTCTCTCTACACCTCTCTATCTATAGACACATAAAAATGACCTAGGCCTGCAAGCTCTATTTTTCACCTTTTTCGTCCTAGCATAATTAAGACACTTTTAATTATGTCCTTGGTCCACCTTCATCTATTAATTAAATAATTCATAATTATTTAATTAATTCATGTCTTTCTATTCTTCATGATTATTGAATAAATAAATTTTATTTATTTATTCAATACGTCACTAATTGTCTAATATCTTCCCATAATTAAATAAATTTCTTAATTTATTTAATTATCCTTGTCCAATAATTCCTCTTGATTATTTAAATAGATAAATTCCATTTATTTATTTAAATATGTCACTAATTCTTAAGTATTCTTATAATTAAATAGATTCTTTAATTTATTTAATTATTGGTCACCTTCTCTAATTAAATAATTATCTTTAATTATTTAATTTGACATTTCCCTCTTTTAGTAAATAATTTGAAATAATTATTTACTGTCATGTGGTCCCACCTTTTGAATTAAATTAATTTTTAATTCAAAATAGTCTTTTTCCTCCAAAAATCAAATAAATTCTATTTATTATTTGATTTTCCAGCCACATCTTTTTCTATGTCAATCTTATCTCTTGTCACATGCATTGTCAACCCTTGATTTGATTTTCTAAAAATCAATCATGTCCATTCATTTTGAACTTGACCTAATGTTGACCTAACCCTAATTGTGGGTTGTCAAATTGAATCTTGTCCATTGAATCTAGGGAACTTGTCAACTTTTGGTCTTGGCCATTCACTCAAAATTGCATTTTCTATAAAATGGCAATTTTGGTCTCATTTTGTCATCTCATGCTATCTAGATATTAGGAAATCTTGTGTTGTCATGCTCTTGCACTCTTGTTATTTGTCATAGGCATATTTACATCTCATTTGGCATGATTTAGACATAGTTTAGATGCTTACTATTTGCATTATAGCTTAGTATTGCATGTAATCACTCAAATCCTTCAACATTTGCTTAGGGCTTGTCATTGTCATTAGAATGCTCATCATAATCTGAGGGAAACATCATATTTGTAGCAATTTGAGAAGGTATAATGGAGGTCATCCATGGATAATGAAGACATTTTGGTGAGATCTTTTCATTTGTTTTCATGTTTTTCCTTTGCACTTCATTATCACTTTGAATTTTTATGTTAATGCTCTAGTCTGCTAACCCTAGGAAAATTCCCTTAGTTACATTGGTGATGCAATAAATAATCCCATAATTGATGTCATTATCACTCCCATGTGTGATGCAACAAATAATCCCATAAGTGATGCCTTGACAGCTAAAGTGGATCACTTACAAATGACCGTAGAAAACATGCGAGCATCTGACAAGAAGTCACACATGTCCTATGACCTATGTTTATACCCTTTGGACACAAATTTGTACATGCCACCATTCCCTCCTGGATATGTGACACCACATTTTACCAAATACAAGGGCAAGACAAATCCTATTGAATACATTCAAGAATTCATGACCAACTGTATGGACATTGCTTATGAACAGACTTACTTGATGAGACTTTTCTCTAAGAGTCTTACAGGACCTGCACTTGAATGGTTCTCCACTCTAAAAGGGGTAAAAACATGGGACGAACTTAAAGAAAAATTTCTAAAAAATTATGTGTATAACATTGACATGGACACCTCCATCACTAGCTTATGCAATCTTACATAAGAAGATGTTGGTGAAATATTTATCCCCTTTTTCCAAATATGGAGAAGTCTAGCAAGTCATTGTCACATTGACATACCTGAGAAAGAAAAGGTTGACATTTTTGTTCAAACACTCCTGGCACATTGAAATATGGATTGCAAGTTAATTGTTGCACAACCTTCATAGACCTAGTTGAAAAAGATGTCCAAGTTGAGAAAGCCCTTGTTGCTAAAGGGGAATTAAAATATGGTCCTAAAAATACAAACACAAATCCACCCACAAACAAAAATAAGTATTGGGTAAAAAATAAACATGTTACCAATGACGATGTTGATGCCAAGGCTATGAACACAATGGGACTAGTACTTGCTCTTAAAAGATCTCGTCCACAAAACAAACCGACAACAATATTGACACCCCCCATCAATAACCAAAGTGGTTAAAACACTCAAATTCAAGGACAACCCTACCAAACAAGATAATTTTCAAAAACATGAACATACACCAACCACTTTGGGAAAGCCAATTGAGGATTTCCTTAAGAAGGTCCTTCAAAATGGTCTCATCACACTTGAGGACCCTAAACCATATGACCCAGGGCAATTTAAACCATCATGGTGGGATGATAACACTTTCTATGATTACTATCAGGCTAAAGGGCATAAAACATCTTCTTGTCAGCAAATAAGAAACATTGTACAAGACCTCATCAAAAATTGAGTAATTGAAGTGGGTGGGCCACAATTCACATCTAGTGCAGAGCATACCATTCATAAGAACCCAATACAAGACCATGGCTATAATAAAGCCTCCTCATCAAGTACCAAAACTAATAACAATCAAGCCAACTACGCTCGCACTGCATTCGATTATTTAGGAGGAACCATCATTAATAATGTTTGAACCAATGATGAATATGTCAATACCATAACTATCAAAAGAACACCTAAATGCAATGCTACTACTCGAAGCAGCAAAATAATGATAGTTGATCCACCTTTTCGACAACCAAAATTTACAATACCAGGTCCATCTGCAAAACAAGCACAATTAGGCCCATCTACAAAGCAATCCCAACCTAAGAATCAGTTTAACCTCATTGATCAGCTAGGAAAAACCCTAGCCCAAATATCCATACTCAAGGTTCTTCGCATTTTTCCTGCACATAAGGAAATACTTGACAAAACCTTGCAAGAGTTTGTTGTCCCTCAAGACATTGATGTCAACCAGTTTGAGGTCATGGTAGGATATCTCACTACACCCCATCATGTCATCATTTTTGACCAAGATTATTCATCACCAAAGTCCAACCATAATGACGCATTACACATTGAGGTTTTCATCCATAAGCATAAGGTCAAATGAGTTTTAGTAGATGGTGGAGCACGACTTAACATATTCTCCTTAAAATTGGTTAAGGCTCTAGGATTTTCAAATGCTTGCGTAGACGCAAAAAAGAGCATAGTCATAAAGTGTATGATGATGAAGAACATTCCTCTCATGGTGTGATTACTCTTCCTATCGGAGTTGGACCAATCATTATGAATACCACTTGCCAAGTCCTAGATCTTGAGTTACCCTATAACATATTTCTTGGCCGACCTTGGATTCATGCCCTCAAAGTTGTTCCATCCACCTATCACCAATACCTGAAGTTTCCCTTTGACGGCACATAAATCACCATATATGGAGACCCCGGCCCTTTTCAATATTGTACCAACCTAAGGGGTATTTCCGAACATCAAGTGCCCATCAACTGAGAAGCTCCTCTCTTCTTCTTCTCAATTCATTGACCCATCCACACTCTCATCATCATCCTCATCCATTTCATCCACACCTTCCGCCATGCCATCATCTTCCTCACTTCCTAAGGTTGAGTCCACAATCAAGATCCAGGACCTAGGCTGTAGATAATTCAAACTAAATATAGCATATAGCATCACAACAATACCCAAGCCTCTGAAGGTCTATGGTTGGCCATGTTTCAAAATGGAACCTAAAGAAATCTTCAAAGTTCCACCAAAGACAATTTTCATAAAATGGGGAGACATGAACAACGAAGACATTGTCGACATAATAGGATGGATTTATAAAGAAATGGAAGACTTACTCCCATTACCAGTTAAGATACATGGCGAAGGATTTAACATGATGAAGGCTAAAGGCTACAATGGAACTAGTGGCCTTGGTAGAAATAAAACTGGGCAAAGAGAACCCATAGAACCTTCCAAATGACCAAAATATCTTGGGTTAGGGTATGGTCTACCCGAAAATTATGATCGGTGTACCAATGTAATTTCAAGTGAGAGCATGAATGCTTCAGGAAGTGTCAAGACTATTGAGGAATCCCCTACCGAAACTGACTCCCATGAGTGGGAATATGACTCCCAATGATCCTTAAGTGACTATTTCCTTGATGACTTGTTCCTCGAACCTAGAGAACTTACCTTTGAACAAATTTTTGGGAAACATTTAAAATTGACACACTAACAATTTGAAGACCCCAAGGAAACAAGAAAGTTGGGATACACCCTTTGAGCCAAGGAACAATGAAAAATCTGAGTCATCTTCTAGTCCTATTAGCCATACACCTGAACTATCTATTGAAAAATGAGGTGTTTTCTTAGCTTAATACTCTGTAAAACTTTAATATTGCTGATCTAAGTAAGTCTTTTCTTTGTTACATATATTCTTTGTGGGTGATTATCTTGATTAATCCATTTTACTATTGTAGAATGTAGAGAGAAGTTGATAGAAGAACTAGACAGGATATTAGAAAGATCACACAAGATATCCGTGGAGAAACCCTTTCGGGAAAAAACTCCACCAAGAATTATTCTATTATTCAATCTCTGAATTACAATAGCTCCAATTCTTGCTTGAGAATGCTTCTTCTGTCTTCACCAATCTTCTTCACAACCTGCAATAAAAAACTCTCACAACTCTATTCAACTTGCTTGAGATAAATAGACAATATGCAACCTTGTAATCTCCAAATGGTGATAATTACAATGCATAAGCTCAAGCCCTTGAAAAGGTACGCCATATTGCTTCAAGTTGAGTTCTACTATGAAGACCAAAGCTTAGAACATGTGCTTTACCCATTTGGGCGTCCCAAACTAAAGCTACAACTCATCCTTCACTTTGGTGATAATTACAAAGTTCTTCCTCAAAGTTGGTGCCCACAAGAGGGTCCCACTTAATAGAGGCTTCAAAAATATCTTATCATGCATTGGAGTTAATTCCAAGAAAGCATCTTGGGTGCCCAAGTTGGCTCCAAGTGATTTCTAGTTAACTAAAACATTTACTCAACACCATTCCCAAAGAATGGTCATCCCATATTAACTAGAGGTAGTCCCTGTTATCTGTCATACAACTCAATGTTATTAGCCATGCATTACAAGTTAACTGAAGCTAACTACATGCAACTCAAAATAACCAACATGCATGCAACATGCACTTGCATGCAACTGAAGATAACTGAACCTTAACTGAACTGAACTGAATTGAACTGAACTAAACTAAACTAAACTAAACTAAAACTAAACTAATTCTGAATTGAACTGAACTGAACTGAACTTAATTGAACTTCAAGCATGCAAACATCAAATCCTAATTCCTAGGATCTTTTCATGCATTCAGAAGTGTTAACTGTTACTCTGAATAGTTAACTAGACACAAGGTGAGTTTCACCTTACCATGTGAGTGTCCCATGTGTCCCTATTATTTAGGAACTCACTATGGATTCCCTCACATGCTTCTTACATTTAGAATTAATTACAAATGTCAATAATCATGATTATTTCATCAAATATTAATCTTATCCTAATCTTAGTGTTGTTGAACACATTCCAAGAATCTAGGAGATACATGAAATAATTAATGTTTAGGATTTGCAATTAAATGGCATCCTATTTCCAACATTCTCCCACTTGACATTATACATTGCAATTATTCTAAACAAGGAATAATAAAACAAGTACAAGACTCAAGGCCAATGGCCTTCTTGTACCAACTAATCAAACCATGCTAACTTCAAATGCAACCTGCATAATCATGAAGCTTCCAAGCAAATGATTAAATCCAAGAGAACTTATCTGTATGGTTTCATAAGATAATCTGTAACATTAATTAAAGTGTTAACTTTTTCAATTAATACATTCCCATTATCAACCAAACCATTACCTTTCCCAAGCCTCTGTAACCAAACCACCTCTTTAGAGGCATGCTAAACCACCGAGTGTGTTGAATTCACATTCAACCAAGGTGTAGACTCCTCGGTCTTTTCTGTTGAAAAACTTTTCTTACAAGTAACCATTCCAACAAACGTCTCTTACTACAATAGAATTCCAACCTCACCTATTTCTCCAAGTATCCATGAGGACCTGTAACCAACCAATCCATGCCAAACTCCAAATGAAACACAACACTTTCATGAAGTAATCAAGCAAATGATTAATGTACCCAAAACTTAAGAGAAACACACAAGATCAATGTCAAAGCTCCAATCATGAATCAGGAACATAAACATGACATCCATGATCTAACCATCTCCTCTTAGGAGATCACATGCATCATAACATCCTTATACATCCTAGTCTCAAGAGAACCATTAATATGCCAAACTCTAAATGCATATCAAGAGTAAACCATGACATCCATAACAAATATACTCTAAACCAAGAAACCATATCTCTAATCACATGGAGATAACCTTACCAATGATGCATCCAAGTCGCTGCCAACAACTCCCACTGAACCGTGATACCGAGTCACACATGGCATTGTGACTACCATCCTCTCTATGAAGATTACTCTAAAACATGAAGCAAAGAGTTATCACAAACAATATTAGCTAAAATAACCAATGCATCATTACTATTATCTGAGGACTCCTCTGTAGAAGAATCAGAACTCTCTTTCTTGTTCTTACAATCCTTCTTCACATGTCCTGGTTTCCCACAGTTCCAACACTTTACCTTACTTCATCCTTCTGACTTACCCTTACCTTCCTTGTTTCCCTTAGGCTCCTTTTTCTTAGGCCTACCTTTTACAAACAAGGCATCTTGGATTTTCTCCTTAGACTTCCTCCTCATCTCCTCTGATAGGAGAGTAGGAATAATGTTTTCCATCTTTGGATTTGCACCATTTCCACTAATTGCAACAATTAGATTTTCCCAAGAATTTGGTAAAGAACAAAACAATAAAATGCACTTATCCTCATCCTCAAGCTTTACATCTACAGATGCTAACTGACTGAGAATTAAATTGAAAGCATTTAAATGTTGTGCTACTGAATCACCATCTTTCATTTTTAATGAATATAATTTCCTTTTCAAATACAACTTATTGGTGAGACTCTTAGTTTGATAAATATCCCCTATTCTTTTCCATAATTTATATGCACTGGTTTCCATTGAAACATTTAAAAGAACAACATCAGCAAGACATAACCTTATTGTTCCTCTTGCCTTCTTATCTAACTTAGCCCAATCTTCATCTGAAATAGTTGTAGGTGTCTTTGTCTCATTATTAACCACTAACCACTGATCTCTTTCTTCAAGAAGATCTTCCATTTTTAATTTCCACATTTCATAGTTAGAACCATTGAACCTTTCAATCTCTAACCTTGAATTCATTGTAACAAAACTTAATTCCAAAATCAGCAAATAACAAAAATAATAAGAGCTCCCACTAAGCTAAAAAACCTCCAATCTTTTAAGAGAAAGGCGTCCCAATACTCTACCCAACCTCAGCTCTGATACCAAATGTTGAAAAATGAGGTGTTTTCTTAGCTTAATACTCTGTAAAACTTTAATATTGCTGATCTAAGTAAGTCTTTTCTTTGTTACATATATTCTTTTGGGTGATTATCTTGATTAATCCATTTTACTTGTTGTAGAATGTAGAGAGAAGTTGATAGAAGAACTAGACAGGATATTAGAAAGATCACACAAGATATCCGTGGAGAAACCCTTTCGGAAAAACTCCACCAAGAATTATTCTATTATTCAATCTCTGAATTACAATAGCTCCAATTCTTGCTTGAGAATGCTTCTTCTGTCTTTACCAATCTTCTTCACAACCTGCAATAAAAAACTCTCACAACTCTAATCAACTTGCTTGAGATAAATAGACAATATGCAACCTTGTAATCTCCAAATGGTGATAATTACAATGCATAAGCTCAAGCCCTTGAAAAGGTATGCCATATTGCTTCAAGTTGAGTTCTATTGTGAAGAACAAAGCTTAGAACATGTACTTTACCCATTTGGGTGTCCCAAACTAAAGCTACAACTCATCCTTCACTTTGGTGATAATTACAAAGCTCTTCCTCAAAGTTGGCACCCACAAGAGGGTCCCACTTAATAGAGCCTTCAAAAATATCTTATCATGCATTGGAGTTAATTCCAAGAAAGCATCTTGGGTACCCAAGTTGGCTCCAAGTGATTTCTAGTTAACTAAAACATTTACTCAACACTATTCCCAAAGAATGGTCATCCCCTGTTAACTGGAGGTAGTCCCTGTTATCTGTCATACAACTCAATGTTATTAGCCATGCATTACAAGTTAACTAAAGCTAACTACATGCAAATCAAAATAACCAACATGCATGCAACATGCACTTGCATGCAACTGAAGATAACTGAACCTTAACTGAACTAAACTGAATTGAACTGAACTGAACTAAACTGAACTGAACTGAACTAAACTAAACTAAACTAAAACTAAACTGATTCTGAATTGAACTGAACTGAACTGATCTGAACTAAACTTAATTGAACTTCAAGCATGCAAACATCAAATCCTAACTCCTAGGATCTTTTCATGCATTCAGAAGTGTTAACTGTTACTCTAAATAGTTAACTGGACACAAGGTGAGTTTTACCTTACCATGTGAGTGTCCCATGTGTCCCTATTATTTAGGAACTCACTATGGATGCCCTCACATGCTTCTTACATTTATAATTAATTACAAATTTCAATAATCATGATTATTTCATCAAATATTAATCTCATCCTAATCTTAGTGTTGTTGAACACATTGCAAGAATCTAGGAGATACATGAAATAATTAATGTTTAGGATTTGCAATTAAATGGCATCCTATTTCCAACACTATATGTCCAACCATCTGAACTTAATGACCATCATCAAGATTCATCTGAGTTGCCACATGACATACCGACCATAATTATAGTCCCTTTCTCCCTTATTTTGACAATGAGTATGAATCAAGTGAAGGAGAATAGTGGATAGAATCTGACTGGGAGCTCCACAATGACAACTTAATTTTCAATGTCTTTGAATCTGTTTGCATGCTTTACACGTCCTCTTCACAATTCACCAATACTGACGATGGTATCTCCTTATTCTACCCACAATTAATCAATTGGGACCAACAAGGCCCACCAGTCTTGGATGTATTTCAGAATGATGAGGCCATTGCAGAATTTATGGGACTAAGTGAGGGAATACCCAGTGGTGATCACAAGGTTGTATTTGCTATTGACCTAGATTGTGTAGCCTACTTTGGGGAGACAGTTTTATCCTCTGGTCACAAAATAAAAAATAAAAATAAAACAAAAAATGAAACGTCTTTAGGTGAAAACTGAAAGGCACCTTTTGACGACAAAAAAGTAAAAATAAAGGATGTATCTACGAGTGAAAACCTCTCCGAGGCGCCCAAAGATGGAGGACTAGACTTTCTTCCTTTGACTCAAGAGAAATCAACAATGCTCATATAGGACACTATGGAAGTCAACATATCAACAACAGAATAGCCTAAAATGGTACTCTTTTTGGTATCCCTGACGGAAGAAGAGAAATCAGAGTTCCACCAATTCTTTGCAGAGTGAGATTAATTTTGCATGGTCATATGCCGATATGCCTGGGTTGGATCCAAAACTAGTTTTGTACCATTTTCCATTACTTCTAGACGCCAAACCAGTAAAATAGAAGCTGCACAAAATGCATCCTCAGATCATCCTGTTAGTTAAAGTTGAACTCAAAAACTGCTAGACGCAGGATTCATATAGTCTATTGACTATGCTGAATGGATATCCAATATTGTACCAGTCACAAAGCCAAATGGTCAAATCTGCATCTACACAGATTTTAGAGACTTAAACAAAGCATGTCCAAAAGATTAATTTTCATTGCCAAACATAGATATCACAGTCGACCTCATGGAAGGATAGGAGATGTTGTCCCTCATGGACAGTTTTTTAGGTTATAATCAGATTTTTATTTCCCCTGAAGATCAACATAAAATAGCATTCACTTGTCCTTGGGGTACATACTACTGGAATGTCATGCCTTTTGGTCTTAAGAATGTAGGTGTCATGTATCAGAGAGTTATGACAACGATATTTCATGACCTGATGCACAAGATAATGGAAGATTACGTGGATGACCTTTTGGATAAATATTTGATAAGAAAAGATCATTTGAATGTGTTAGAAAAAAAATTCAAAAGACTACAAGAATAAAAGGTTCACTTGAATTTGAAGAAATGTGTCTTTGGTGTCACATCAGACAAGCTTTTGGGATACATAGTTTCTCGAAGAGGCATTGAGGTCGATCCAACTAAAGTGAAAGCCATATTAGACATGCCTCCTCCAAGTGGATAAGTGAACTCAAAACATTACAAGGCAGTTTACAATCCATCTGGCACTTCATAGCACAATTGGTTGACAAGTGTCAACCATTTCAATATCTTCTATGCAAGGGTATCCCCTTTGTGTGTACAAATAAATGTCAGGAAGCCTTTCAACTAATAAAATATTATCTCTTGTCACCACCTATTTTAATGCCACCTATCAAAGGGAAAAATTTGATCTTATACATTTCTACAACAACTTCAGCATTGGGGGCATTACTGGCACAGAATGACCATAAAGAAAAAGAATGAGCCATATACTACATTAGTCAGACACTCGTTGGATATGAGTTAAACTATACATCCATTGAACGCGCATGTCTAGCAGTTGTCTTTTCTGCTCAAAAGCTAAGACACTATATGTTGAATCATAGGACACAGTTGGTAGCAAAGATAGAACCCCTAAAATATCTATTGATTTGCATGGCATTGACAAGATGTCTGGAAAAATGGGTCAAGATCTTAGGCGAATATGGCATCCAGTATGTAGAGCGAAAGGAAATAAAGGGACAAGTGATAGCAAACCAACTAGCAGAGGAACCTATAAAAAGTGATGACCCATTAGTAGCAGATTTTCCAGATGAGTCCACATTTCATACAGAACCTAAGTCACCTTGGAGGCTATACTTTGATGGGTCTCATACTAGTCATGGCTCGAGGGTAGGAATATTTTTTATCACACCACAGAGAGACTCCATCCCCAAGTCATTTTTCATTACTTTTCCATGCATAAATAATGTTGCGGAATATGAGGCACTGGTCACAGGACTCAGAATGGCCATAAAATGGAAAATCATAACACTTCATGTTTATGGAGATTCTCAGCTAGTCATCAACCAAGTCAATGATGATTATGACATCAAGGACAAGAAATTAATGCCTTACAAATGAATGGTTGACAGCTTCCAGATATATTTTCATATGTTTACATTTGAACAAGTTCTGAGGGCACAGAACAAGGTAGCAGATGCAATGGCAACAATTGGCTCTCTCTTAGACATCCTAAGTAATGTGCCACAATTTGAGTTTTTGGTAGAACAACTGTTGGTCCCTGCATATGATATCCCAAAATTAGAGATGGTATGTGAGCTTATTGGTCTCGATTCTCCATGGTATCAGTACATTTATAACTATCTCAAGTCCCAAGTCCTTCCCCCCAACCTATCCAAAAACCAACGAAAGTCATTTATCTAAAAATTTCCCCAATACACCATCATCAGTGACACCCTCTACCGTCGTAGCTTTGACAACACCCTCCTTCGATGTCTCGACACCAATGAAGCATGCACAACCTTACGTGAAGTACATGATGGTATATGCAGGTCTCATTCGAGTGGTCCTACTCTAGCCAAAAAGCTAATGAGGCTTGGGTATTATTGGTCGACCATTGAGAAAGACGCACTTGATTTTGTCAAGACTTATCACCAATATCAGATACATAGTGATTTAATTCATGCTCCAGCACAAGAACTCCAATTGATTACATCTCTATGGCCCTTCACACAATGGGGACCCGACCTCATGGGAAAAATCCACCCTACCTCCTCCAATGGCCACAAATTCATTATCACTGCCACTGAGTACTTTACTAAGTGGATTGAAGCCATTACATAATCAGCAAAAAAAATTCCAAATTCATTCTTAACTACATCATTTTCTGGTATGGTATTTTTTAGTCCATCATCACAAACAATGAACATCTGTTCAAAAACCAAGACATTCATGAGTTATGTGAGTGATTCCATATTTAACATCATTTCTCAATGCCATATTACCCACAAGGAAATAGTCAAGCTGAGGAATCCAACAAAACCATCCTTAAAATTCTCAAAAATATTGTTAATGACATTAGTCATGACTGACACATCCAACTTAACCCTACTTTGTGGTCTTACCGCACCAATATCTGCACTCCTACAAGAGACACTCCATTCACCCTGGTCATTGGAGCTGAAGCCATATTTCCCATTGAGGTTGAAATTCCATCCTTACGAGTCTCCCTGAAGGGTCTAATAGATGATGAAGAATACAGGCAGTCACGACTACACAAGTTGGAGATGTTGGAGGAAAGAAGAGATAATTCCCTGATCCATCTAGAGGCATATCAAAACCGTCTTTTTTAGAGTTACAACAAGAAATTCATGGTCAAAAATTTTTACATTGGCAATTTAGTCGTCATGTAGAATCCTAAAAATCAAGCTGACAGAGAAAAACCTAGCAAGTTCGAACCAAATTAGCTAGGTCCTTATGTTATCATATCCTCTTTCAGTTCTGGAGCATATCAGTTGGCTACTCAAGAGGCTGAACAATTAACATAGCCCATCAACAATCTACATCTTCGCAAGTTCTATGCATAGCATTAGAAAGTTGGGCCGAAAACCTTAAAAATACAAAAAAAATTGAAAAATAGGAAAAATCGTCACCTTGATGAAAACCTGGAAAACGGGCATCTTGGTGACACCAAAAAAAATCAAAAAAATGACAAAAATAGTAAAGAGAAATAATTCATCCAACAGTGAAAACCTAGTAAACAGGCACTTTGGATAAGTACCATGGTGAAAACCTGGCAAACAGGCGCCATGCGTAGTTGTTCATTGCTCTACCATCTATTGTCACTCTATCTGCCTTGGTCCATAATAAATAATCACCTTTCTAACACCACCTTGGCACCCATCATAAAAAACCTATCATTTTCTACCATGGTTGATAATGATTGACATCAAGTCCTACATATCACTCATCTGTCACCCCACACACGACCTTTCTGCATTTGTCTAGTTGGCTAGTCTTGGACCTGACTAGGGGAAAACTTTCATTAGGTGACTGTAGTGGGTATCACACATGGTCTCAACAATCAAAAAAGTCTTGAAAAAACCCTAAAAATCATAAAAAGTCCTAAAAAAATCATAAAAATCATAAAATATCCTAAAAAAATACCTAAAAATAAACAAATGTCCTAAAAAAGACATAAAAAATAAAAAAATGTCTCTAAGAAAACACAAAAAAATAAAAACATCTCAAAAATCCCAAAAATATAGTCATTTCTTGTCAATTAAACCAGTCGAGTCAATCGAGTCAGTCATGTCAATCAGTCTTGGTCATTCGTCTAAACTACATTGTCTCTACGCATTTGCTACGTAGGCAAGGCTCATCTTCGAGTCCCCAAGACATTAGGTCAATCCTTTTAGGTTGTCAAAATAAAAATCATGGCTCAATCTTTGGTCATCAAGACAAAGTCATTGGTCATGTCGAACTACGAGGTCTCTAAGTGTATGAGGTAGGCAAGGCCATCAATCGATGAGCCCCCAAGGCAGCACTAGGTCAGTCCATTAGGGTTCATGGCACTACACTGGCACACACATCAAAATGTCTTCAATTCAAACAAGCAAACTACTACAACCAAACTTTGGAAATTCTTTCATAAACGCATTAAACACATTAGAATGTCAACATTGACATGTAGTCAACAACAGTCAAACTTTAGTTAACAATAGTTAAACTTTAGTCAAACTTCGGGCAATCTCTGTCAAAACAAATCAAACTCAATCAAAATTAGTCAAATAGTCAACTCCTGGTTATCCTTCAGATGTGTCCTTCTGAAGTGTGGCCTTTGTCATTTATACCTTAGGATGTGTCATTCCTAGGTATTGTCATCATCACCTAGCATTTTGAGGGATCCTCTTGACATTTGAAAATCGATCCTTTTAACATTTAAAACACTTGCCATTCAGAAACACTTGGCATTTGTCTTTGTCTCTTTCATCATGTTACTAGTTTCTCAACAATATCCTAACAACGGGATTTAGAGAAGCAGTGACATCATGATGATTTTCTTGTCTTGTCTTTTTGGCAGTCATGTTACCAGTTTCTCAGCGATGTCCTGACAACAAGATTTAGAGAAGCAGCAACATATCATGATGATTTTCTTGTCTTTTTTTTTGGTAGTCATATTACTATTTTCTTAGCCATGTCCTGACAACAGGATTTAGAGAAGCAACAATGTATCATGATGATTGTCCTGTATTGTCTTTTCGGCAGTCATGTTGCTAGTTCCTCAAGGATGTCCTGACAACATGATTTAGAGGAGCAACGATGTTTCATGACTTGTCTTTCTTGTCTTTTTATGCCTATGGTTGGTTGTGACAAAAAGACTAGGGAAATTGCACTCTTAGTATGAGTCATGATCATCCTTTTCTATGACTACTTGTCATATGTGATGGTACAACCTTGCACACCTTGATCTCTGTCATATCATGGTGTTTGTTGGCCATTACAATAATCCGCCCAATGATGATTAAGAGCAATAATTATTAAATTCCTATAGTAATATGTTGAAGGATTTAGTCTCCACACTAACATTCATCTCCTTCTATCTTGTCATCCCATCCCATCCATCTCATGATGATATCCTATGACATACAAAAACATAAGTGCATACAGGATCATATAGGCATTGCATTAGGTCAATACATATACATCATCAAAACCATATACATTGTATCACATATTGCATCATACATAGTCATGCATTAACATAATCATAAACATGGAATCCATTCACATAAATGCATTATGCATATCATCATCATTTATGGCATAGCATCATCATGACATATAAATAATCACATCAACATGACAATCACATCATAAATAACCATCATAAAGGCATGCATGGCATGGCATATAAATAACAACATCATCATAGGAATCATAAATGTATAATTCACATAGGCATCACATGATCATCATATCCGCATCATCATAATAATCATCACACAAACATACATCATAATGCATAAATCACATCACATAACATAACACATATAGGCCACATCAAAACTGCATCATATATATATCATCTCAAAAATCATGTCATAGGATAGAGTCACGAGATATCCCAAAAATAAGAGCTCGCAAGCTTAATGGTCAAAAATAAGTGTCTGAAATGTCCTAATGCAAGATAACAATAAGAATGTCTATGTTGAGCTCTCCTCATCCCCTCGAGGAGAAGATGTAGGTGACTGATGTTTTGTCAGGGGAATGGATGCCACCATGGGTTTTGTAACCTTTGTTTGGGAAGCTCAAGGATTTGTCACTATGACCTGTACTGACGACATCATCTTTGTGGTAACATGCAGCAACGAAGACACTACGACTGACAGATCTATCACTGGAGGCTGGTTGTGCACTGACTTGTGCCCTGACTCAGTGGAATCATGACTGTGACTTGATATATGACTTGAGGCATGCCTGTGGGAGTGGCTATATTTGTGCCTTGATCACTATCCTGAGGAAGTGGACCCCCCTGCACTGCTTTAACTTATGTAGTTGTTGCCACTCCCTGACCTGCTCCACTACCTATCCTCGTCTTAGATCATGTCAAAGTGGGATCTCGCCTCTTAGGTGGCACCACCTACTCATACAATAGCCTATACCATCCCAAATGAGTGCTAACCTTGGCAAACTCTCGCGCCATATCCCCTAATGATCTTGTACATAACCATGCAAACTTTGTGCACCACTTTCACATTTGCATCGCAATGTATCAAATGCATCGAACGTGCACTCGAATGCAGCTTACGCACATGCACATGTGTCGCAGTGCATTTGTTGCTTGACCTAAAACCCTAAATATGGCACAAAAAGTGATGAAATGACAAAGTAAGATAGGGGTACGTACCATTGGCTATGAGCCCTCTGGTCGCCTGTAGGTCCACATAATCTCCCCGTGGTGCTCAATCACTGGAATCACCATCTTCACCAAAGTCCTCGCTTTGAGCTCTCAAATTTACTAAGGTGAAAAGTGAAAATGAAGTGACTTTTACCCCATTTTCAACCTATTTATAGGGTCAAAATGGCATTTGTCACACCTTTGATTACTAGAGGCTCTTTTGACTGACTTTCACTGCCTTTTTGGCTACTTTAAACTCCTCGAAATCCAAAATCGTCTGCGCCATCCTTTTCTGGTCATCATGATTGTCCTGTATTGTCTTTTTGGCAGTCATGTTGCTAGTTCCTCAAGGATGTCCTGACAACATGATTTAGAGGAGCAACGATGTTTCATGACTTGTCTTTCTTGTCTTTTTATGCTTATGGTTGGTTGTGACAAAAAGACTGGGGCAATTGCGCTCTTAGTATGAGTCATGATCATCCTTTTCTATGACTACTTGTCATATGTGATGGTACAACCTTGCACACCTTGATCTCTATCATATCATGGTGTTCCATTACAATAATCCACCCAATGATGATTAAGAGCAATAATTATTAAAGTCCTATAGTAATATGTTGAAGGATTTAGTCTCCACACTAACATTCATATCCTTCTATCTTGTCATCCCATCCCATCCATCTCATGATGATATCCTATGACATACAAAAACATAAGTGCATACAGGATCATATAGGCATTGCATTAGGTCAATACATATACATCATCAAAACCATATACATTGCATCACATATTGCATCATACATAGTCATGCATTAACATAATCATAAACATGGAATCCATTCACATAAATGCATTATGCATGTCATCATCATTTATGGCATAGCATCATCATGACATATAAATAATCACATCAACATGGCAATCACATCATAAATAACCATCATAAAGGCATGCATGGCATGGCATATAAATAACAACATCATCATAGGAATCATAAATGCATAATTCACATAGGCATCACATGATCATCATATCCGCATCATCATCATAATCATCACATAAACATACATCATAATGCATAAATCACATCACATCACATAACACATATAGGCCACATCAAAACTACATCATATATATATCATCTCAAAAATCATGTCATAGGATATAGTCACAAGATATCCCAAAAATAAGAGCTCGCAAGCTCAATGGTCAAACATAAGTGTCTAAAATGTCCTAATGCAAGATAACAATAAGCATGTCTATGCTGAGCTCTTCTCATCCCTTCGAGGAGAAGATCTAGGTGACTGATGTTTTGTCAGGGGAATAGATGCCACCATGGGTATTGTAACCTGTGTCTAGGAAGCTCAAGGATTTGTCACTATGACCTATACTGACGACGTCATCTTTGTGGTAACATGCAGCAACGAAGACACTACGACTAACGAATCTATCACTGGAGGCTAGTTGTGCACTGACCTGTGCCCTGACTCAGTGGAATCATGACTGTGACCTAATCTATGACTTGAGGCATGCCTGTGGGAGTGGCTATATTTGTGCCTTGATCACTGTCCTGAGGAAGTGGACCCCCTGCACTGCTTTAACTTATGTAGTTGTTGCCACTCCCTGACCTGCTACCACTACCTATCCTCGTCTAAGATCGTGTCAAAGTGGGATCTTGCCTCTCAGGTGGCACCGCCTACTCATATAATAGCCTGTACCATCCCAAACGAGTGCTAACCCTGGAAAACTCTCGCGCTATATCCCCTAATGATCTTGTACATAACCGTGCAAATTTTGTGCACCACTTTCACATTTGCATCACAACGTATCAAATGCATCGAACGTGCACTCGAATGCGGCTTACACACATGCACATGCATCGCAATGCATTTGTTGTTTGACCTAAAACCCTAAAAATGGCACAAAAAGTGATGAAATGACAAAGTAAGATAGGGGTACGTACCATTGGCTCTAAGCCCTCTGGTCGCCTATAGGTCCGCACGATCTCCCCGTGGTGCTCAATCACTGGATTCACCATCTTCACCAAAGTCCTCCTTGCTCTGAGCTCTCAAATTTACTAAGGTGAAAAGTGAAAATGAAGTGACTTTTACCCCATTTTCAACCTATTTATAGGGTCAAAATGGCATTTGTCACACCTTTTATTACTAGAGGCTCTTTTGACTGACTTTCACCGCCTTTTTGGCTACTTTAAACTCCTCGAAATCCAAAATCGTCTGTGCCATCCTTTTCTGGTCATCAAATTGACTGATCGGGACGCTTTCCAAATTTTTCTATCGTCGGGCCAAAATTTTAAAATTTCCTTGAGGGGGCATAGATACTTCGTACCTTCGCTGGAGCATGACTATGATTTATTTTCTTTGTCACAATCTGATAGGTTGCATTATGACAAAGAGGGGCAAAATGTAGACACATAAAAATGACCTAGGCTTGCAAGCTCTATTTTTCACCTTTTTCTTCCTAGCATAATTAAGACACTTTTAATTATGTCCTTGGTCCACCTTCGTCTATTAATTAAATAATTCATAATTATTTAATTAATTCATGTATTTTTATTCTTCATGATTATTGAATAAATAAATTTTATTTATTTATTCAATACATCACTAATTGTCTAATATCTTCCCATAATTAAATAAATTTCTTAATTTGTTTAATTATCCTTGTCCAATAATTCCTCTTGATTACTTAAATAGATAAATTTCATTTATTTATTTAAATATGTCACTAATTTTTAAGTCTTCTTATAATTAAATAGATTCTTTAATTTATTTAATTATTGGTCACCTTCTCTAATTAAATAATTATCTTTAATTATTTAATTTGACATTTCCCTCTTTTTAGTAAATAATTTGAAATAATTATTTACTACCATGTGGTCCCACCTTTTGAATTAAATTAATTTTTAATTCAAAATAGTCTTTTAACTCCAAAAATCAAATAAATTCCATTTATTATTTGATTTTCCAGCCACCTCTTTTTTTGTGCCAATCTTATCTCTTGTCACATGCATTGTCAACTCTTGATTTGATTTTCTAAAAATCAATCATGTCCATTCATTTTGAATTTGACCTAATGCTTCCCTAACCCTAATTGTGGGTTGTCAAATTGAATCTTGTCCATTGAATCTAGGGAACTTGTCAACTTTTGATCTTGGCCATTCACTCAAAATTGCATTTTCTATAAAATGGCAATTTTGTTCTCATTTTGTCATATCACGTTATCTAGATCTTAGGAAATCTTGTTTTGTCATGCCCTTGCACTCTTTTCATTTGTCATAGGAATATTTACATCTCATTTGGCATAATTTAGACATAGTTTAGATGCTTACTAGTTGCATTATAGCTTAGTATTGCATGTAATCACTCAAATCCTTCAACATTTGCTTAGGGATTGTCATTGTCATTAGATTGCTCACCATAAATCTGAGGGAAACATCATATTTGTAGAAGTTGAGAAGGTATAATGGAGGTCATCCATGGAGAATGAAGACATTTTGGTGAGATCTTTTCATTTGTTTTCATGTTTTTCCTTTGCACTTCATTATCACTTTGGGTTTTTATGTTAATGCTCTAATCTGCTAACCCTAGGAAAATTCCCTTAGTTACATTTTCTCACCTTTCTCTCCCTCCCTCCCTCATTCCCTCTCTACTTCTCTTTATCTCTCCTCTCTCTCTATCTCTCCTTCCCTCTCTACTTATCTTTATCTCCTCTCTCCCTCTCTCTACCTACCTCTCCTTCCACCACTCTCTATTTCTCTATATCCCACCTCTCTCCCCTTCACTAAATCTCCCTCCCTCTCTCCCTCCCTCTACTTATCTATATCTCTCCTCTCCCTCTATACCTAGCTCTACATCCATCACAATCTACCACTCTCTCTCTATTACTCTTTATCTTGCCTCCCACTCTCTCCATCCATACCTCTCCCTCTCTACATACCTCTCCATCCATCACTCCCTAACACTCTCTCTACACCTATCTATCTTGCTTCTCTCCCCACCTCCCTCATTCCCTTTCTACTTCTCTCTCTCTACATCTCCTTCCCTCTCTAATTATCTTTATCTCCCCTAGCCCTCTCTCTCTCTCTCTCTCTCACACACACACACACACACACTAGATGTCCCCCTCCCTACCTTTTCCCCTATCTACTCTCTATCTCTCCTCTCCCTCCCTCTACCTCTCTCTCTCTTTCTCTCTCTCACTCCTCCCTCACCCTCTTTCTCTCTCATTGTCTCCTCTCTATCTCAGTATTCTCTCTTTCCCTCTTTGTAACTCTCTCCTTCTCTATATGTCACCATTCTCTCTCTACTTATCTTTATCTCACATATCCCTCTTTATCTCTCCCTTCCTCCCCTCTCTCACCCACCCTCCCTCCTTCCCTCTATCTCTACTTCTCTCTATCTCACCTATCCCTCTCTACCCACATATCCCTCTATCACTCCCTACCACACTCTCTTTAGTGCTCTCTATCTCACCTCTCTCTCACCTCCCTCTCTCTCCCTCCATACCTCTCCCTCCTTTTTTCCTTCCTTATCTACTCTTTATCTCTCATGTCTCTCTACCTCTCCTTCCCTCTCTACTTTATCTCCCCTTTCCCTCCCAACCTCTCTCTCTCCCCAATCCCTCCCTCCCCCTCTTTCTCTCTCCCCCTATGAGGGTTGAGGGTGTAAGGTTTAGTGTTTAAGGTATAGGGTTGAGGTTATAGGGTTAAGTGCATAAGGTATAGGGATTATGGTTTAGGATATTAGGTATAAATTTGAGGGTATAGGGTATAGGGATGAGGGATGAAGGTTTAGGGTTTAGGGTTTAAGGTATAGAGTTGAGGGTTGAGGGATAGTGTTTAGGGTTGAGGGTGTAAGGTTAAGTCTATAGGGTATATGGATTATGGTTTAGGATATTGGGTATATAGTTGAGGGAATTGGGTTGAGGATATTAGGTTTAGGGTTGAGGGTTTAGGGTTTAGGATTTATGTATAAGTTTGATGGTTGAGGGTTGAGGTATAGTGTTCAAGGTTGAGGGTATGTTCACCGAATTGGCAAGCTAGTGGGTGCACTAGCTTGCCAATTCGGTGAAATTGGCAACCTAACTTGGCCTGTTTGAAAAAATGGGTCCAAGAAATGGGGTCTCTCGGTGATGTAAACGCTCTACCCTAATCCCTCAACCCTCAACCCTTAATCCCTTAACCTTTAAACCCTCAAGCCTCTACCCTCTACCCTCTACCCTCTACCCTTAAACCCTAATCCCTCAACCCTTATACCCTCTACCCTATACATTGTACCCTCAACCCTATACCATCAATCCTCTACCCTCAACCTTAAACCTTCAACCCTCAACCCTTAAACCCTCTACACTCTAACCTATACATAAAATCATCAATGCTTAATTCTCAACCCTCAATCCTATACAATGGACCCTCAACCCTAATCCCTCAACCATATACCCTCAAATCTCTACCCTCAACCCTCAACCCTTAAACCCTCTACCCTATACATTAAACTCTCAACCCTCAATTATCAGCCCCCTTCCCTTAATCCATCAACCCTCAACCCTTAAACCCTTAACCCTCAACCCCTATACCCTATACATTGGACCCTCAACCGTAATCCTTTAACCATATACCCTCAAACCTATACCCTCAACCATAAACCCTCTACCCTCAACCCTAAACCCTCAACCCTAAACCCTCAACCCCAAACCCTTAATCCCTTAACCCTCTACCCTCAACCCTTAAACCCTAATCCCTCAACCTCTATACCCTCTACCCTAATCCCTCAACCCTATACCCTTAATCATCTACCCTCAACCTTAAAACCTCAACCCTTGACAGTTAAACCCTAAACCATTAAACCCTCAACCCTAAATTCTCAACCCTCAACCCTTAATCCCTCAACCCTCAACCCTTAAACCCTTAACCCTCAACCCCTATACCATCTACCCTATACATTGGACCCTTAACCTAATCCTTCAACCATATACCCTCAAACCTATACCCTAAACCCTCTACCCTCAACTCTAAACCCTCAACCCTAAATGCTTTAACCCTTAAACCTTCTATCATCTACCCTCAACCTTAATCCCTCAACCCTATACCCTCAACCCAATACCCTAAATCATCAACCCTATAGGTCTTGCACCCTAATCCCTGAACCTATACCCTCAACCCCTATCCCTTTCTCTCTATCTATACATCGCACCTCTCTCTCCCTCCCTCTCTCCTACCCTCTCTAATTTTCTCTATCTACGCTCTCCCTCTTTCTGTGTACCTCTTGCTCAATCAATCCCTACCACTCTCTCTCGATCCCTCTATCAATCTCTCTCTATCTCCCTCCCACCACCTCTCCATCACTCCCTCTCTCTTCCACTCCCTCTTAGGGTTTAGGGATTAGGGTAGAGATTTTTCTTAGGTTTAAGAGTTTAAGGGTTAAGTGACTAGGGTTGAGGGTAGAGGGTATTAGGTTGAGGGTAGAGACCCAATACCTATTGCAAATAAGGTTCTCGTTGCGCCAAAAGATCGACCTATTAATGCCCAATACAATCATTGGATTTATACAAGATCAAGATCCACAGGAGGCAGTTAAACCATGTCGTGAATCCCAATCACCATGTTGGACTATTCCTACCACACAAAGAGGATACCAAGGGTCACACCTTGCAAAAATCCCCCCAATGCAAGTGTAGGGTTCAAACCTATGACCTCGGCTCTGATACCAATTGTTGCAAAGATGGTTGTCGTTGCACCAAAAGATCGACCTGTTAATGTCTGATACAATCATTGGATTTATACAAGATCAAGATCCACAGGAGGTGGTTAAACCATGTCACAAAGCCCAAGTGTTGTGTTGTAATACGCCTACCACAGGAAGAGGAGACCAAGGGTCACACCTTGCAACAATATTCTCTACCCTCAATCCTCTACCCTCAACCTTAAACCCTCAACCCTCAACCCTTAAACCCTTAACCTCAACCTCTATACCCTCTACCCTATACATTGGACCCTCAACCTAATCCTTCAACCATATATCCTCAAACCTATACCCAAAACCCTCTACCCTCAACCCTAAACCCTTTAACCCTAAACCTTAAACCTTATACCCTCTAACCTCAACCCAATACCCTCTACCCTCAACCCTAATCCCTAAACCCTATACCCTCAACCCCTATCCCTTTCTCTCTATCTATACATCTCACCTCTCTCTCCCTCCCCCTCTCCTACCCTCTCTAATTATCTCTATCTACCCTCTTCCTCTTTCTATGTAGCTCTTTCTCAATCAATCCCTACAACTCTCTCTCACTCCCTCTATCTATCTCTCTCTATCTATCTCTCTCTATCTCCCTCCCACTGCCTCTTCATCACTCCCTCTCTCTTCCACTTCCTCTTAGGGTTTAGGGATTAGGGTAGAGATTTTTCTTGGGTTTAAGGGTTTAAGGGTTGAGGGATTAGGGTAGAGGGTAGAGGGTATTGGGTTGAGGGTAGATACCCAATACCCTCTACCCTCTACCCTATACCCTCAACCCAATACCCTGAATCATAAACCCTATAGGTCCTCCACCCTAATCCCTCAACCCTATACCCTCAAACCCTATCCCTTTCTCTCTATCTATACATCTCACCTCTATCTCCCTCCCTCTCTCCTACCCTCTCTAATTGTCTCTATCTACCCTCTCCCTCTTTCTACGTACTTCATGCTCAATCATCCCTACCACTCTCTCTCACTCCCTCTATCTATCTCTCTTTATCTCCCTCCCACTGCCTCTCCATCACTTGGACTGTTTGAAAAAATGGATTTGAAAAATTGGGTCTCCCGATGATTTACATCAATAGGAGACCCAATTTCTTGGACCCATTTTTTTCAAACAGGCCACTACATTGCCAATTTCATTGAAATTGGCAACCTAACTTGGCTTGTTTGAAAATTTGAGTCCGAAAAATGGGGTCTCCCTATGATTTACATCACTAGAAGACCCCATTTCTCAGACCCATTTTTTCAAACAGTCCACTCCATTGTTAATTTCACTGAATTCGCAAGCTAGTGGGCCCACTAGCTTAGCAATTTGGTGAAATTGGCAACCTAATTTTCCTATTTGAAAAAATGGGTCCAAGAAATGGGGTCTCCTGGTGATGTAAATCATGGGGAGACCCCATTTTGTGGACCCATTTTTTTCAAACAAGCCACTACATTCCCAATTTCACTAAATTAGCAAGCTAGGGTAGAGGGTTTAAGGGTTTAAGGGTTAAGGGTTAAGGGTTAAGGGTAGAGGGGAGAGAGATAGAAGGAGTGAGTGGGTGAAATAGACTTGAGAGAGGGAGAGGGGGTAGGATGGAGATACTTGATAGAAAGAGAGAGAGGGAGGGAATGGGAGAGAGAGAGAGGTGAAATTGGGGTTTAGAGATTTAAGGGTAGAGGGGTAGAGGGTTTAAGGAGTGGGGAGAGAGATAAGTGAGGAGAGAGAGAGAGAGGGACTTGAGGAGGAGAGGGAGAGGGGGTTAGGAGGGAGATACTTTAGAGAGATAGAGGGTAGAGGGTTAAGAGTAGAGGGTAGAGGGTTTAAGGGTTAAGGGTTTAGGGTTTAGGGTTAAGGGAAGAGGGGAGAGAGATAAAGGGATTGATTGAGAGAGAGATACTTGAAAGAGGGAGAAGAGGTGGGAGGTAGAGACTTGAGAGAGAGATATAGGGAGTGAGTGAGAGAGAGATATAGAGGGTAGAGGGTTAATAGTAGAGGGTAGAGGGCCCACTAGCTTGCCAATTCGATGAAATTGGAAACCTAACTTGGCCTATTTGAAAAAATGAGTCTGAGAAATGGGGTTTCCCAGTTATTTACATCACTAGGAGACCCCATTTCTCGAACCCATTTTTTTCAAATAGGCCACTACATTGCCAATTTCACCAAGTTGGCAAGTCAGTGAGCCCACTAGGTTGCCAATTCGATGAAATTGACAACCTAACTTTGCCTATTTGAAAAAATGGGTCCAAGAAATGGGGTCTCCTAGTGATGTAAATTAGTGGGAGACCCCATTTCTTGGACCCATTTTTTCAACACAAGCCACTACATTGCCAATTTCACCGAATTAGCAAGCCAGTGGGCCCACTAGCTTGGCAATTCAATGAAATTGGCAACCTAACTTGCTTGTTTGAAAAAATGGGTCCAAGAAATGGAGTCTCCCAGTGATTTACATCATCGAGAGACTCCATTTCTTGGACCCATTTTTTCAAACAAGCCACTACAATCCCAATTTCACCGAATTGGCATGCTAGGGTAGAGGGTTTAAAGGTTTAAGGCTATATGGTAGAGGGTTACAGGTAGAGGGGAGACAGATAGGAGTGAGTGAGAGAGAGAGAGAGAGACTT
>VDFB02047397.1:93510936-93576964 GCA_007258455.2 Sequoia sempervirens | reverse complement strand
GAGGGGGGGTTGGACCTAAAGCCTAAGCCATAAACTGTAAAGCCTAAACCCTAAATACTAAACCCTAAATCATAAACCATAAATCCTAAACCAAAGAGAGAGAGAGAGATGGGGGAGGGAGAGAGTGTGTGAGAGAGAGAAACACAAAGGGAAGGAGAAAGGTTGGGATATTAAGATAGAGGGAGGGAGAGTGAGAGGCAATGAGGGAGGGAGAGGTAGAGAGAAGTATATAGGGAAGGAGAGATAGAGAGGGGGGAGGAGCGAGGGAGAGAGAGAGAATTAGAGAGGGGGGAGGGAGGGATAGAGGGAGAGATAAGTGTGATAACTAGAATGAGAGAAAGGAGGGAAGGAGGAAGGTGGAGAGATTGAGAGAGGAGGGAGGGTGAGAGACAGGTAGAGAGGGATAGGTTAGATAGAGAGAAGTAGAGAGGGAAGGTGGTTGGGATGATGGAAGAGATAGAGAGAGGAGGGAGGGAGAGAGAGAGGTAGAGAGGGATAGGCTAGATAGGTTAAAGTAGAGAGGGAAGGTGAGTGGGAGGAAGCAAGAGAGAGAGAGAGAGAAATGGGGAGATAAAGAAAATTAGAGAGGGAAGGAGGGATGGAGGAGGAGAGAGAGGTTAGATAAATAGAAGTATAGAGGGACGGAGAGAGTGTGAGACAGAGGTCTAGAGCATAAGTGATAAAAAATGAGTGAGATAGAGAGAGAAAGATGATACAACTTCATAATTACTGAAATTTGACCTCCTGATTACTAAAATTTCATAGTGCTAATTACTGAAATTTGACTAAGTCTAAAATTTTTGAGATCTTCCAAAAACTAGAATTTGCATTATAACTCCTAGAGATCTGAAACCACTCTCAAACATCTTGAAACTATATACATGAAATATAACTTAAAGTATAAAAAAGTAAATGTACATATGTAAATGTCAACTTATACGTTTTATTTCATGTATATAGTTTCCCTGAAAGATAACAAGAAGAAAGAGAAAAGAAAAAGAGAAGAAAAAAATTTCAATGTAGACCAAAATGTGAGCGCATTATAACGCACTCGCATTTTGGAAATGTTTTTTTGATTTCAAAAAATGCACATTTTTTTAACTCAAAATGTGCACGTTTTTTAAAATTTAAACCATAATGCAAGCACGTTATAACATGCTCACATTATGGCTTGGTAATGACTGATCCTAGGCTCAGTCATTACCAAGCCATAACATGAGTGTATTTTACTATAACGCACTCACATTTTTGCTATTTCGGGATGAAAAAGTAAATTGGCCACAAATTGGCTACCCATCTTTTTGCACCCACCCAAACTAGGATCTATAAAAGAAGTCTGAAAAATTGGTATACTAGGACTCATACACCACAAGTGGTAGTTTAGTCCCAATATCAGGGTTGATCTAAAACTTTGATATCCTCTAGTGTCCTTCTATAGCTTCTCTCCCTTCTAATCTTTGAATCTGAAAGCTTGAATTATGCTCTGTAGATGATTTTTCGTGATCTTGTAAGAAAGGTGAAAACTTTGACAACTTTGAAAACTTTCTCCAACCTTGCTCCTCAATGGATCTTAAACCTAAATCTGTAAATCACACATCAAAGAGAGGGAAAAAAATTTGTTAGTGGATAGGGGTTTACCTCAGTCAAACCCCATTTTGGTAATCAAACCTTGAAATGAATAGAAATAAAATGAAGGAATGATGAATGAACAAATTAGTTATGTTGCAACTCACCAAACCCTTGGAATAAAGGCTACAATCTTGTATGAGATGGCTAGCATGAATGTAGATCTTGAATCTTGATTGTATGTTATGGATCTTCACTTGAATGCTTGCTTGAATCATGAAATACCTACATCACAAATGTTAGCTCAAAAACAAACATGATGCATGATGACTTCAACATGATCTTGAATATTGAATATAGCTCCAAAATAATTGATAATCAACTCTTGAATGCTCTTGTAATCATAAAATTTCTATAGGAATTCTCTCATCAATTTTCTAGGAGAAAATATGTGAAATAACCTTGTATTTATACTTGTTTATGCCAATTTTTCCAAAATTACAACAATACAAGCCGACATTAGATGTAGGAGAATAAAATCCCTCCAAGAATTTGAATTTAAAATAGGTCCAAGCAAATCGGGACTCATACTCTAGTTGGGGCGTATGAGTCCCAGTAGTCTAACCTTGGGACATAAATTTCAAGAAATTTTAAGTTCTATACCAAATTTTCCCTGAAACTTAGGTGGGACCTATATGCCCAAGGAAGTGTATGAGTCCCAGATCACTAAACATGGGTCATACAATCCAAATTCATTAAATTATTATTGGTTATTAGATATGTGTTAGGATCATCCTCAGAAAGATGCATTAAATAAGGCTTGTAGATGCATTAAATAAGGCTTGTGGATGCAAAATAGGACCAAATAAGGCATAAAGAAACCCAATTTTAGTAGGGAGGGCCCAAACAAGTGCAAAAATGTAAAGGGATACATTTTTCTCCACTACACTTATATATCTTTTTAGTTTAATTAAACATAGGTTCTTCACCACAAATCAAGCTCTATGTTCTACACATGTGGAAAAATAGTAGATTATCATAAAAAATCTAAAAAATATTTTTGTGCTAGGTATTTTTGTCCTTGTTCCATTAAAACAAAAAATTGAATTTCAATACATACAAAAAAATTTATGTTGTATAAGGTCCGCCTATGTCTAAATTGTAATTGGTTTGACTTCAAAACTTAATTAAGAAAAAAATATTCACTAAAACACTATGAAACCAAATGAATATGCTAGATATTTTAGTTAAAAAGCTAAATTCAAAAAAAATATAGTTTTATCTTTCATAGAAAAAAAAGGTTATGTTGTTTATGGTGAACATCGCTATTTAAAAATGGTGTTTGTGTTAAAAACTAGTTTTCGAAGGAGATGGAAAAATATACAATCTGATTCCAAAAATTTAAATATATATATATATGTATGTATTTAGAATCTACAGACAAAATGTCACAAATCACTAGTTTGCATCATCTTCAAATTCCTCATGGTTTAGTAGCTATAGGTGCCCAAAAGTGAAGATTTAGTTTAAAAAAATCAGTTCAATGTCCAATTTGGCCAAAAATTGTAAACCAGTATTGTGGGATCACCCTGCACTTGAGCCTTTAGATCTAATATACACTCCCTAGATAATATGGACTTTATGTTCAAGTTGGTACCAAATCCAACCTCAAAGTTCAACACACAACTAGCAACTTGCAAACTATGATTTCCATGTCAAACACTAAACTTTAGTGAGGAGGCACCTTAGGCTTTGGGGTCTAACATGTACTACTTGCAAAATATAAATTGTGATAGCAAACTTGAACCCCACTAATAATTCACTTCACACTTCAAGGTTGAGATCTAACTATTAAGTGTATAAGGAGATCCTAGATCTAACTAGTAGATTAAATTGGATCAATCCTTTAATATTTTCTCAACATTGGAACACAAACTAGAAAGGAATTTAGGAATGGATAAGTTCCTAAAAGGAGATCCAATTTTCCTAGGTTCTATTCCTTTGTTGCAAAGATGGCAAATTGATTTAATGTGATTTGATTAATTTAATTAATATAAAACCTAGTCTAAAAATATGAATAGTTTGCATAGACCAAAACATAAATTGAAGAAACAACTACATATCTAAAAAAGCTAGATAGAGGGTCACCTATCATAGAAAGAACAGCTTAAATAGTTGAATAGGGTGTTGGGAAACCTAGTCTAAGGGTTTTGAGCTATTTGAAACATAGTCTAAAAATTGTAGGTTTGCATTGCTTCGTTCTTCTTTTAAATTTTTCTTCACATCTAAACCTACAAAACATGGAGAAAGAAATGGGAGGGGTGGCTATATAGGATTTTTCCTTGGTCAAACCCCCATTTTGGTATTTCTACCTCCATGAATAGCCCATTTGATAACAGATAAAAGTGTGTACTTTGAACCTTAAGTGTTTCTAAGGTTGTGGAGAGCAACAACATGCAAGATAATTGCTAAAACCCTACTCAAGTGTGTTAGTGTTGAGTCCTATATGAATCAATCAAATGAATGCAAGATTCGACCCAAGAGAAAGTCAAATACTCAAGGGAAATCATACACAACATGTAATACCTTGCTTAGGGAAGCGAGATGATCAAATTTTAAAGGTGAGAACCCACTGAAATTAGGTCCTGAAGTGCTTGAGAGATGAAAAATCAATCCACAACCCTATATTCCAACTTGTTCTTCAAATTTCTTCAAGCTTCAATCATCACAATAAAATCACATAAATTTGAAAAACATATGAACTATAAATTAGGATGTCAATTTTGGAAAAGCTTTGTTGTTGCAATAATAATTTATATGTTTTTGTAATAAATATCATATTTAAATAGGGAAACATAGGAGTAAACTTAGGTTTAGACTGACACATTTAAATTTGAATTTCAAGAATATTTTAGCACCCAAATGTTGAATTTGAAATCATACATCATACACTTGACAAAGGTCAACCCAAACATGTGACCTACTTTTATAGGAAAAATGACATGATTAGAGAACACAATTTACAATGCTACATTTATCCCCCACTTTAGTAGGCATATGAAACTTCGTGCATATGCAATCTAAAGTAGAGGAAAATAAATTATGAAAAATGTAAAATGATACCCAAAATAATATTGTAGAGGATGCAGAACATGGCCAAGTGAGAGAATGAAGCTCATGGCATAGTAACATGCAAAACCATAACATTATGACCACATCCTATAAAACCAAATTATCAAAAATCCAAAATCATCTTGCAAATAGAAATAAATGTGTTAGTCTAGAAACTTCTCAAGAGAATGAAATTTGAGGGTAGATATATGCCCCCCAGTTTATTTTTACTTTATGGATGTAGAAATAGGGTGACAATATTTCCACTTTGAATATTTACCTAGTTTTGATGACAATGTCTTCGGTAGGGTTATTTAACAAAGAAACACCAAGAAATAAAGCATATCAGAATAATGAGGATGAAACCAAGATTTCAATGCAACAATTGGTAGGAAAATTAGAGTTCACAAGACAGTTTTGAAAGATTGAATGAAGAGTGGTTTGAAGAGAAGAGAAGGATAAGACATGTGTTTTGTTGCTTGTTTTATATTGTAAATAGTAAAACCTTTTACCCTTTTACTTTTCACTTTGACTTCTTAGTTTGAGAGCATTTTAGTAGATCCAAGTAATCTCAAGAGCAAGGATGTTACAATGACAATTGTACTACATACCTAGGTTGTAGGCCTTGAGGGACCGTATTGAGCAAGTAGTGCAAGCCCAAGAGGTGTGTTACATACCTTCACTTTCCTTGCATTTATTGGCTTGGTTTTTAATGTTTAGGAGAGAATTTATAAATTTATAGTGTACATGTCCAAATTGGGTGTTGGAGTCCAATTTGGTTGCTAGAGTCCTTCTTAGGTGCCAATGTCCAATATGGGTAACCTATTCTATGGTGCTAGAGTCTAGGATTTTCACATGAAACTTTATGTCAATATGGTGATTCTAGAGCATTTGAACGATCAAATGTAAATGCTCTTATGTGATTGCACCTAGATGCTATCACGAGATGAGGAGATACATCTAAGGGATAAGAGGTTGTTATGGGTGTACACCATTCCGAACATGAGGTTTCATGACATGATGTTGATGGTGCTCATGGAGTGATAGGATGAAGACACCTTGGCCTTCCATATTTCAAAAGGGGAGATGACAATGAAACTCGACCTGATGTATATAAGATATTATGATTCCCCATATGGAGTGAGACCATGTGTAGAGAAGGGGGTGACACCAAATGACATCCTATCTAACCAGATATATTGTATCAACTGTGTTATTCCTCACAATGGTAGTGGGAGTATATCCATGTGGTAGCTACTACATGTTGATGTAGATATCCCCATTATTCATCGTATTCTTATTGCAACTATTGCACTCATGGTAACACCCAATGGGTGAGGCACACACCTTCATGGGGGCCTCATGCATACCATCCATGTGATGCATGGTTAGTGCACTGCATTCACCTAGGAGAAAAGCATGCTAGCCCACCTTTACTATGACTTAGATCAATACATGCATTATTACATGGATATGACATGTGGCATACTCAATTGATCTGGTATGGACCTTTCTATGAGCACACACCTAGCCCTTAAGGAGACAATGGTAGTTTGTTGATTTTTTTTATTAGTGAGTGGTGTTTGATAGATAGCGGGCTATAGATGTAGTGTGGAGATCATACATGAGATTGTAGTCTTGGTCAAGTTAGTAACAATAGTTTATGAGGATGCAATGGGACCAACATATCGTCATTTACCATGAGTATATAGTGATGTCATTTTATTATGATCGAGTGACCTGATAATTTAGTCATGTATAGGGAGTCCCTCTCACTTGGCCAACATATATTTGATCATCTCACAGAGCCACCAAACCCAAATACATGCCCTAACCAATCATCTTTGATATATCATTGAACAATTCCAATGATGAGGAGAAAGATGCATTCCCCATGTCTAGAGCATGTGGGATACCCGATTGATCTAGTATGGACCTTTCCATGAGCACATGCCTAGCCCTTAGGAGACCATGGTATTTTGGTCATCTTTTTTATTAGAGAGTGTTTTTTTATAGATAGCGGGCTATAGATGTAGTGTGGAGACCATACATGAGATTGCAATCTTGGTCAAGTCAGTCACAATAGTTTGTGAGGATGCAATGGGATCAACATCTCGTCAATCACCATGAGTATATAGTGATGTCATTTTATTATGATCAAGTGACCTAATAATTTATTCATGTATAGTGAGTCCCTCTCACCTGACTGACATATATCTAATCATCTCACAGAGCCACCAAACCCAAAGACGTGCCTTGACCAATCATCATTGATATAGCATTGAATGATTCTAATGATGAGGAGAAAGATGCATTCCCCATGTCCAGAGCATGTGAGAGTTAGTATTTCTTATGTGACATAGTGGAGCTCCACTTTTCTAGATCCTATGTTTCCTACGGACCATCCCACCAGTGACCCAAGGCCATGGGCTCACTAGGGTGAGTCTAATGAGGAGGAGATGGATGATGATGAGGGTGGTATTGGTGAGGAGAAGGATCAACTGACACAAACTATAGGAGGATTTCATAGGTAGCAGGAGGTTAGTGATACCATTGAGGAGATGCCTAGGTTTCTCCCTCACATAGCATGAGCACTACCTACCATAGTTGAGAGATTGAGCATCCATGAGCACAAGGAGATTAGAAGAGTAGCTACTATAGTGCCCCCAACACCATAGATGACTCCAAGTGTAGCCATATTTGTTACACCCACTAGCAAGTTGGAGATCTAGGTACAATTTGGTGTATTTTTTTTTATTGAGTAGAACACTAGATGTTACATAGTTGCTTTTTATTTTTATTTATATGTTATGAAATAATATGATTCAATATTTATTTTAATTTTTATAGTTGGCACATAGGCATGGCTTGACCTTGTAGGTGAAGTCATAGTAGAGATGGTCCTCAATGTACAACTTCAATGGCTAGTGTGGACAAACTATAGACCATAGAAGACTATAGGGTGACATACAAAAATATTTGAGCCTGTGATGCAATTGAGAGTTGCATATGAGGATAGGATAATAGAGAGGGATGAGGCATTAGCCGATCTTTAGGAGGCAAGAGCAAGATCAACACCCACAGTCGATCATTTTTGTGTGGTGGTCCTATAGGTAGAGGTAGATAGGTTACAAAACAAGATAGATTAGCTACATCAATAATACACAGAGCTTCAAGTGGATGTGACAGAGCTTAGAGGTGATATTAGTGGCTTGCAAGCCTAGAGTGGCTCCAGGAGCTACTCACGATCTACCATCTCATGTCGACAGCCACCACTAGGCCCCAAGGGATCTGATAGTATGATTTGATAGCCATAGGCTTATACATTGATGATATTATTGTGTATTATATTATCAAGGCATGCCATATTTTTTTATAGTGGTGATATTTTATTGTGTATGGATATTACTATATATATGTGAGAATTTTGATTTGACATTTATATGTTATTTGTGATTTAACTGAAATAATTTGATTTATTATTTAATTAAATACAACAAACATTTGGTTATGTGTGGTAATCGACATGTATGGCTAATTAAATACAAATTTGATTTGATTAAACAACCTAATGAGATTGCTTAACAAATACAACATGATCTAATTGATACATGTATTGATGATGTCATTTAGAAATCATCTGATCTAATTAAACAACTTAATAAAATTATTAAATTAAATGTAATAGATGATATCTCGATGTACACATATGTTAACACTAAATGCACCTATGATCTAGTTAAACAATGTAATGATATTATTTAATTAAATTTCATAATGATCTAATTAACACGTGCACTATGACTGAAATGTATGCTAATGAAAAGTAATTATCATTATTAATAAAATTACACACATAATTCAAGAAACACGCATATGTTTGTCATGAATGAAGCAACATGAATTAAATAGATAAGAATATTAAAACTACCTAACATTTAACATACTTTAAATAATAGCATACCTTTCAAAGATAATAAATAATATAGAAGAGAGAATAATTTAAGCATAAAATCAACGTAGATGCATAGCATTAATGAGTTATTTGAAAGGCATACCATCCATTATAGATCCATATCCACCTGATCCATATACTTTCACATGATGATGTGAGGTCCTAGAACTAGTTCAAGCTGGACTTTCCTTTTTCACCTAGTGCAACATTCACATTGAATTGATTTTCATAAAGTACCAAGTCACCAACCACAAATGAGTGATGAATTACACACTCATTTTAGTTGCACTGAAGGTTCCTTTTATAAGCTTGGAAATGTTCAAGAGCATGTATACGTTGTTCATCGAGCATCTCAAGTTATTGAAGTCACTGTTCTCAGTAATAATTCTCATGTAGGATTCCATTGACAGAAATTTGTAATGAAGAAATAATTAACTCAAAGGGCATGATCATATTAGCACCATACATAAGGTTGTGTTTGAGGTAGTACCTATAGCCGTATGATCATTCATTTGATAAGCCCAAATTGCATAAGAAATTTGAGTGTGCCAATCATTTCCATGTTTGTTAACAATCTTTCAAAGGATTTTCTCAATTTTTTTGTTAGAACCTTCTACTTGACCATTTGATTGAGGATAATATGGTGTAGAGAAGAAATGTTGAATGTGAAATTTCTCAATAAAATTCTTCACTTCTTTGTTCTTAAATGATGAACCATTATCAAAACCAAAGAAGAAGGAAGACCAAATTGAGAAATGATGTTATCTAGAATAAAATTACAGATAGCTTCATCAATTGTAGATTAAATTGGAACTGTCTCAACCCACTTTATGAAGTAATTAGTTGTGAGATAAGGGGGATTCAATGCTAACGAGTCTCTTCATTCTTAAGAGAATCCCAAGGAGCGAACTGCCCTTAACCATCTCAAATAATGTTGAATGAAGAAATTACAAAGAAAACCATATACAGACCAATTATTTCAAAAGGTTGATTCAAAATTAGAGAGAGTACCTAGTTTCATGATTTCTACCTCAAACAGAATAACTCTCAGCCAAAGGACTATAGCACGGTATTAGGACACTAGCATGATGCGCTAGCGTCCAAGGAAAATAGAGAACTCAAACCTTGGATAGAATAACTAAACATAAAGTAGAAAGTGAAATAAAGTACAAAGGAGAGCTAGGAGAGAACTTACAAATGGCCAAATGTTTGAAACCCTCCTCCAAGCTCCACTTCGGCAACTTGCACATAAAAAAAATGGGGAAAAATGTTGCGTCTGTTTCAAGGCTTACCATAGTAAAACTCCCATTTTAGTGTTCCCACCTCCACAAACAGCTAGATAGATAAAGAGCATAAACAAAATAAACAAATAGGAAGTGGTGAAAACAATCCCTGCTTGAGGAGGAGAACAGGTGCACCACCAAATAACAAATGAGAAAAGTGATCTAATCTATTCACAAATATATAAGAGAAAGAGAGCATTACCAACAATCCTCAACCCCCTCTTGAACACATGGACACACCATTGAGTGCTTTCTAGAGAGCTTTGGTTGTTGGAGGGACCTCAATCCAATAGAGCTTTGCTTGTAGAAGTGATATTCCAAAGAGTAGAAGATGTTGAGAATAGAGTGAGATTGAAAAGAGAAGCAATCAAATGAGAGAGAACCCCCAAAATGAGAGAAAAAGGGGAGTTGTATTGCATGCAAGGGTGAAAGGAGCCATTACACTTAGAAATATGACTACAGGGACACGTGTCACGAGTCAAAATTCTAAGATTCCTCATTTCAAACTTGAAAAACTATTAGGACGCTAGCACGCCACATATATGTCCACACGTCGTGCAAGTGTCCCACACATTAGTTTTTGAGAAACGGGGTGATGGACTATTGTCGCTTCATCATTGGACCTTGTGGAATTGGAATCATGAAATTCTAACCCAGGTGATCCCACAATAGTGGTTTACACTTTTTGGGACATCCTGATTTTTATTGAAATCACATATTTTTAGAAAATATAATTATTTATGCCTTGAAAAGTTCCAAAAAAGGATTCCAATTGAAGAGGGTTTTATCAAACAACCTTAGATGAAACCCCCTTGGATAAAACCCCGCTAGTTTTAAACCATACCTATAATGTTCAGAGTCTCCTTTACACCTATCAAAATGCTGATAAAAAACCACTTTTGATTTACCCTTTGGGGGATCAAATGAATTCATTTAAAATTTATTTTTTGTAAGTATGTAGTGCTTATTATAAGCTTCCCAAAAAGTATAATTTTAAATATATTTAATTTGATTATTATATTTATTTTTTTATTTTTTATGAATGTAGGTTTTTCACCGAAAATCAAGCTCTCTTTTTTGCACATGTGGAAAAATAATATATTACAATAAAAAAATCTAAAAAATATATATGTGCTAGATATTGATGTCCTTGATCCAACAAAAAAAAATGAATTTTGATACATACAAAAAAAGTTATGTTGTATACGGTATGCCTATGTCTAAATTGTAATTGGTTTGACTTCAAAACTTAATTAAGAAAATAATATCCAATAAAACACTATGAAACCAAATGAAAGTGCTAGATATCATATTTATAAATCTAAACTCAAAAAAAATAGAATTTTATCCTTCATAGAAAAAAGTTATGTTGTATATGGTGAACATCACTCTTTAAAAATGGTGTTTACTATTAAAAACTAGTTTTTGAAGATGGAAAAAGAATTGAAATATTATTCCAATTTTTCTTAAAAAATTATATTTAGAATTTATAGACAAAATGTTACAAATCTAGTTTGCATCATCTTCAAATTCTTCATAGTTTAATAGCAACTATAGGTGCTCGAAAGTGAAGATTTAGTTAAAAAAATTCAAATCAATGTCCAATTTGGCCAAAAATTATAAACCAGTATTGTGAGATCACCCACCCATGAGGCTTTTATCACAAATGTGTTTAGGTGTAATAAATTCTAGGAAAAGTGCTAAAATGTGAAATTGTCCCTAAGGTGCAATTTTGTGACATTACATCAGTAGTTGTGATAATGAAAGTATATCCTTCAAAAGAAGTAGGAGAAATATTTCAAATAAGATTGAATCCCCACATAGAAAATGGTTAATAAGAGAATTGGGCATGAAGTTCCTAGGAAGGAGCTCAAATAAAATTGTTATCTTGTTGACATTGAGTGTGCTTTCTAACAAAGGAAAAAGAATATTATTCTAAAATTTTCCACTTTAATAACCTATATGACTTGAAACTTTTGAACCAATTATTGGCCATCAAAGTGTCCACTGTAGGCACTTGAATGGGCCTCCTCAAGGGAAATGGGGATCTCTAATTTTTTAAGACAATAAAGAAGAAGACCATTATATCCTCTGCGAAAAATGATATTAGATAAAATGATGTATCGTGAACTATGAGATTTTGAATATGAGCTTGGGCATTTTAACATGAAGAATTGAGAAAGATACCATCACACAAATATTGAAATATTTGGGAATACCATTCATCTAAATCAATATTGTAACAAAAATCAATCTTAGTAGAAATTTTAGAAATAGATGGTGAAGAGAGATTATGAATGATCATGAATTAGAAATCAATATTTGAATTGTCAAGGGATATAAGGGAGGAAACACTTGCCATTATATCCACATGTCATTTGTCTTTACAAAGAATATTGTCAATGGTATAAGAGAAAAAGAATTTTAATATTGACAGGTTCAAATATTGATATTGAGATAATTTATCTTTCTTTTATTGATAAGATCCAATGGTTTTCCTTATAATTAGTTATCAATCATAGAAAATATGTAGCTTTTGAACATTAAGAGACAATGCAACATGCAAGCCAACCATAAGGGCTTTGTACTCTACAATGTTATTAATGCATAAGAAATTGAGATGGTAAGATAGGGGAATTGGCTTGCTTGAAGAGGGTATTAGTATAAGATCAGCATTAGATCCAATTTGACACTTAGAACTGTCAAAGTATAAATCCCATCTTCGATCAATATCCAATGGAAGAACATGATCATCGAGGAATAATTATTGATTCAATAGAGTTTACTAGTGGTGGAGGAGCATTGACTAAGTTGTCGATCAATGCTTGATCCTTGATTTCCTTTTAAGAGATAAACTTAAGATGAAATTCCATTAACAACATCACCCATTTAGCAAGGCATCCTAAAATATTAGTGTTAGAGAAGAGATGTTTTAATGGGTCAAATTTTGCGATGACATGTATTTCAGCATTTAGAAGATAATATCTCAACTTATATGTAAACAAATAACATCTAAACTTATTGTCACTATCTAGCATCCCGTACATAATAATTTTTATGGAGGTCAGTGAGACCTTGTACATTCTAGGAAAGAAAATTCATGGACAAGAGTTAAGCATGTTGTCACTATCTGACTCCTCAAGCATGAAGAAGTGATTATACAAAAGCTCCAAGGTAAAGGAGCCCAACTGAATTTTGGGTGATGAATTCCTCTATTTTTATGACACATGTTAACCCTCCTCTAGGAACCTAGGAGGTTTTCAAGACCGTTGCAAAGGTTTTAGTGATAAGGGAGAATGAGTAGGCACCTCTAGTTGCAAAGAAAGAATTGATGTGAGCTGAGGAATTTGAAAAAAAGTTAGCCTCAGAGGTGCATCACCCAAGGGTGTAACATCACTCAATGGCATAAAAACATCTTTCCCTTTCTCTGAAGGGTTTTAAATAGCAACTTGATGCACTTTAGCAACATAATAATTCGTAGAAGGTTGAGTTACTATTTTTACCTTTCTAGTGAGACACCCTATTCCATTTCTCTTCAGATTTTGAGATGATAGCCTCTATATTATTGAAATCCTTGATCGCCTAGGGAGTGACAAGAGGGAAATCCTTAATTTTATGCTTTGTGGACTAACACCTAAAATAAGTATTAGGAATATTAAGGTAAGCCACTCACTAGGTGTGACGAAGGTTGCCAATCTAAATGTCTACCAACTCTTTCAATCATATGGATAAATCAATCTTACACAGTTGTATTTTTTAGGAAGATCTTGATAAAAATGATTAGACTCCACTCAAATAACCTTGCCCAAAGTGGAGACAATAGGGTGTAAAAAAATCCAACAAGGCAAGGGAAGACCCAAAAATTCAAGTCATATTGTAGGCACATCAAGTTTCTTGTCATCCAATACTATGAAGTCTCATAACCAAGGTTGAAATAACAAAAAGGACAAGTAGACATGTCGAGGGGCATGTTTAAGGACTACCTAAACATGGTTGACCTCTAAGAAATGAAAAAGTAAAAGCCCCTTAGTGAGGTTTTAAATAGCATCAAGTTGGACCCCATGAGAGGCCTAATGTTTGTTGACCCATTCTCGAAGCATGCTTTTAGGGGGATTTCTCTCCAAAAAATATCCTATAAGAGTGAAATTATCTAACTAGCTACAAGAACTTTCAAATTCAATGATGGGTAGAACCACATCTACTAGGGTTACAGAATGCATAACTTGTGAAATACCTTTGAATCAAAATTTTGGGGATGCTTACTTGGAGGAGCCATGTTGCAAAGTCACCAAACCATTAACACCAACTAAAACTACTAGAGTGACATCATTTAAGGCCATATAAAGAAAAGAGAAAAAGGAATGTGATAAATGTAACCAAACTTTAGATTTCCTACACCAAGGGTGCCAAATGATAAAGGAGGGGCCAAAGATTTCATAAAAACACAAAACCCTAGCAGAGCGCTCATCAACCTCCAAAAATTTATTCCTTACAATTAGTTTCCATAAATAATTTTCAATCAATATAACCTAATAAAAAGGGTAGGTGGTTATTAATGGAAGAGGTATCAACAATGAAGATCCAAAACCTAAAAACTATAGCAATTAATCACAAATAAATGGGTGGATCCAAACTTGAATCAAATTTGAATCACTAATGTTAAAGGAATAAACCCTAGGAACAAAATTTAGAGTGGTGTAAGGAAAAAAGGTTCACCAAAAATGTAAAGAAATATAACATATATTTACATAAATTATGGGATAAATCAATTAAATAACCATCAATAAATACATACCTTAAGAGTAGGAGCTAAGAATAATAAATATAATGACTTAATGAGTTGAATTTAAATAAATAAAATAAGGTTTCAGCTCTTGGTTGTTGTAAAAATTGACTCTCCCAAGTGTTTCAAGTGTTCTAAATTGATTCATTCTTACAAAAAAAATTAGGACTTATATTAAATGAGTACATCATAATTATTAGCATTATATTTCTCTAGCTAGGTTACTTTTGAAAATGTTATATGCCCTATGTAATTATAGAATCAATCCTACAATTTTATAAATCTTACACTTGTAAGGGAATGTGGTCTAAGATAGCCCTTAATCTTGTAAATTTTTCGCCGTTACTTCTAAACTTTCTTAAAATAATATTGGTTCTATGAGATTGAGAGTTTGCACATAATACAGATAGTATCTCCCTTGTGTCAAAACTTTTTAAGGATATCAATTCAATGACTTTGAATAATGATTAAGGATAGAAAGTAATCATGTAGTATGCCCTAGAATATTGATGTACTATTCATATCACTAGATAATTCTTTTAATTCTACATAATGTGTGCAAGAAGTGTTCATTTTGTAGATCTCATAATGTTCTAGATGAATTAGGATTGGCACTTATATACCAAGCCAAGGGTGCAAGTAAAACATTTCACACTTCAAGTCAACATAACAATTAACTAGAAGGGTTACATTGGTTCTAAATCTTAATTAAAATCTAAAATTTTAGGCCCATTTCTACAATCATGCATCTATCCTTGATCATTTGCATAGTTCAAATTTGACTCAAGATGAGAGATGGATGAAACTAAGGATCAAGACTAATACATGTGAAATTGAGTATAGATGGAAATAATTAAGGTTCAATTTATATACATATTCCTATAAAAAATTATAAAACTTGTACACTTATCATTGCATAAAAAATAAATCTAATCAAAATAAATTTAAAATGAGAAGTATTACATAATATATATTTTTTACCATTACAATTATCCTTCAAACATCATTTTAATTATATTATAAAATACTTAAAAAAAATAAAAAATCTATCATTACTAAAATGATTTTTCTCTATCACAAGAGTTTTAACTTATTACCTATAATATTTCGATTTAAAAACTATAAAATTGAATTCAATAAATTTAATATTATTTATCTTTTTTAAAAATTTATAATCCTCTTTTAAATTATTAGTTGAAGAAGCTTTCTAATGTATGCATGTGGTTATTGCACATATTTTTAAGAGTAAAGCACGATATATTAAGTTTCTAATTAGGATTTGTGATTATTATGTATATGAATTTTATGGTTATTATGCATAGTTTATAAGAGTAATATATTTAATCTAACCTCATGTATTTAATTTCTCCTCTCTAAACATTGAGTATCTTTTTTTAGAATGGAGGAATCACGTAGCTCCTCCCCTTCCCCGCACATTGCAAATTAGAAGTCTTATAATATAATGAATGAATGATTCATAAGACACAACACTTATCTTGAAAAAACTTAATGATTAAACATATTTAAGTTGAAATAATACTCTAATAAATGACCTACCAAAAAACTCCTATACTTATCTAGATACAATTAAAACCTCATAAAAACATAATACATTTAATATTATAAATCTCGTCTAATCTAACCTCGTGTATTTAATTTCTCCTCCCTAAACATTGAGTATCTTTTTTTAGAATGGAGGAATCGCGTAGCTCCTCCCTCTCCCCCCCTCCTCCGCCGCCCGCCTTATCTAGATACACTTAAAACCTCATAAAAACATCATACATTTAATATTATAAATCTCGTATTATCTAACCTCATGTATTTAATTTCTCCTCTATAAACATGGAGTATCCTTTTTTAGACTGGAGGAATCGCGTAGCTCCTTCCCTTCCCCACCCATCGCGCCTCCAACCGCCACCCCCCCTCCTTAAATTGAAGTGCACCTAGTAAACTTTTTTTCACGTGACCAATGATGCTAGCACAACACACCCTCCGATACCATAGGGGCGAGGGGGAGACTAGACTGCAACATGATGCTCTAGCCAATCGAGCTAGAACCCCCTCCACCTTTTTTCACGAGACCTCTTACCTTCAACATGATGCTTTAGCCAATAGAAATAAGCCCCGCCCTCACTAAACATTGAATATCATTTAAGAAGACTGAATCAATTTTGTTCCTTACTGAAAAAATATCTCCTCTCACCCATATATTATATTGCAGTTCTTTACTGCAGCAAACAAATTACACCTGGAAAATTCATGTAACTCATCCATAACTCGGGTAAAAGATGAAAACAACCGCCAAATCTGTGTGCTTGGAGATTTTGAAAGATACCCTGTAAAGTAATTACAATTGAACGCGTTACCCAGAAGATCATTCAGCCCTTTGTAGGCATATAAGATTCGATAATCAGCTAAAGTTAACCTATCTGTTGGTATTAACAAGTGATTAAAGAATTCGCCATTTGTGATCATAAATTATTCAATTATCAACTCAAGTTAATCAGCTGAAGTTAACTCATATGTCGGTATGAACAAGTGATTAAAGAATTTCATAACTTATTCAATAATCAACTCAAGTTTACTCAGTTGTGGGCATAAGCAATTGATTAGAGAAGATCAACCTCGAAGGAAGCTTCGCGGTGGAAGCAAAATGCCAACGCCATATTCACATCATCCTTGCACACCCAGCACGATCTCTAACTTTTATATGGATTTGATATGATTTAATATACGTGGTCGCATTTTGGAAGAATATTTTAATTACAGAGGGCCAATGTCGTCTGCTCACGAATCACAGATGAAGAGTAGACAAGGCTGTGGTGGCCCGCTGTTCCGTCAGCCATAGATTAAATCGAGGAGCACTCTGGTTTAAAATGCCAAGAAAAGCCAAAGCCCACGATAGAAAGCCTTGATTTTCCCAACTAAAACACAGCTCGGTGAATTGATAAAAGTACTAATCCTATTGGGTATCATATTATATTCTTTTAACTCCCTTTCTTTACTTGTCATGTCAGTTGTCTCCTCGAATTTCGCATATGAAAGGCCCGTCTGAAGGTGAGCAAGTTTCCCAACTGATTCTAATTTGTGTTGTTGACTTGATCCTTTAGCCGGCTCACAATAATTTGTGTTGGGTCAATTTCAAAGGTTTTCCATCTAAGTATAGATCAGAAAAACTGAAACTCTCAGGATTCGGCTTCCTTACTGAAGCCAAAAAAGTTCCTGCAGTGGATTGTGGAGGCATGGGATCTTCAGACACTTCTCCTAAATCTGTTCTTGGCGATGGTGTCTCTAAGGTATGATTGCATAAACCGAAATTTTGGGTCTCATGTTTGAGAATAAATAGATTTTTGCCCCATATCTGTATAACTCTGTCTCTTGGTTATATAGGGACCAGTTCAGTGTATTTGCACCAACTTGGAGACTATAAACCAGTTGGGGACCTTAACTAGATAATGTCACTCTCAATATTTGTGCATCTTTAGAGAATGTATGAACATTTGGCAGTGGAGAGTTTGATTAGGAATTTCATACCCAGAATCAATGCAACTTACTTGGTGGACAACATTGAGATAGGAAATTGTTGGGATGTGAGCTTCTTAATTATTCTAGACTTAGGGTTTCTAAGTATGAGCAACTAAGATCTTAAGGACTGAAATTTGTAGAAGAAGATGCTGTGTTCAAAGTTTTTGCATCCATTTATGTGATGAAATTTTTTTTGAAATTCAGAAATGGGTTTTATATGAGAATTACAGATACATGCTGGAAATTTGTTTTTTAAAATGCCATGTTCAATGGTTTTGCATCCTTGTGTGTAATTAAAAAAGTTATCTGAATAAAAATATTCAGAATAATCAGACATGGAATGGTTTCAATTACTTCTTAGCTGAGGCTTGAAGTCTGCCTTGTATGCACCAATCCCAACGTTCTTGAATTGACTTGTCCATGGTTGTGAATACATTATGGAAAATATTCTAACTGGTCTTTATTGGTAAAGTTCAGACCTGAATTTATAAGGACTAATTAGTAATGATCAGAGGACATTAGTTAAGTATGATAAATTGTTGATTTCTTTTGCATTTGCAGTTGGATCGGAGACCAGAGGTGGTGGAAAGATCGAGCAACAGCCTGATTGTAGCTGTAAGCCCACATAAAATCCATCTAATCATTGTCTGATTGATTTGTGATGAGAAGAGACATGGGTTCTGATTATACTTTGTTTTTGCAGCCAAAGAGATGTATAATACCGCCACACATCGTTGCAGAGGCCATGTCTTCCTTGCACGGATTGGACTTGAGGTGGTCTGGTCCCATCACTCCATCAGAAATGAAGTATGTAGAGCAGTATGTATTGGCTCGTTACCCAGATCAATATGAAGGATGGGTTGTTGAAAATAGCCACAATCTTTCCTTGCCAACAACACCCAGTTCAGATGATGGATCCATGTCTGATGACAGGCGCAAATCCCCCAGAAATCCAAGGGACATTTCTCCTTCCTTTGGAACTAATCTCCCTGATCTGGGCAAAACCCAACTGGAGCCTTCAAGGCTCCTGGACATACTCACAAAGAAGGCCTCCTTCCCTGAGAGCTCCATATCAATACCAGAGATTCATGCCAGAAACAGAGTTCTCAGGCACTGTGGATTGACAGATAATGACTATATGGTGGTCTTTACACCAGGTCACAAAGAAGCCCTTATGTTAGTAGGTGAGAGCTACCCTTTTTTCAAGGGTAATTTCTACATGACTGTTTTAGAAGAGGATGTGGATTGCATCCGTGAATTTGCAACCTATAAGGAAGCCAAGGCTATTCCTACTCCTGCGAGCTGGTTGAATCTGAGGATAGCAGGCTCAATGCTTAGCCAGTATTTCAGGAGAAAATGCAAACATTCACCCAAGGGATTGTTTGCTTATCCTGCAGAAGCTAAAGGGATTAGGTATTCCTTGCACTGGGTTTCAGAAGCCCACAGAAGCAGTTGGCATGTGCTCTTGGATGCAACAGAGCTTACAGTGGGAGAAGACCAGTTGAATCTCACTTTACACAAGCCAGATTATGTGCTTTGCACTCTGAACAAAACTTTTGGACATCCTACCAAAATAACCTGCCTGTTAGTTCGCAGGAAATCATTTGATACTTCCCCACAATTTACTTAATTTTTTTTTCTGTCATCATTATACCTATGTCTTTCTGTTTGTATATTTTTAACTGATTCACCCTACCAATGCATAGAGTGACTCTTCTAGTCCAAGAGGCATCCAAATCAAATCGAAATGTATTTTGTATGTAAACCAGAGTATTTTATCCTACTGCAATCAGTAATATATACTAGCTATTCCTTAAGTTATATCCTGATCTAAAGATGGACTCATGAATGAGCCATTTCTTGGACAGATGGTCCAATAATTGTATCTGGACCTCTGATTAGAAGTGTTGGCAAGCATATATTACTGAATCTGAGTTGAGTTCTGTATACTTGTTCCTTGATGTAGAATTTAATATATGCCATTCAAATGATGCTTAACAAAACAACAATTGTGTTGATTAGAACATAGGAATTAATGTTATTTTATATATCATTATTTGTTGTTGTTTTGCCAGGATGACTGGACATACAGCTTACATTCAGGTCTGACATTCTTGGCAAAGAATAACTCTGGATAAAAAATTGAGTGCATACATATCAACATATCATATGATTAATTAAAAGAATTGAATTGGGTTTTGTGCCAATTTAGTGTTCAACTTACATAAAATTCATATAATGCAGGAGATACTGTGTTTTACCTAGGGCAGTGTCAAGCATAGAGGTATTGCCTTTCATTTTTAAGGCATATCTTAGCTTTGACATTGCAATTTTAAATTATGCATTTTTTCAACTGCAAAAGAGAAATGGGCCCTTGTTTTGTGTATATTACTGGAAAAAATAAGTAAGGACAAACAACTCATTTGAAGATGACCTTAACAATATTGTAATATCTCCCTCGTTAGAAGGAAGATGACCTTATCAATATTGTAGTACCTCCCTCCTTGTTACAAGGAAGATTGGGAGCATATGCTAGGGAGCAGTGGGTAGTTGTGACAACATTGCTAACAGTGTTGTTGACTTTGACCCCCTAAGCTTAAGTTATAGATTGTAGGTGACTCCTTAACATTCTAGTTGTGGAATCTTGTCAATTATTTAGAAAGTTATAATGAATTTTATAAGGCTTTAGATATGGATGAGTAAATATTAATTTATATAAATATTTATAATTTAGTTAAATGTGATAAGGAAATAAATAAATTTATTTTAGATAGAGAGTTTGGATTGATAATGTTATTGAAATATATTAATAAAGTTAAAGAAAATAATAATATTAAATAAAGGTATTTAGTTTTTGATTTAATGTTGATGTGTCTTATGATAGATGTTAATTAATTTATTAATGTATCACAATCTACAATTTTGTTAGAAGATCAATATCAGACTATTGAAATCTTTGTGTCTTATTTTAGGCAATTTTTTCATTTTCATATATGAACCATGTTTGCATTTTTTACTTCTAACATGTGGATTAGATCTCTAGGTTCCACACATTAAATTTGTGATCGTCTCAATGTTTTGAAATGTAATAAATGATTGGTGGTGTTGATGAGTATCTTTGGAAGCTTACTAAGTAAGGGTCTTCTCCTTATGCCAAGCCCCCAATTTTGATTTAACAATTTTGATAAGATCAAGGACACACAAAGTGATCATGCAATATGTATAGTCATATATAACTAATGATGTAATGTTGATGCTAAGCGCAATGCAACGCATCATTCTCTCTTCACTAGATGAGTCCTTAGTAAGGCCCAGATCATCACAATGAATTAGGGTTTGTCTTTTTATACAACACCAGGTAGCATCAAATGTGAATACTTTTGCACTTAACTTGGCTTATAACGGTTGATTGGAATGGGGTTGGCTTGGGCCATTTTTCAATTTAAATTTGAAAGTTTAGGGTAAGATATGTGTCATAGAATCAACCCACAATAATGAAAAAGTGAGATTAAATATTAGATCTAGACCCTTAGAATATGAGGTAGATTCATGTCACTTTACTAGCTTTCACACAAAAATGTCATTTTACACATTAATCATTGTATTTGACACAACTCCATCAAGATGGGTTTAAAATGAAGGGGCAAAGTGCATGGCATGCATTTTTCACCATTGCATGGTTCTTATTTTTTAAGTGTAAAAATTATATATTATACTACATATTAATATCTACACATGTTTAAAGTAAGATTTTTTCTTATTGTATTGTTGAATGGTTGAGTTCTATGCAATAGAGAAGAATTTTACTATGCTTGGTTTTTACCTATAATTGTTTTTCCAAGTGAATATCACATAATGAGTTTTTATTTCTATTCATTCTATATATTTTGCATTATATTGTATGTGCATTGCTTCTTTTGAATAGGTTTATCAAGGCTTCTTTTCACAATAGATTATCTTGTACATAATATTTTATTTTGTGGGTTTGATAAAACTTTAGACTAGTTGAGAAAACCCGAATAAATCAATTCACTCTACTAGAAGGAGATTGCCTTGATGATTTTAAACACATTTAGAATGAACGTTAATATTTACAAACCTTGTCCTTATTGAAATGGCTTGCATTGCAAATCCGGTCAAAAAGTCTCCACAAACCATGTTACAATGTCTTGTGTATAGTGTTTTTATGTCTTGGGACATGTGCACTAATATTGTTAGATAATCAACATTCAAGTTTCATGATAATTTAGTTTTGCTAATTTGCCACAACACCAATGTGGTCAAAACAAGGTAATTTACCAATAAGATCTATGTTTCCATAGCTAATCAAAATTCTATGTGCATGTCCTAGGTAATATAATTGTGTGGTGTTGAAGAGTGCATTACCACCATTGACAATGTGTAGAAGGAAGATAATAGAGGGGAAGCTCCTATTGAAAGTACGGTAATGGATCTACCTCTTTCAAGGTTTCAGGATTGGATGATGGATCCGCTTATGGTCTTATGTATCTTACTTGTTCCAAAAAATAAATTTAAGGCAGAAGGATCCTTGCTCTATGGCAAAGAAAAAATTGTTGGATCAATTTGGCTTCAAACCACCCTGACTTGGGGTTGGTAGTTTGTAAATGTTTGTTGTATCTTGCTTTTTGTGGTATCGTCGATGTTCCTTTTGGTTTTCTTTTTCTATCTTGTTGTGCTTAATTTTTATCTTTTTGATTGTACAAGGGTTTGGGACCTTTCAAAATCCATGCTTACCTTAATCAAAAACATAATTGCTTGGTGCAAACAAATAAAACGAGCCATTTATTTTAAATATCTTTGTTATAATTTTTTATTTGATATTTGGTAATTATAACCTAGGTTACAATAATTAAAGATGCAATACTTGGGATGGTTGTAGGCTCTTCAAGGAGAAAAAGTAATTTTCAAGGTACGAGAAACATTATTTTTTTGTGCTAAAGAAGGAAGCTCCAATTCTACAACTATTTATTGGAAGTTCATAAATTCATGAATATTTTTTATGTTCATTTTCCACATGAATAGCTTTGCCTCAAAAATATGGTATTTTCTATTTTAGTAAATTCAATTTAAGATTCTATGAGATGATGCATTTCACTATTTTTACAATTAATTTGTCTATCTTGTTGTAGCCTACACAAATTAATCTATTTTGATCATAAAAGGAATGAGTAGCAAATAATGGGTATTATATGCTAATACAGAGTTAAGCTATATCCTTAACACTTGCACTCTAGGATTCTCATTGGATACTCTAGGATCCACATGCCAATAAGAATGTAGGACAAATAACTAAATTCTTACAAAAAATTTAATATATTTGGAAGCTCATGTATATCATGTATGTTCATCTTTGTTATGAATCAATTTTGTTTTTCATTCTTATCTTCCAAAATATTATTTCTTATGCAATGATTCTTCAATATCATTTTTGAATTATAGTTGTGAATTTTCTAGGTTTGTATGGAACAACATCTTCGTACCAAATTTGCATTTGAGACTCTGTGTATTCTTCCTCCCAACACTAAAGTTTTCTTCAATAAAAAATAAAAATAAAAATTTGTGGGTTGCATGCATTCCTTCTCCCATGACCAATGCTTCCTATAATCAAAAGTCAAATGAAAAGTTACCCATAAATCACCACTATAATCTTCATAGGGACCTAAATTGCATTGCAAACCATGTTTATTAAAGATGTTGGTAACCTACAAGTTTTACCTAATTACGATAATAAACTAAAATCTTACATTAGGAAATGTTTGGAACATTTATCATACCTTTAATGTGAATTTTGCCTAGCTACATAGATAGTATAGAAATGTATTTTAGGTATCATTGTTGATTGCATTGTTTAAGTTTATATGTCTAGATGTAAGCATAACATTGGAGTTTATGTTGCTTTGCTTTTGTAGATACTAATTGCAAGCTTTAAAAGATAATTTTTTCTTCTTCAAATAGCATTTTTACCATATATAAAAGCTCCAAGCCTCTTACTAGGCAATGGCTTTTGGTCCTATAAATTTAAATGTAAAATATTACAATAACAAACTGCCTCATCACAAAACTTTGAATCTAGTCAAAATCATATTGATTGATTTTGACATTTTGAAACCCATAAAAATATATATACCAACAAAAAATCAACACAAATTTAAGATGTTTTTTATAAAATTATTAAAATATTAATCAAATTAACTTACAAATCCTTATCAACGTACTCATTACACTTTATGAGACAATTATTAATTATTACATTTCGTAAGAAAATTGCTACCAATATTTTTTTGTTTAATAAATTATTTTATTTAATATATTAAAATTTAATACTCGTGACAAGGGAGTGGCACTAAAGAAAAGAAGCTTTTGCAACCCACCTTAAGGCGTATTATTTAAGTTAAGCTAATTTGAGATTGTCAATAAGTTTAATTATTTTAATGGAGACATTTGAATCAAGCTCATTTCGTGTTTAATTTTTAATTTGACTATGGGAAGACCTATGAAATATAATAACAATTTAAGATTTCATAATATGAAAGGGGAAATTGAGGGAAGGAAAAAAATCCTAAACAATATTGTAATGAAAAATAAAGTTTCTTTTTATATTTAGGTTGGGTTAATTTAATAAAATGTATAAAAGTATAGTTAATTTAAATCAATTAATTTAATAAATTGAAATATTATATATAATAATTTGTAATAATTATTAAAAGTGAGAATATAAAAGAAAAATATTTAGTTTAATAATTGAAATATATTCAAAATATTGATATAAGTTTTTAAATTTGATATGTTAGAATTAAAAATAGATATTGGTGTATTGGTGTTCTCTTCTAAATTACAATATTTTATTTTAATTATTTTCTTAGATTAATCCACAAAAATGTATATGAATAATAAAAAATAACGATCTTCAATCATGCATAAGTTCTTAAGATGTTTGTGTAATTAGATTCTCTTTAGTCCAACAATTTCAAATATTTAAGCTCCTTAGAATGAGAGAGGACTCATGAATATTCAATGATCTAAAATTAATATATTAAAGAACTAGAAATACAAGGACATAGCAACACATTGTGTGAATTTGTGTTTAACTAGCCCTAGGAAAGACAAGTAAAAGGTGCAAGTTGATCAAACTTGAATTTACATTTTTTTCAATTTGACAAGAGGAGTCTACAGCCTGAGGAAGTTTGGCACAGTCACAGAAGGAGGGTCCTCAAAGAGAACAATCTGGACCGTGCAGCAAGAGTCACACAACAAAAGCAACACATAAACTGGAGGTACATGCATATTCAAATATTCTTATTATCAAAAAATTCCATTACAAACAGCCGGCAACATCCGGGCTTATAGATCTGGCTCACAGGCATGATATAACATGCTCAAAAATACAACATTCCTATATTCTCCTATATACGAGCTCAAATCTTACATATCAGATCTAATATCTATCTTATTCCTCTTTATCGCTATCCTAATGATCGTTACAAAGCTTTATATCATATCTGCAGTTCTAGAATCTTCTGTGTCGTCCAAAGATCATTACAATCTTCAATGAAGAAAATGTAACGTGTGCATGAAATAGGTCAGCCTCAAATTCCATTTTCTCCTCAGCAAGTGCATAGGATGAAGTGTGGACCCATAATTAAGGTTGGGAACACTCCATGCAATAATTTGAAACACATCGCAAGGATCCACAAGTTACAGGAAAGATCCACAAGAGATCAAACTAGTTGTTAGGCTTGAAACTTATTTTGGTGCCGGTTCAAGAAACTGTCACTTATTCCGGAAGTGATAACTTGCCGAAAAAAGATCAAATCGATCTAAAATTTTGGAATAAGGAAAATGAACATGTCCACGATGCAAACATAGATCCATAAGGTCTGGTGAGCAAATATGGTGATACGTTGAATCTGCCAACTTGAACTGAACAATAACAAAACTGAAAGGAAACTATTTTTGGTTGATGCGGGATTGCAAAGAACCAAGGATGCTCCTGCATCAAAGTTCCCACAACCACAAACTTTTCCTACAACATGAAAGAGGCCAAATTACAATGGGTAACATGTGTATGGAAATGTGTGTGCATGGTTGTAATAAACAAGCAAATAAGGCAAATGTATAAGGATGTGTAAGCTACATATGAATGGGGATGAGGGGTAAGTGTATAAGAATATGTGTAATAGTGAACATCATAGGGAAAGGGAGCCAACTTTGCACAAAATTATGTCATTTTTCAATATGCTTATGTATCAAGGCATTCCTCAAAATAGACACAAAATAAAATGGTAAATGGCATGGGTATGCAAATTTCACCATTATATTTTTCCCCTATTTGAGGAACCATGGAAAATAATGGGCCTTGCTAGGATATGATCATTTAGGTTTTCCTTTTGTATATGTACTATTCATACTTAAATTGGAGATATGAATCTTTGTATGCACCTATAACTATTTGTAGATATAAACATTATAATGTTGATGATAAGATATGTCCTTTAACAATGTATCAAGTATATCTATGATACAAGGGATTGTAGGAAGAAGAAATAGTACATGTAAATTACAAACCCCAAACCTAAAGAAAACACTTTAAACATCCTACACTCTAAACATAATAAACCATAAACCCTACACAACCTAGTTAAACTCCAAACCCTAAATAATAAAAAAATTATTTGTGCAAACCCTATTTCCCATAATGTTCACCAAACCTAATTAAATCATAAACCCCTAGTTCACCAAACTCAAGTAATTTGAAACTCCTAGAAAATCCTAAACCTAAAGTGAACACTTTAAACACTAGAAACACAACAAACCCTACCTACATCTAAAACCTATTTAAACTTCAAATCCTATATCACAAAACATGATTTGTGCAAATCTATTTCCCATGATGTTCAACAAACCATAAATCAATAAAATCACTTTGTAGAAGTTAAATCATGTACACCCTAAAACCTAATCCCAACCCTAGATCCATACATTATATATAAACCCCTACTTCACCAAACCTAAGTAAATATTAACCCCCTAGCAAAACCCAACTCCCACATCTTAAACCCTAAACTCTAGAAATTGTGCTTATAAACACCCTAAATCTTAAACATGATAAACTTGAAGAAAATGTTCTAAAACCTTAGAAACTCTAAAATGTAGATTCTAAAAACCCTAGAAACTCTACAATATTATTTAAATCCTTATATATCTCCTTGAATACAATTTCTCTCGATATAATAAACCTTTTAATATATATTACAAATACATGGAAGAAAATATGTATGTCAGAATAGAGTGGTACACAAGAGTAGAGTGGCACTAAAAACAATGGTATTAAAATGTTTTTGGTATATCTAAGGATCAAGAACTTTAAATTCATATCACCCCTCAATTCACTAGACCCTTTATGGAGTATAATCAGCCAAAAATTATAAATCACTAATAGAATAAATAGAAAGACATCTTTGAGGAAATAAATAGAGAAAATGAGGAAGAGAGTAATATAAATAAAAATAATTGCAATTGATAAAAAATTATATATTCTCCTTACCACTCCAAGATACCTCTATAGCCCTAAAATACACCTTAAGTGTGTCATCTTGTAGGATTCTCCAAGATCACTAATAGAATAAATGGAAAAAGATCTCTGAGGAAATAAAGACAAAAAAGAAGGAAGAGAGTAAACATAATTGTAGTAAAAGTTTATATAATCTCCTTACCACTCCAAGGGATGTCTATAGGCCTAAGATACACCTTTAAGTGCATGATCTTGTAGGATACTACAAGATCACTAATAGAATAAGTGGAAAGAGATCTCTGGGGGAATAAAGAGAGAAAAGAAGGAAGAGAGTAATATAAAGAAAAATAATTACAATAAAAGTTTCTATAGTTTCCTTGCCACTCCAAGGGACCTCTATAGTGCTAAAATATACATTTAAGTGCATCATCTTGTAGGATATGAAAGGGAAATATTATCGAATGTTATACTTAATGAACTATAGGACTTGAGAGAATAAAGATTATATACATGAAACAAAAAATATTATTATAATCTAGCATAATTAAACTAGAAAAAATACAAATATAAAATAACACTTCAAAAAAATGGTACTTGAATACAAAATCTTGAGTGAGATATCATGAAAAGGCTAAATGTTTGGATTGAATGCTAAAAAATTAGGTGTCAAATATGAATTACTTATTATTCTTAAGTTTTTGATGCTATTGAATTTGGGGAAAGTTTATAAAAATAGAGGTGTTTCTTTATTAGATATGTGTAAGATTTGGCTATGTAAATAGCCACACAATATCTAGATCCTAATAGAAACCAAAAATAATTCAAAAGATCAATATGAAAAACATAAATTGTATTCCCATCAACAAATGCAAATAAAATTTGAACAATGTGTATTCATGAATGATAAACCCTTGGTTATATAGGCCAAGGTGAGACATAGGACAACATAAGATTATTAAAAGCATCTTAATATTGTGTTATGAGACATAATGTAAAAGTGCCCTAAAATTGTCTTAAGTGAACTTAAGTGATAACATGTTAGGGAATTAACCTTATTGACACCAATACCCCCCACCCCTTAAATGTAACTTAAGCAGAAAAGAAAGCATGCCAATATGAAAGGAAGCATCCTAGAAATGTGGTCTCATGAGGTATCCATGTACAAATGAATTTCTCACAAACAACAAAAGGAAAAAACTATCTCTAAAAAGAGAAAAAGAAACATGAAAAATGCTCTCTAAAAGATGAGAACAAAACTTCATGTGAGGAAAAAGTTCCCCCATAAGGGAGAATGAAGAGAGAAGGCTGCATGGCCCTCATGAAAATATTTCTCACACCCCTAAGAGAGATCATAAAATATGATACTTACTCTCAATGAAGGGTTTGGTTAAGATATATGTAGCCTACTTTGATGTAGAACAATATCATAAATTAATTACTTGCTTCCAAATCAGCTCCCTATCATAGCACATTTGGATCTCAAAGTGTTCAGTTCATTAATGTTTAACCAAATTATTTGAGATCTAGATGGAACTATGGTTGTCACAAAATATGATATATGGTTGAGGACTGGTGAAGACAAGCTCAATAAAATATTCTAAAACCAAACAACCTCATTGATAGCATTAATAGCCCCCTATACTCAACTTCAATCAAAGAAATATTAATAGAATGTTGCTTCTTCTTTTTCCCATAAATGGGGCATAAACCAAGATTAAATTTATAGCCATATGTGGACTTGCAATCATCAAGATCACTAGCCCAATCAAAATCTATATATCCAACAAATTATAGTGGATTGTATCTAATGCATAGTGAAACTTATGTTAATGAGTGCCCATATGTAATGACAGATGCATTTGGTGACTTTCCAATGAAGCTCATGTATTTCATACATGAGGCTCCCAATAAGCTAACAATACAAAAGGGCATCAACTAGTGGAGTGGAATACTTCACCTCAAGCTTGAATTAAGATACAAAGGAAATTAGTGTAGGCTTATAATCAACCATGTAAAGCCAAACTAGTAAATCAAGAGCATACTTGGGCTAAGTAAGATTGATCTCTGAAGAGGAATAAATGATGTAAACCCCAAGAAATTTGTTGGCATCCCAATTTAGATGTGTCACATTTTTTGTCATTCTACTCCCTTGTTGTGCATGTTAGGTCCCAAAAAAGCTTTCTCAAATCCTAGAGATTTTCTCCACCTATAGGCTTGTGGATTTTCTTTAAGAAGGTGAAAAGAGGCTCATCAAGAGATTCTGGATGGTTAAAGGTTAACGTATGAGAGTGGGCAATAACTCCTACTCTTTAGGCTCAACTTAAACCCGAGAGGGTATTCCTAGAGGTATGCCTAAATAGGAACTGAAATCAAATAAAATGAATAATTATGCAACCCACAACAATTATACCCAATCATAAAATTAACCCCAATAACTACCATTAATTAAGTTTAGCTAGTTGCAAATTACCTCTATATAGTTTATTCAAAATATTTTGCATACATATCTAAAGATGACAATAGTAATGTAATTCCTTGATGATATATTTACAAAAAATTAAAATTAACTAAGCATGAACATGTTGTAAATGATTCACTTGATAATGCAACGTTTCATTTCACTTAAGATTTATCTATGATTGTAATATTGAATCATAAAAAAGTGTATAAATCTACTTTTAATTCCTATACTATGGTGAATTATTTTTTATAATTTTCATGGATGTTGAAGGTCAAGATTCTTATTGACTTGTGCCTTATTGGGTGACAGATTTATATCCAACCATGACAAGAAAAACACTTATAAATAATAGTAAAGGTATGATGTAAAATAAACACTTCTACTTAATATCCTTCTCTAAACTCATTGACATTTATCTACAATAGGTAAGAGACATTTACATATACTAATCTAATGTAATAGATTTAAATGCTACAACATTTTTAAACACATATTATAGCTACTCTAACATTTGAGCGGGTGCAAAAATATGGGGGGCCAAATTGTGGCCAATTTTTTTAAAAAAATTGATAGCTCATAACATGAGCACATTATAACATGCTCACGTTATGGCTTGGTATGTTGAGCCTAAGACTCGGCCACACCGATCCTATTCCGCACTCACGTTATGAGCCATTAAAACAAAAACAAAAAAAATCGAGCTCATTTGTGTTGTGACTGCTTTTTTGTTGCTCGCAACCAAAAGCCCTTTTTTTCCACGCTTGTGTTCTGGGAGGAGTCAATATTGCAATTTTTTCATCAATTTGTTGCTATTTCATAGCCAGGATGTCGCGACGTCAACTGGGAGGTCGAAGAGGTAAGGATTGTTTACATTTTTTGTTGTGAATTTGTTAGTTTTAGGTTGTTTTTTATATTCATTTGTTGAATTTGTAGGAGATGATAATGATCTTGGAAACCCTCTTCAAAACCCTCCTAAAAATCCTCAACAACCAGAGCAACAATAACATGAAAAAAATCCTCAAGTTCAACAACCACAAGAATAATCTCCTCCACCAATCCCTCAACATCCTCCTAGCACTCAACAAAATTTAATGAGTGAAATTGAAAACAATAAAAAACAAATTGAGGAGTTAAGATTTCACAAGGTTGAATGATCCAAACGGTTCAACCATAAAAAGAAAAACACTTGCAAATTCACTTAAAGAAATTTTAAAACATGTAGATGCAATCAATAAACAATTAAGTGGTCAAGGCAAGATAGGAGGTAGGCGACTAGGAATTTTTATCGGGATAAATTATCATATAAAGATGTAAAAGATCTAAAAATTACAAAATTAGATTTGTGCTCATTATTCACCGACCCACGCACAAATCAAAATCTTAGCCTCAATGCAAAGAGGTTTCCTATCCATTGGTGCCACCACCAACAAATTAGGAACTTTTTTTGGGATAGGTGGCACATGGTTTTTGATTACCCACCATGCAAAAATTGCGAAGTCCCACAATATTTCCTAAGGAAACTATACTATGAGTTCATCCTGAACAAAATCCCAAATTATTTTGATATGAGGGACTTCCAGGGGAGAGGTCGGGGGTCGGCTCAAGATAGACCCGATGCACAATCCTAGGCGGCAAGCGAGATGACCCCTCGCTAGGTTGCCTCATGAGCACATCATTATCCCTTTCATCGCAAAGGAGAGTGTCAAGGTAGACACTTTGCAAGCCATCAACTCTTTGACCCGGAGTGTCATCCAGCATGCCATCCCTATACTACAGTGCCATCCAGGGGATTCTTCAAGTGGTGGGCTTTGATCCCATTTGTGTCAAGCTTGCGGGGCGACTTATTCATATGACCCCACCGACACTCAAGACGATGCTACGTAGGATATGTCTACAATTATGGAGATGGCAAGGGTAGCTAAAATTTTGAATGAGGCTTATGGCATCGATACTCAAGTAAATGTTAGCATGTTCATTGAATTTAATTTATTAAATTTCAATTTTGAAATGCAAGATTAATTAATTTAGTTTTATGATTTTAATAAAATTTCAGGGTCACAATGTTGATACTGGATACACTGGCCCTAGACCTTCTTATTACTCCACTACATCTATCGTTGAGGTATGTAACTAGTAAACAATTATAAATTTATTACATGTTAATAGCATTGTTATATGAATGGAATTCTAATATCTAATTTTGGATGTTGAATAGGCTAATATTGGAGGTTTCATGGGAACACCTCCCAATGCCAGTGGATTTAGAAAAACCTACACGCAGGTAATAGAATAAAGATTTTAACTAATGAATTATACTTAATAGATTTGTGTAGTTTATATTCATATCGTTGATTGCATTGCATTGCACATCTTTCAAACTCAAAGCATTACTTCACATTCCATAACTAATAACTAGATGTTGATAGATGACAAAATTTCAACTACAATATAGTTGTTTAGAAATTCAACATAAGCAGTGATGCAATTACTTCACATAGCATAAGTAATAAGTAGGAGCAACTTCCAATTGCATTTGCTTGTCATGGCATTCCATGAGACCACTTTTTACTAAAGCATCTTTTCAAATAGTTCATTTCATTGTCTATGCTATGGATGCTTGGAAGAAATATATGAAAGAATAATAGTAAGCAATAGCATAGACAAGGCAATGAGTTGTTTGAAAAAATGCTTCAAAGAAATGTGGTCTACCCAATTTCTTTGAGGCATTTTTTCAAACATCTCATGGCCTTTTCTATGCTACCGCATTTTCCATACATGTCTACCAAAGCATTTTATCAAACAGTTCATTTCCTTGCTGCTATGGCTAAAAGCCTAAAAAAGGTGCTTTCCAACAAACTATGGATGCTTGGAAAAAATCTATCAAAGCATAATAGTAAACAATAGCATAGACAAGGCAGTGAGTAGTTTGAAAAAATGCCTCAAAGAAATGCAATCTCATGGTGATGGAATTTCATTCCATCACCATGAGACCATATTTTTTCAAGGAATTTTTTCAAATAGCTCACCACCTTTTCTATGCTACCACATTTTCCATACATTTGTACCAAAGAATTTTATCAAAATACTCACTTCCTTGCTGCTATGGCTAAAATCCTTAAATAGGTGCTTTCCAACAAACTATGGATGCCTGGAAAAAATCTATCAAAGCATAACAATAAGCAATATCATAGTCAAGGTAGTGAGTAGTATGAAAAAATGCCTTGAAGAAATGTGATCTCATGGTGATGGAATTCCATTCCATCACCATGACACCACATTTCTCTAAGGAATTTTTTCAAACAGCTCACTACCTGAAGAATAGAAACCAACCCTTTAGCCAAAATTCCCCCCCAAATTCTTTTCAAGGTTCTCATCCTCATCCTCAATTTACCAATCCATGTAACCTTCCACCTTTTATTTCACTTGTTCATGTCCCTACCCCTCCCTCTTCATATCATGATCGCCATCCATCTCATAACCAAGACCACACTATACCATCGACCCCATCCCAGCATAATACCATAGAGAAGGAAATGAACTGTTTGAAAAAATGTCTCAAAGAAATGCGGTCTTATCGTGATAGAATGCCATGACACATTTGTTTGTAATGGCATTCCATCACCATGAGACCCCATTTCTTTGAGGCATTTTTTCAAACAGTTCTCTTCCTTCTCTATGCTACCATAGTTATTGTACATGTCTACGAAAGCATTTTATCAAATGGTTCACCACCTTGCTGCTATGGGTAAAAGCCTAAAAATAGGTTCTTTCAAACAAGCTATGGATAGGCCAAATAGTAAGCATGATAGATAGAAATATATAGTTTAATAAGTACTCAAAATTTTGTTCATTATCTCATACATTATAAGCCATGATGTGGATCGCTATTGTATTTTTCGTGATTGAATAATTTGTTGTTTTATTTTCAGATGTTGGAAGTGTATGCACCTTTGAATGTTCATAGGGTAATGGAGCGCAGTGTTTCATCTACTATAGACTCCTTGATGGCTCTCACGAAGGAGGTATGAGGTAGATTACTAAATTTCAATTTACATTCGTTGTTATAGTTGTTAGTGAAAAATAAAACCATTATTGATTCGTAGTTTAATTTCTCTTTGGATGGTTTCTACAGGGCTTCAGTACACCACAACATGGGCATGTGAATATTTCCCTCAAGGAGAGAGATCATCTACTAGTGGTAAGTGATTATTTTGATATCATTTTTTATAATGTAATTTCTATATATTAATGTCTTTACCTCTTATTGTAACAGATAAATCTTGACAAGGAACTAAACCCTAGGAGGAGCACCAAGAGCACTCCTCAGCCTCAGAATAAATGAGTGACAGACCTATCGTTGTCTGGTTGACAAGCAAAGGGAAAGAATTTATTTTGAGAGGATGCAGAGCAATGACTTTTGATTCTAGAGCCCTTTGTTGTATGCCTATATGGAATTTTTGTACATATTTTATATTGGACATATTGGACATTGTATGCCTATATGGCATTCTCGTAAGCCTATATGGCTATTTTGTATATATTTTATACTTATATCAACATATATTGATGTATGCCTACATGGCTATTTGGTTAATACAAATATTTTTTATCGATGGTGTCCATATTTGCATTATAAATCCATGGTTCAATAGATATGAGTTACATGTATTCAAGTGTATACTTTACAAATTTTGTGTATACTTTGTGACTTACGCGTATTTCAATGTATACTTTGCGACTTACGTGTTTTCATGTGTATACCTTGTATTCATGCATATACTTTGTATTAATTTGTGTATACTATGTATTCGTGTGTATACTTCAAGGCTTACATGTTTTTGAGTACTTGTGCTTCCCTTATTCACATGTATGCTTGACTTATTCACATGTATACTTATTAATTGGTTAGCCCTAGCATTGATCATTGTTGTCCTTCATGGTTTGTCTTGAATATTTATTGATTGATGCTAAACAACTTTATTATTCAATGCTAAACAACTTCAATAGTTCTAGGAATACTAGAGTTACAAATTATAAAATTGCACAAATTGAAAAGAAAAGATTAACTGTAAATAAATGCATTGATTATTAACTTGATAATTGATTAAGAATGAGTATAATATATATCAAGAGATGAGCCTTCTAGAATGGCAACTACCAACTAGAAAATAGGCAAAGCATTCCCAATACTTTGAAAGCAATAATCCACCCAAAATTGCAACGGGAGAGAAGGCTTATTTAAGATCCTTGAGAAATGTATTTCTTAATGCTCCCTTGTTCTTACATATCTCAATTCAGTTTAATTCAAAGAGTTTCATAAAATAATTTATATAAAAACAAAAAACACATTTTCAATTGGGATTCCATGATATGTTTCATAAAAATATTCCAATATATTTAATCTTTTGATTGGAAAAACTCAATTAAGCAAAGGATATATAATCTTCACAACACTTGTAAAGCATAATATTCATAGTAGATGATGAGTAGTTAACTTCTTGACACATTATCATGCAAACATTTCTCTTGAATAGTCTTTAAACATTTTCACTACATAATCCTCATAGTACATAATGAATTGTTATGTTCTTGACCCATCACCATATAAACACGTCAAAAGATGTATATGTCAATTTTTTGCAATATTTTTTGTATAGGAAATGGAGTTGGGAGAAAGCTTTATAATTTATAATACAAATAAGAAATGGACTCAAGGGTGAAAACTTTATTTATCACACCAAATAATAAATGTATGTGAGAGCATCACTTGTTTCTCTTACACTCCAATTTTCAAGCATAGCAAATCATTTCAAATGAAAATGACAAAATGCTTCACATCCAAAGTTGTTAATTAAAAATAAATAAAATGTTTCCAAGTTCCACCATTGTACGCGTCTACAATTGGTTGTATATTGTTGTAAGGGAAAGGAGGATAATTAAAAAACGTCTTACGCTTGCTAGACTTGAGGATGATCATATGCTTTTTGTGTGGAAAACTCAGACCTCTCAAATATCGTGTGAATGTTTGTCTTTTTAATTGTTTTGCATGCCATCATAAGGGATCGAGCCAGATGAACAGTTAACCATGCCTAGCATAAACATACCTATTGAGATGCGTTGGAACAATTCTTTTGGTCACACGAGTTGCAGAACAAAAGTTGCACCACTTTGCAACTTTACACTGCTTGCATTTGACACTTTTTTCATCAAGTAAAAACTGGACACTACGAGAGGACGACTCCAAAAGAACAAAAACTGGGAGAGGTTATTGTAGAGGAGTCCAACGCGATCCCGTAAGCTTAGACGGAGAGTTCGTAAGCATCACAGTTTCTAAGTAACAGCCTATCAAAGATTGCAGCCATTTTACACTTTGGACCCTGTTGTGCAGTTTTGCACACACGCCCCACTGAAAGTAGGGACCCTCTTTTTGCTCTGGCTTTTGGTGTCTTTTGGCCCCTTAATTTTATTGATTTGGTTGCCTTTGGAGGTCCTTAGATGTTCATCTCACTTGTCCAAGTCTTCCCCCCAGGTTGTGCTTTTGAAAAAATTAAGTTCTGTGCAAAAATCTGGGTTTTTACCCCAATCCAGGATTTTTCAGTCCATCCGTATTTTCCCGATTTCCATGAAAATTCCAGATTTCTTCAGTTTTCCGGGTTTTTGCCTGCGTTCAAGATTTTCCGCCTGACCCGAATTTTCCCGGATTTCTTCAGTTTTCTGGGTATGTGCCAAAATCCGGAATTTTATGCCATCCGCGGAAATCCGGTCCACCCAGATTTTTCCGGATTCTCTGTCAAGCTTTGTGCAAATTGAAATACTGGATTAAATTGATGAATTTGATGATAAATGCTCAACATCCCATGCTTAATTTGATATATTACACGATGTTTCGTGCATTCTTAGTTCGTTTTGATGATCTATTGTTGAAATTTTTGCCTTATTCGGTAGAATCCTGTCTGGCTGGTTTTTTCCGGATTCTGGTCTGGAGTCCGCCTAACCTGGATTTTCCCGAATTTTCCCCTTGGTCTGGTTTCCCGAAATGGAAATTTTTCTGAAAATGATTATTTTTCCAAAAATAGAATTTTTTTAAGAAAATGACTCTGAAAATGAAATTTTCTTGGGATAAAAAATTGAAAATAAAAATTTCCAAAAATGGAAAAAATTCTAAAAATGGAAAATTTCCTTTTAAAAATGTAAGCTTTTCTTAAAGGTCAAAATTTTATTCAAATTTAATTTGAACATGTGGGCTATTAATGATGATATCTATTTTTCAGGACTAAGCAAATATTAAAAAGGGGGACTTGCATATGGATTCGTGCCAAAAGAGGGAAATCTGGAAATGTCCAATTTAAATTTTCAAAGTGGGACCTGCCTAAGAATCCGTGCCAAAACTGTCTACAGTTGGAGGACTCTCTGGAAAACACGTGAATCTGATCTTGCTGGAGATCGTGGGCCGACATGGATAATATTCATGCATTTAATACAAATCTTGTCCTATTTTGAAATTCTCTTGGCCGACCTGTTTTGGGGCCAGTTATTATTGTAAAATCTAATTAGGCCGACCTGTTTTTGAGGCCAGTTATTATTGTAAAATCTAATTAGGCCGACATGTTTGGAGGTTCTCTATAAATGGCATTTGTGCCTCATTTGTAAGGGGATATAGATAGATGGTGAGAGATTAGGAGAAGATTTGATAGAGAGCGAATTTAGGAGCAGAGTAGAGGTAGAAGCTAGTCAATTTCTGAGCAAGCGATGTAACAGAACATTGGAATTGTTGCTGGAGTTTGGTGATTCAATACAATTGAAGGCATTGTGATTTTCTAGTGATCTCTTTTGTGTTGACTTATCTTGCATGGTTCTTATGATTCAATCTTTCAAATCGCTCATGGTTATTAGATTTAGATTTAGATCTAATTCAATGATGTTTATGGTTTAATGTTTGAAGTGTTTGCAGCAATCCCTGGTCCATACTTTTTGCAGCTAGCTGATTGTTAGTTGCTTTGCAAAGTTAGCCTGGACCTTTATATTCATTGTGCTTGGTTCAATTGTGGAGGTTTATTCATTTCAACTGCAACTGGGTTGTCTTGGGTGAATGTTCATGATCTGAAAATCTTTAAAACCTTAGGAGATTGCATTGTTTCTGTAAGATTGCAGATTAATCTTGGTCAAGCAGAGATTGGTTTTCATTGGGATTGGTCCATTTCAAGTGTTTATCATTTGCATTGTTAATCTTAGGAGTTAGAATAGAATAGAAATTTGTTTGAACCCTTATCTCTTTTGCTGTTTATTTTGAATCTGGGTTAGTTTTAGGATTGAAAGCATCACCATATTGTTGCATCTGATGAAAATTCACTTCCAGCATTGTTCATTTGTAAGGCCCCTTGTGATTACCAGCATTTTCACATATTATCTGAGTTGTTTATGCATTGTCATGACCTGACACCCGAGAGACCTTGGGGTGATTTTTAATAACTTATTGTTGAAAATTACCTTTCAAGAGAGATAGGATATTGTATTATGTCTGAATTGTTGCTATGCAGAAAACACCATCAACAGACCCTTAAGGGATCGAGTCGGCTGAATGTGGCTCAAAGTGATTCGGCATGTGTGGGTGTGAAAGAGGCCTATGCCTAGTGTAAACTTACCCATACGGACGTGTTGAAATAGTTTGTTTGGTCACACGGGTTGGGTTGATGCAAGAAGTTGGGTACACAAAAAACTCAAAAAGTGGAAATATTTTTGCTGTTTTTCAGAATTTGTCACACTTGGACTGAAAATTTGAGGCACTTCCACAATGAATCTTAAAAAATGTCAGTAATATGAAATTTTGAATTTTGAGTCTAGTTTCCAAATATGTAAGTTATTAAAATACCCAGTTTATAGAAATTAAATTTTGATAAAGATCTATAAAAACCACTTTTTAAAAGTCCCTGTTTTTTAACCATACCAAGAAGGTGTACGGACAACACTTTTTGACCCAAATAAAATTATTTTGCTAATTCCTTTTAGGAAAAGAGAGCTAATAACATGAAGTTTGGGCTGGATTTTTTTTGTAATTTTTGGTTGAATATTTTTTTTTTAATTAATTTTTTATTGGCCTTAATTGATATTTTTTCAAATCAACGTGTACGGACAACATAATTGGACCTAAACAAAATATTTTTTTACTCTTTTTTTTTCATTGTGTAGAGAATTGTCTGAAGTTTGGGACCATATAATTTTTTTTACAAGAAACTCAACCAATACAAAGTTATTAAAAAACCAAAAAAATTGATCTTTCAAGTTTAAGGCCTAGTTTGCTTAGAAATTAATTAAAAAATAGCAAACGTAATCCAATTTTAACAAAAATTATATATTTAGAAAGTATACATTGTGTTCTCTAATGGGTTTTAATTTTATAGACTAATTCAGAAAAAAAGTCCATCATCTATGTTGTCAAAGTTGGACATTCTTCTTCAATTTGCCTTAGTTTTTTAGTTGCAGGTCAAAAGCTAAGGCTCGGATTTCCAAGTCTTTCCCAAGCCTAAAACCGGGGCTAGATTTGGTGTGGGAGATCAACTTTTAAATAACGTGTATGCGTTATAGAAACACGTACGTGTTATTTAAATGAAACGCATACGCGTTTCATATCGCATACGTGTTACGTTTTGCCCATTGCCAGACCGTAACGCGTACACGTTTTTAAAATATAATGCGTGCACGTTTCATAACGCGTACGCGTTTCTATAATAGTCATTTTTCCTAATTTGAAAAATACTGGTAAAACACGATTTTCTTGCAACATTCTTTTTCTGTAGTACGGTCCGAAATTGTCATTTTCTGCGTTTTTTATTGCAAATTTGTCTTGTGCAGGGCATATTCTATTCAAATTGTTGGAAGCGTAAAAGTGCAAGTTAAATTTTCTAAAGTGGAATCAAGTGCAGAACTTTTTACAGAAGATTTGGAAAAAGTGAATTTTTGGATGTACTCATGATGATTTTGTACTTCAGAGTTTATAGAAAAAATAATCTTCATAGTACATAGTTTTATTTGAATATTTGAAGGAGGTGGCAATTTTAAAATAGGTTTCTTGAATTATTGTTTTTGTCATCAAAGAGGGTTTGGTAACCATGGGTGATAAGAAAAGACAAAGAAAAAGATGTAGGAAGGTAATGACACCTGAAGAAATTCAAGCAAATAAAGACAAGGAGGCAAAAAGACAAAGGGAAAGGAGAGAAAGGATTCATCAAATGAAAGATTTGGAAGCATCTAGTTCCAAGAATGTCGAAGAGGAATCCATGAATGATGAAATCAATGTAGATGATGCAAATGTGGAGATGGTGAATATGGAAGAAAATGCAACTATGGAGACAAACCCAACTGTGCCTTCAACTTCAACTTTGAATGATATGCAAACAACTTCGGGTGTGTCTTCAAATCCACCTCCCAATGATATGGAAAATGTACCTATTCAAACAATCTATCCAGGTATGTCTTCAAACCCAAGTTTTTATAATATTGATATTGCTTGTTTAGAAGAAGCTGGATACACAATTGATGAGATCAATAATACTAGGGTTGAAACAATACAGAAACAAAAAAATGATGAAATTATATCTTATGAGAATGTAAATGAGAATGAAATCCCTAATATTGATGAAAATGAGAATGAAATCCCTTTTACATTTGAAAATGAAAATGAAACCCCTTATGTGAATGAAAATGAAACTCCATCTATGGATGAAGGTGAAAATGTTTTTTTAACAATTGAAACAAATGTGCTAGATAACCTTCGTGGTAAAGTTTCTTCAAGAAAAATTAGAAATTATGGAAATAAAATATATAAAATATTTTTTTATAGAAAGAAATTAGGATTCCAATGTCAACTCATGGTGCAATTGATGAGAATGTTTAAAATGAGAAAAGTGATGAAAAAATTAGGTGTTTTGTAAAACCAAAAAAGAAAGATGATTCAGTAGAACAAGTCATATCTAGTGTTGCTAATGCTATTGATGTTATTGGTAAGAAAAGTCGATCAAAAGATAAGAATGCGGCTCGTCGTGCAATAACAACTGCTCTAGTTGATAAAACAACTTCAAATAAAAGAATGTTAAATAAGATTAGTAAATGTATAAACTTAAATCCTAGAACTTTGATAAGAGCTGCTAAAAGAAGAGAAAGTATTGAAAAAGATCCTATTAATCAATGTTGGAGTTTTAGTGGTAGACTCCCAAGATCAGACATGAAATTAACTAATGAAATTAAATCTTTAATCGAAAAATTTTGGTATGATAATACAAGAGTATCACCTAACATTAGAGATGTCTTAAAATTAAGGGTGGGTTCCAAAATTGTGAACCTCATCCAAAGCATCTCTTAGATATGACTCAAACTGAATTATATAAAAAAAATTAGATGCTTCAATCTTACCATTGAATATTAGCATAAGTCAAAGATCATTTGAAAAGTGTAAACCTTAGTATGTTAGAATTAATAAGCAACGAATCTCTTGTTGTTGTAAGACTCATGTACAATTTCATTATTATTATGATATATTTCGATATACGATGCACTTTGCATGCTAACCAAATTATGCAGGACATTTGTGGTATTATATGCCACCTGAAAGAATCAAAGATTTTATAGCAGGTTTGTTTTGTAATCCCTCTTTAAATGGAAACTCATTTTTTTTTAAAGGATGCATTTCTGGAGAATGCGATAGATGTGGTAACTTTTCATTATTAGGAGAATGTATGCATGAAAGTAGTTTAGATGAATTTGGAAAACAATTAGTGGATGTAAAAAAATTTAAAAATATTGAGTATTCTTTAAAAGATGGTAAAATTGGAAGGCGTGTTGAGCTAATTGTGGAAAAAGTTAGTGTGCATGCTTTTATTACTGAATTTAAAGATAAGTTTGTACCTAAATATGTTCAACACTCTCAGAATGCTCATTGGCTTGATAATCAATTTCGTTTATGTAAAAACACATTTCCAATTGGAACTATATTGTCAATTGTTGATTTTGCTGAAAATTATACTCTTGCTCCCACAAGGAAATTCGTCACAATATTATAATTCGATTACGGTAGCTATGTTTATTTCACTGTTTATAGACGCCTTGTCTTGAGATAGTCTGAGAAGATAACAAAGAAAATTTTGAAAAAGTACCATTTTTATGTAAGTGATAATTGATTACATTCATCTGAGTTTGTACAATATTGTTTTGATATATTTAATAAAAATTTAAAAGAGAGAGGAATTCAAATGCTAGAACATCTCATATGGTCAGATAATTGCACAGGTCAATTCAAAAATGCTATAATGTTTTATTGGCTATGTAGAGTTCATAAGGAAAATAATATCCAACACATATGGAGTTTTTTTGAAGCTGGTCATGGTAAGGGAGAACACGATGGAGCAGGTGCATGTGTAAAAAGAGCTCTTGCTAGAGAGCAACTAAAATTTGAGGATGCTGCAAAATTTAGAAATGCACGTACAATTGTAGATTGGTGCAATACCAAATTATCTACAAGAACAAGTGAGAAATCAATAATTCGATGCTTCTTTTGGTTAGTTGAAGAAAATGATATTTTTTCTCGACATGATTGTGAAACAATTAATGGAAGTGCAAAATGGCATTCATTTAAGAGTTCGAATGCAAACACATGGACAATATGGACAAGAGAGTTGGCATGCTATTGTCAATTTTGTATTGTAGGTGATTGGCAGGCATGTGAAAATATGGAATGGGTCGAACAATGGCAACAAAGAGATTTAACACCTACATCGACACATGTTCAACATGAAATGACAATTGAAGATAATCAAGTGTTCGCATCAGATGATTATGATCGTGTTTCAGATCTTGTACAAGAAGGTACATTATTTATTGAGTTGAATTTTGTATGTATGCATGTTTATATGAGTTAAATATAAGTCATTTTTTATTGAATTTTGTATTTATTTTTGTAGGACATGTGTATGTTGTTGTTGCACCTCAAGGGAATGAAGAGCAGATAGAGTACTGGTTGGCTAGATGTGTTGAGAGAAAACATAAGTTGGTACATACTAGAGTGGATGATGACAACTTTGAGTATCCAACTGGTTCAGTGGTTGTTGTTGGCACCTGGCTTCAAAAATATCTGATGAGAAAGAATGGCTTGCCTGCATTTGAAGATTATGAAAGACACAAGAAGATTATGCATTATTCACATTTGATTTTGGCAACCAATATAAAACTAGTTAGATATCAAGGGAGGCCTGCTAATAAAGTTTTATGGACAATTTCAATGGATGATCACGAGACAATCATAGATGCATTAAAAAAAAGAGAGGATGCAGATGTTACAATAGAGTAAATAAATATTGGTAAGCATATCTAGTCGTATATATATTTAATTGATATATATATATATATTTGTCTTTAATCATTTCCTAATTAAAGTTTTATATCATTTTTTGTTTCAGGTCTCCCAAAATTAGATGCTTTGCAAAAAAGAGAGGAGATGCACATATGTTACAATGGTTGAATCCTAGAGACAGGTAACTATATATAGTTCTAGATACATTTAATTGATGCTTTATAATTGATGTCATATCGCAGGCATTCTCTTGGAAACCCTAGATGCCTCTTATGTACCATTAATCCATCCTTTTGCAGCCCCTTAAGTCATTCTATCAACTACCATTAATCCATCCTCTTAGGACCCCATAATCCATACCCTCATATATCTACCCTTAATTTGTCCACTTGCATCCACTTAAGTCACTCTCTCAACACCCCTTAATTCATCCTCTTAGGACCCCTCAATCAATATCCTCATATATCTACCCTTAATCCACCCTCTTACATCACTTTAACTCAATTTAGGGTTTAGGGTTTAGGGTTTAGGGTTTAACTCATTCTATCAACTCCCCTTAATCCACCCTCTTGCATCACTTTAACTCATTCTATCAACTCCCTTAATCCACCCTCTTGCATCACTTTAACTCATTCTCTCAACTCCCCTTAATCCACCCTCTTACATCACTTTAACTCATTTTAGGGTTTAGGGTTTAGGGTTTAACTCATTCTATCAACTCCCCTTAATCCACCTCTTGCATCCCCTTAATCCACCCTCTTACATCACTTTAACTCATTTTAGGGTTTAGGGTTTGGGGTTTAGGTTTCAACTCATTCTAATAGCTCCTTAATCCACCTAAAAGCCCATAATCACCTTACATCACTTCCAACTCATTTTATCAACTCCCCTTAATCCACCCTCTTACATCACTTTAACTCAATTTAGGGTTTAGGGTTTAACTCATTCTATCAACTCCCCTTAATCCACCCTCTTGCATCCCCTTAATCCACCCTCTTGCATCACTTTAACTCATTCTATCAACTCCCCTTAATCCACCCCCTTACATCACTTTAACTCATTTTATCAACTCCCCTTAATCCACCCTCTTGTATCCCTTCAACTCATTCTATCAACTCCCCTTAATCCACCCTCTTACATCCCTTCAACTCATTCTCTCAACTCCCATAATCACCACTGCGCATAGCACAACTCATTCTCTCAACTCCCTTTAATTACCCTCTTTTGCATCCCCTTGGTCCACCTCTTACATCTTCTAACTCATTTGGGTTTAGGGTTTAGGGTTTAGGGTTTAACTCATTCTATCAACTCCCCTTAATCCACCCTCTTGCATCCCCTTAATCCATCCTCTTACATCACTTTAACTCATTTAGGGTTTAAGGTTTAACTCATTCTATCAACTCCCCTTAATCCACCCTCTTGCATCTCCTTAATCCACCCTCTTACATCACTTCAACTCATTTTAGGGTTTATGGTTTATGGTTTAACTCATTCTATCAACTCCCCTTAATCCACCCTCTTGCATCCCTTAATCCAACTCTTATCGCTATCATTTTAGGGTTTTAGGGTTTGGGTTTTAGGGTTTAGGGTTTATGGTTTAACTCATTCTATCAACTCCCTTAATCCACCCTCTTGCATCCCTTAATCCACCCTCTTACATCACTTTAGCTCTTTATCAACTCTCACCCGTCCACCCTCTTACATCACTTTAACTCCATTTTATCAACTCCCTTAAATCACCCTCTTGCATCCCTTCAACTCATTCCATAAAACCACCACATAAAATCTACCCTCTTGCATCCCCTTAATCCACTCTCTTACATCCACTCAACTCATTCTCTCAACTCCTTAATCCACCCCTCTTGCATCACTTTAACTCCTTCTATGACTCCCCTTAATCCGCCTCACATCCCTTAATCAGGCTCTTACATCACTTCAACTCATTCTATCAGCTCCCTTAATCCACCATCATTCATATCATTACTATAACTCCCCGCCACTTCCACCTCTTGCATTCCCTTAATTGATCCTCTGAGACCCATAAGTCATATCTTTCCCCACATCTCCTTAATCCTCTGGGACCCATTAAGCCATATCCTGGGGTTCATGAGATGCATCCTCTCTTAACTCCCCTTGAGATTCTCTGGAGCCCCCCTTAAGCTATACTCTTAGGTCCCCTTAATCATCTATAGCTAGCATCATTTAGATTTATGGAATTTACTATATGCAATTCTTTTCTTGCATGAATTTTTTACTTAAATGGCTCGTAAAAATTGTAGTTACTTACATTAATTATTTTTGCAAGTTCTCATCAAGTCGGTCTACAATGTGATTGTTGAACTGAAAAACTATTTTAGCTGGAGACTATGTAAATATCAATTTTTTGGTATTCACCTAAAAGTTGATAAGCTTTAATTGTATCTACATGCACATATATGTTTCATCATGTTATATAGTTGTACATTCAACTTCTTGATGTACATTATATATGTTTGTTCGATGTCACTTTTAAATATACTTATTCAAATTTTATAGATTATACATATTTCATGTATCTATTTTACCACATTTTATATAATTCAATTGTATAGATTATACATTAAATATACATACAAGGAGATGGGTTTTGGTTTATTGATTCAAATATTTGCTATGTAATTGGAAAATAGTTAGAATTACTTGCCCTTAATTTATTATGAATATGATTTAAGAAACTATTTAAGGAATGTTTTAATTTGTCACCTTACCATGTGATAAGTTATATATATATAAGTTGATTCTAGATAAGAATGCAAATATAGTGCATGTATTACTTGAAAATTTGATAAAATATAAATATATAGATATGTATATAAATGGATATAATTATGAAAATGAACATAACATGATCTCATAATTGACTGCATATATAATCATCATATTAAAGTCAACTGATATAAATAAACACACATATATGATAATAACACATTCAAAATAAAACTAGAGATCTAGATAGTCCATAAAATTTATATGTCAAGTCCAACACATATATTGAAATAAAACTAGAGATTTGTAGTCCATAAAATATAAAACTATCTAACTCTCAGGCTGATCGGTCAAATCAAGTCTCCTCTTTGTTCCACGTTGACTAGATGTACCTACATCATGCTGTAAAAGAGTTCAAGAAACTCAAAATTAGATTTAAATTTATTTAGAAATTTTGATATAATTAAACATATTTAAAATTGAAAATATAAACTTTTAGATAAAAAAAAATTAATTAAATATCGACTAAATATAGTAAAAATGATTTCTAGTATGCATAAATTACCATATAGTCATGTGAATCAACTGGCACATTTTCTTCAACGGGTAACATAATACATGCGGTGAGATGCAAATGCACGATCACTATATCACTGCATATTCTTATAAAGCAAACAATATAGCAAGGCCTTGAATATATATATATATATAAAATGTTCGTAAAAATTGTATAGGAGATTTAAAGTAAAGTTTACAACCTCAAATGATATGACCTCATGATCACGCACATGAGATTGCCCATGAATAGATGTCAATGATGTCTCAGGTGCGCAGCCCGCCATGGTTATCTCATCAAATCCCTACATATAGATGTACAACAGTTCATATAGATCATTCACACATGTGTATGTAAATGAAAAAATTAAATTAGATCTATGATGTGTATTTAATTTAAACTTAACAAACTTTTGAAACCACACACTTGAGTTGATGATGTCTCAGGAGCGCTCACCACTGTAACTTGTGGCTCGTCAATACTAGGAATAGTATGACTTCCCTGTATCTAGATATAATATATCAATTCACACATGTGTACAAATTCAAATTAAATTATATATATATATGGACACACAAATTATTTAATATATTTTGGTTCAAGTACCTGTCGAAAAGGTGAGCCCAAATCTACAGCACTCGACATATACACACGATGATGATATTGAGTTCTGGGCATCACGTCATCATGCGTCTATACACCAAACACAAAATTATTGAATTAATATTATATTATATATATAGTTTGATGTTATTATTTACATGAATTTTTTACATTTCAAGCTTGAATTAAATTTAAGTTCAAAAGATGAACATACCTGTGTGGGGCGATCCTCATAATATAGTAAATTTAGGTATGATCCCGCCCCAGATGCATGTGCCTCACCTGAAGTGGATGTCTGAGTATCCCTATAGCCCGAGCCTCCATGCTCTGTATTGGCCACTTCAGTGGCCGCGTGTGTAGTCTGCTGAGTGAGATGTCCTGAAAGTGAACTCAATGCTCCTAGTGTAGATAACATGGTTTGCTGCTGAAATGCAGCGGGAATACCAGGAGAAGGAGGAGGAACAAGAGGCGCAACTGGAGCACGTCGCTGAGGATCGACACGTGCTCCTAGTCTATGTTGGGGCATGCCACGCCCAGCTCCCTGAAATGACCTCATATCAAAATAGTTGGGTTTTTTACCCAACTCAAACTCAGCCCATAACTTTCTCAAAAAATATAAGGGCACCTCACTGTTGCCATGTGGTGGAGTATCAAACACCATCCACCATCTCTCCCAAAAATTTGCAGCTATCTGCGGGTGCCTACACCATAAAATTGAAATTCTTTTTTTTGTGGGTGGTATTGGTTCGTTTGTTTGGGGGTTCACAAAATATTGGCACATAGCTTGTTTAGTGATTTTTAGGTCATTGATTTCTTTATATGACAGTCCATCCGCATAGAATTGTCTCCTCTCTTCTCTCCATTGATGGAACCTATCTAGGTCCGCATCGATAGATCGAACAAAATCGACAATAGTTTGCATCGTAGATGCAAACCGTGCGAGATGTGGAGGGATTCTAGTCTCATTTTTTATGAGATCTATGTTTCCTTGAATGACAACTAAGTTGGCTCGAATATTCTCTCTTAGTTGATTTTGGTCAAATGGAGGAGGGGGTGGGGGGTCAGGTGGTGGAGAATGCGGAGGTGAGTGAGGCATATCCTCATGTGGTGGGGTGGGATGTGCACCAGGATCTATAGGAATTTTTGGATTAGGCATGAAATCCTCTAAAGTGAAAAGTGGATCCATGGACGAGAAATGATATGGCAACTGCATGTTAAACAATTAAAAAATATATATCAACAAACTAATTAAATAATGCACACAATTTCAAAGTTATTTAAAAATCACATTGAACATGCACAAATTCAAAATATATTTCATTTGAAGACCATTCAATTTATAACATTAAAAAATCATAGCATTAAAAATTCATATTATAAATGAGAGTTGAATAGAAACCGATAGTCACTTAAGAACTATAAATGAGAGTTGAATAAAAACAGAAGGTTAGTAGAACAAGTGATGAAAAATATTGAAAATCATTGAAGACCTCTCTTGCACCTTCTAAATGTAAAGAGGCAGATTTTATTGCATATTTTTCCTTTATGGGGTTGAGGGTGAAGTAAGTCTCTAATTTCTCCAACTGGGCCTGAGAAAAATCTTGTCACTACAATCAAACTTAGGTGCATAAAGTTTTTTAGCTTACTTTTTATCTCCCTATTCTTCACTTTCTATATTCCTTGCTCATTTCTTGTAGATGGAACTTCTTACCATATTGAAACATTTTTCAAAAGATAAGGCTTCTCTCATATATTTTCATTGATTCAAATATTTTTCTATTAATCTATATTGTTTATCCTTAATAGATTATTCCTAAGGGATGAGGGGAATGGTTTCAAATTCTTCTTCATCTTCCTATAAAACATGGGGTTTTAGGAATTCAAAAGGGTGTCACATGTTGCTCTACTATTTTTTTTTGTTGATTTTTCCCTCCTTTTGGGATTTTTTATGATTAAATATTCAACCAACTTCCTAGAATTAGCCCATTTGACTCCTTTAGCCTTGATTTAGAATTTGAAAATTCTTTTAGAAGAATTCCTCTTTTTCTCCTTACCCTTTTTTCAATAAAATTTTATGATATCCTAAAATATTTCTTATTTCTCATTGGACTTACGAAAATAAAATAGGGAAATGACTATAATATTTAAGTATGTTATGAGTGCCCTAGTTATGGGGCCACTAGTGTTATATAATAAAGAATGTAATTTTAAAGTGGCATTGATAAAAAGGTTTGTACATGTAGGTTTATTTTGGAGCTTGTAAAAAGGAAAGAAATTAAAAGATAGCTATTTAATTAAATCCTAAGATTGAGAGTGGTATTCTTGTTTATCCATTAATTTTACTTGAATAGATTGGACACCATATTTTCCTATCACTAGAGATTAGAGGAGGGAACCCCATTTATTTCCATATATAGTTAATGGATGAAAATTCATAAATCAATCATGAGAAATTCCATATAGGGATAGTAATTAAGATACATTGAATTATTATCCAAGTGACTCCTACAATACCTATTTTTTATAAGTTTTAAGTGTCTCTCTTGGAACCTATGGTTTGTAATTCGTGTACAAATTAGAGTTAGGGTTGGGGTTAGGGTTAGGGATAAGTTTAGGGTTAGGCTTAAGATTGGAGTTAGGGTTAGGGTTATAGATAATTAGGGTTAGGGTTAGGGTTAGGGATAAGGTGAGGGTTAGGCTTAATATTGGGGTTAAGGTTAGGGTTAGAGTTAGAATTAGGGTTAGGTTTGGGTTAAAATTAGAGTTATTTTTTGGGCATAGGTTTAGGGTTATGGTTAGGAAAAGGGTAAAAATTAGAGTTACGATTGGGGTTAAGGTTAAAACATGAGTTAGGGTTGAGGATAGGGTTCAGGTTAGGGTAAGAGTAAGAACTAGAGTTAGTTTTGGGGTTAGGGTTATGGTTAAGGTTAGAGCTAGGGTTAAAATTATGGTTAGGGTTAAGGTTAGAGATAAAATTATGGTTAAGGTTAGGGTTATGATTAGAGATTGAGTTAGGGTTAGGGTTAGTGTTTGGGTTAAAATTAGATTAAGGGTTATGGATAGGGTAACAATAAGAATTGGAGTTATGGTGGGGATTAGGGTTATGGTGAAGGTTAGTGTTAGGGTTAAGATTAGGGTTTGGGTTAAGCTTAGAGATAGAATTAGGGTTAGGGTTAGGGTTATGATTAGAGATAGAATTGAACTATGAATCTAACTCTAACCCTAATCAAACCTAACCCTAACCTAACCTTAAACCTAACCCTAAAAGAAATAAAATCTTAAATATAACCCTAATTGAACCTTAACCCTAATTCAATCCTAACTATAATTGAATTATAACCCTAATTAAACCCTAGCCCTAATTGAAACCTTAGCCTAACTCTAACCCTAACCAATAATCTAACCCCAACCCTAGCCATAAACCTAACCTTAATTTAATCTTAACCCTTATCCTAATTCTAAACCTAACCCTAACTCTAACCCTAATTCTAATTTTAACCCTAATCATAATTCTAACTATATTTGTTATCCTAATTCCAATATTAACCCTAATTATAATGAAAAAACTAATTCTAAATGTAACCTATTAAATTATAATTGTAATTAAACCCTGACTCTAACCTATTCTTAAATGTGATCTAGTTGATAGAAAGAATTTAGAGGAAGATGTTATGGATTGTCTAGTTACTAATGATGTAATTGGATAGGCTAATAGAATATCAAAATGACACACAAGAACTATTAAAATTGTATTAGGGTTTCTAGTTTTAGCTCACCTAAGGGGAGAGAGGTCTCTAAGAGGTTTCTAGTTTTACGTTTTAGGGTTTAGATTTCTAAGTTATGTCCAATTTAGGTTTAGATTTTATGGTTTTCAATTTACAATTTAACATTATTTATTTTTTAAATGCAATTTAAAACTATTAAAAATTGAAATAAAACACATTAAAGAAAAAAAACTTAAATACTAATTAAAAAACAAAAAAACAAGATACAAAGCAAAAGAGAATTCAACCAACCTGGAGGTCTCAGAGGTCGTGTGTTGAGGAGGAGGTGACAGTCGAAACACGCTCAAAGCAACACCTACAAAAATGCGTACGCGCTGATTGTGTTCTCTCAATCGCCAAAAATAGTGGTAAAATGAAAAATAGGTTTATTTAAAAATAAATACTTTTTCAAAAAACAGTATGCGTTTTGAAGCAATGCATTATTTAGCATTACGTTTGTAGCAGCGTTACACGTTGTAAATTATGCGTTCATAATGTCACGTTTCATAAACATATCGTTAAGTAGCGTGCGTGTGCTTTGGGTTAGTACCACCCGTTGTGTAACATTTAAAAAATTCTGCGTACGCGTTTTTTAAAAAATGCGTACGCGTTTTTAAAAAATGCGTACGCGTTTTTAAAAAATGCGTACGCGTTTTATGCGAAATTTTTTTTGTTGCCCAAAATTTTCCCTCTTCGTGTACTCAACTTATTTCTTTTACCCGGTTGCAAAATGAAAGTTGCACCACTTTGTAACTTTACACTGCTTGCATTTGACACTTTTTCCATCAAGTGAAAACTGGACACCACGGGAACATGACTCTGAGATAACAAAAACTAAGAGAGTTTATCGTAGAGGGGCCCAACATGATCCCATAGGCTCAAACAGATAGTTTGTAAGCATCACAGTTTCCTAGTGATAGCCCGTCAAAGATTGTTTCCCTTTTGCACTTTGGACTCTTAAGGGATAGAGCCAGTTAAACGTAGCTCAGAGCAATTCGGCATGTTTGGGTGTGAAAGAGGACCATGCCTAGTGTAAACGTACCAATATGGATGCATAGGAACAGTTCATTTGGTCACACGAGTTGCAGAACAAAAGTTGCACCACTTTGCAACTTTACAATGCTTGCATTTGACACTTTTTCCATCAAGTGAAAACTAGACACCACAAGAAGATGACTCTGAGATAACAAAAAGCAAGAGAGATTATTGTAGAGGAGACCAACGCGATCTCATAGGCCCAAATGGAGAGTTCGTAAGCATCATGGTTTTCGAGTAATAACTTGTCAAATATTTTTACCCTTTTGCACTATGGACCCTTAAGGGATCGAGCCGGTTGAACGTAGCTCGGAGCGATTTAGAGTGTTTGGGTGTGAAGAAGATCATGCTTAGTGTAAATGTACCCATAAGAATGTGTTGGAATAGTCTTTTTAGTCACATGAGTTTCATAACAAAAGTTGCACCACTTTGCAACTTTGCACAGCTTGCATTTGACACTTTTTCCATCAAGTGAAAACTAGACACCACGGGAAAATGAATCTAAGATAACAAAAAACAAGAAAGGTTATTGTAGAGAGGCCCAACACAATCTTGTAGGCTTAGAAGGAGATTTTGTAAGCATCACGGTTTCTAAGTAATAGCCTGTCAAAAATTGTTGCCCTTTTGCACTTTGGACCCTTAAGGGATCAAGTCGATTGGACGTAGCTCGGAGCAATTCAGAATGTTTGGGTGTAAAAGAGGACCATTCCTAGCATAAACGTACCTATCCAAATGTGTTGGAATATTATGTTTGGTCACATGAGTTGTAGAATGAAATTTGCACCAATTTGCAACTTTACACAACTTGCATTTGACACTTTTTTCATCAAGCGAAAACTAGACACCACGGGAAAATGACTCCAAGATAACAAAAACTTAGAGAGGTTATTATAGAGGGGCCTAACATGATCCCGTAGGCTCAGTTGAAGAGTTTGTAATCATGACAATTTTTGAGTAATAGCTCGTCAAATATTGCTACTCTTTTGCACTTTAGACCCTTAAGGGATCAAGTCGATTGAACGTAGCTCGGAGTGATTCAGTGTGTTTGGGTGTGAAAAAGGACCATGTCTAGCATAAACGTACCCATCTAGATGTGTCAGAATAGTCTGTTTGGTCACACGAGTTGTAGAACAAAATTTGCACCACTTTGCAACTTTACACAACTTGCATTTGACACATTTTCCATCAAGTGAAAACTGGACACCACGGGAAAAAGACTTTGAGATAACAAAAACCAATAGATTTTATTAGAGAGGGTCCCAACATGATCTTGTAGGCTCAAATGGACAGTTCATAAGTGTAACGATTTCTAAGTAATAGCCTGTCAAAGATTGTTTCCCTTTTGCACTTTGGACCCTTAAGGGATCGAGCTAGTTGAATGTAGCTTGGAGTGATTCGACATGTTTGGGTGTGAAAAAGGACCATTCTTAGCATAAACATACTCATCTGGATGTGTTGGAATAGTTTTTTTGGTCACATGAGTTGCAGAACAAAAATTGCACCACTTTGCAACTTTACACAACTTGCATTTGACACTTTTTCCATCAAGTGAAAATTGGACACCACGTGAAAATGACTCTAAGAGAACAAAAACTAAGAGAGGTTATTTTATAAGGGCCCAATACAATCCTGTAGGCTCAGACGGAGAGTTCATAAATGTCACGGGTTTTTAGTAATAGCATTTCAAAGATTTCCACCCTTTTGCACTTTGGACCCTTAAGGTATCGAGTTAGTTGAACGTAGCTCAGAGCGATTCAGCGTGTTTGGGTGTGAAAGAGGACCATTCCTAGCATAAAAATACCCATCCATATGCGTTGGAATAGTCTATTTGGTCACACGAGTTGAGAATGAAAGTTGCACCACTTTGCAACTTTACACTGCTTGTAATTGACAGTTTTTCCATCAAGTCAAAACTGGACACCACGAAAAAATGACTCTAAGATAACAAAAATTGAGAGAGGTTATTGTAGAGGTTCCCTATGTGATCCCAATGCCTTAGACAGAATGCACATAATTGACACGATATCCAAGTAACATGTCGTCAAAGATTGTTTCCCTTTTGCAATTTGGATTGTTAAGGGATTATGTTGCATGAATTACAAATGTTTGAGGGTAGCAATAAATTTCAAAATTTGAGTAAATATCATTACAAATGTTTATTTGAATAGACTATATGCTATATTGATATTGATATATAATCATTAGGTTAATTTTTTTTAATAAATGAAGTTTTTATAATAAGTTAGTCAATTGGTGCTAGTTATAATAGGGAGAGAATAAAAGAAGAAAAAGAATGATTAGTAACCATCAATGGTATTACACTCACTATATTAATGATATGATTACAATAAAATAAGATTTATTTGGCTTTCCTAATTCTTTTTTTTGTGCTACAATTGTCTAATATGCTTCATACACCGTTCTAAAACCCAAGTGCTTGTACTTGTAGCCACAATGCCTTAGGTACTTTGTTCTCATAGATATTTTACAATGTCACTCATATATACGAAATTTTCTTATAATGTCTACATCATAGGTACTCATGATGAGATTAACTTCAAATGAATAACTTGAGATTCCCTCGCTAAGTTTCACACTCTCTTTTATAATGGCTTCAAATCATAATTGAGATTTGTCAAGATCATCAAAATAAGGATGTTGCATTGCTTTTTTGGATGAGATTCTCTTGGATAGCTCATAAATCAGCATTTTATGTAAGGAGACACCAATCAATTTTTAGTAGTTTACTTACAAATAGGCAAAGTAAAATAAGAAAAAGAAAGTGCATCCAAAATGGAAATGAAATGAAAATAGATGGAAGGCACTTACAGACAACAAATCCGTGCACCATTTGATTCCAACTCGAGAATAGCAAGGAATAAATCTTGATGCTTCCATTGAGGATAGGCATGCCAATCTCTCAACTTAGTCACTCTTGTTCATACATCTTCATTGGGAGTTCCAAGATACCTATTGCACACAACAGCCTCTCATGAATAGAATGTAACCAAAATATTACTTTCCAACCTTTTGGATACTTGTAACCTATTATAAAAACAACACAATTTAATCTTCCACTTAGTTTACTTATCTCTTGAGAATATCCTACATCATTTTTTTTACATATTTTTCAGAAAAAATAAAATACCATTGAACCCAATATCCTTTGCCATGGTTCTAAACATAAAGTGTGCTACATTTGCAATTTTGATAACTTCATTAATCACCTACATACATGATAGAAACATTAGATGATAGCATTTGCATCATAGCATTTGCATCATACAAATTAATGTGCATACAAATATAAATTAATAAGAACCAATGTGCATACTTATAAATTAATCCAATGAGCTATTTGGTTCTACTCTACTCTTTATTGTGTCAAGTATTGCCTCGTGGTCAGAACAGACCTTCCACAAGGCCTTGTTCAAAGGTCTACCCCCATATTTGGTCAAAGGAACATTGGATGCCAAGACAAGGTTTGAGTAATGAATAATCTTCCAATGCATGTCAAATTCCTCAAATGACCAATATTTAACACTCTTATGTGGGTACCTTCTAAGCCACATTTTTGTAACAACGACTGAGCCTGTAGGGTATTTGATGTTTTCTCCATCTATAACTAGGGCCTCCAATTTCTTTTTGGCCTTAACACGACACAAGTAGTTGTTCATTCCCTCTTCATTGTCTTCATCTGTAGTAACTGCATAAACATTCCCTGCATTGATATGTGCAACAAATCCCTTGAAATTAGTCGACATTACAAATACACTACAAAGTAAGATAACAATAAGAATTTCAAAAACTAAGCAAGTAGATATATTACCTGGTTGAACTAGATCTGATATGTGGTCAAAGTCAACCAATGAATCCATCTGTGTTAGTTCCAATGTCGTTGGAGGGTGATACGTGTGAAGTGGGCTAAGATAACTTAATGACCATTTCTAAACCCACTCCTTTGACTCACAATCATCACAGGCTTGCATTGTACATGAACAACAAAAGCATGTCATCTTATATGTATTGATACTCCATGAACCTACATTTGGGCTAAGGAAAGAGTGTAGCTCACTCGATCATGTCAGTGTACAACAATCCTCATATGGTGCAATGTTAGTATCATCCATCAACCAAAAAAAACTATGAACTGAAAACATACCTTCATTACCTAGACCCATCGAAGCATTACACCACTCGATGATTTATTTTGCATTTGTCAACTTTGCATTGTCTTTATACTTTAACTCTTCTCATGCTAATGCTATTTTCACATATACTCCTACACAAAAATAGATGTATTGAAAAGGCTTTAGAAAATTTCAAGCATATGCAACTTGTAGGTGTAAAACCAAATTCAACTACATTTCCCAACATCCCCTATGCCTATACCAAAATGAAATCTTTGGAGAGTGGAATGCACATCCATAGTAAAGGATTGAGAAATGATGTATTATTTTACTTCCTTATAACTTTTGTCATATATATGTGTATACAAAACGTGGAAGCATACACAAGGTAAGTCAATTGTTTAAAAAAATGCCTCAAAGATGTGGTTTAAAAATGTAATTGGAAAGTGTAAAGAATTGTGTAATTTAAAATGTGCATTGACAAGCTATGGTTATAATGACAAACAAACAATGATCAACATGGAATATACAAAATAACAAAAATCAAAGCAAGCCAAAATAGAATGAAAGAAAATGTGTAAATACTTCACCTACCTAAAAAACCAGAGTTTCAAATGGAGAATTTCTACCCAATTATGTAGCCTTTGCTTCTTCTTTCTTGAAACTCCTCAACAATTTGAATTTTTCAAAAGCTTGTTACCCTCCAAACTTCAATTGTATATCACTCTTGAATGGAATTCAATCTTGAATTGATATTATATGCCTTTCAACGTGAAAACTCTGATATTTCATGCAAATGTGGTGGAAAGATCATGAAAAAGGTGGTGGAATGTGAAAAACATGCATGCACACTTCACAAAAACATCAAAAAGTTTTTTTTTGTCGGAACACACGCAAAACCAAGAGAATATGCAGAATGTGGGCCTTGAGATCATGGATATATTGGGTTTACCATTTTTAGAGCAAATAAAAATGTGCTCATGTTATAATGCAAGCGCGTTATGTCTTGTTAAAATAACAACCATATCTCTACTACTTCAAAACATGCTCGTGTTATGAAAAAGCTAATTTTATATAGGTTTATTTTCTCTCTTTCTCTCTATCCTCTACCCTTAAACCCTCTACCCTCTACCCTCTATCTCTCTCCCACTCCGTCCCTCTCTCTCTCTCTCAAGTCTCTCCCTACCACCCCCTCTCCCTCTCTCAATTCTATCTCTCTCACTCACTCACTCCTATCTCTCTCCCCTCTACCCTCTATCTCTCTCACACTCCTTCCCTCCTCTCTCAAGACTCTCCCTCCTACCCCCTCTCCCTCTCTCAAGTCTCTCTCTCTCACTCACTCCTTCTATCTCTCTCCCCTCTACCCTTAACCCTTAAACCCTTAAATATTGTACCCTTTTATCCCACTCATTCTCTCTCTCTCTACCCTCTCTCCCACTCAACCCAATAACCTAAACCCTCAACCTTCAACCCTTAAACCCTCTACCATCTACTCTCAACCTTCTACCCTCTACCCTAAACCCTTAAACCCTAACCCATCAACCCCTATACCCTCTACCCTATACAATGGACCCTCAACCCTAATCCCTCTACCCTATACCCTAAACCCTCAACTTTCAACCCTTAAACCCTCTACCCTATACCCTAAACCCTTAAACCCTAATCCCTCAACCCCTATACCCTCTACCCTATACAATGGACCTTCAACCCTAATCCCTCAACCCTATACCCTCAACCCTCAACCCTCAACCCTCAACCCTTAAACCCTCTACCCTCCACCCTCTGTTAGCTCTCAAAAATGTAGGTTTAAACCATGAGAGGTTGCCAAGCTCTCACAATGTTTTAGGGTAACAAAAAAGGCCAAATGATTTGAACCTTCTTCTCTTTAGGTGTTGCTAGACCTAGGCGGGTATACCTATTTGAATAAAGTAGACTTGACCTTTGTTCATTTCCTAAAGCAATTTACCCACACTGGAAAATGGGAGTGGATAAATAAGTTTTATTTTGGTATAAATTGTATAAGCAATATCAAGGAAAAAATATAATGTGTTCATATGTAAAAATGAAAGAAACTAAACAGTGGAATGGTAGAGACTAGTGCCTTATTGGGTATACAGAGTCAAATGAAAATCTGAAATGAGTAACTTCTTTCTAGCAGAAACTCAAATTGTTTGGCATATAATTGTAATTTTATAACTGGTATAAACATGCAAGGATGTGACTATTGAGCTCTTCTTAATGATCCAAATGAGATTCCCTAATTACTATGATTGATTAAAAGGACTTAATCTTTCCTTGAAAGAACTAATTAATCCAATCATACAAATACAAGTGTGCACTGATAAACTGAAAAATATCCTTGATATATCAGTTTAAACAATTAGAAAACATCAACCTTGGAGACAACTTCAGCAATACTTTTAATTAACACAACAAACAACTGAAACTAGAAAAATGTCATCACATCAAATAAATTCAATTGAAATCTCCATTGTTTCAAACATGCATCATAGTGTCAAAATTGTAAACATTTTGTATCCTACTGTATTTTTTTTTAATCGCTATCTGCTTCTATCTCTCGCTGTCAAAAATGGGTATTTATATATTGGCCACATGAAAGGTCACGTTCATTCGTATTCATATCTGTAGTGATCCATTTGTTCGGGCCTTTACCAATGTTTGCTAAACACCCACTGAGATGTCTTGTAGTTCTGTCGATGCCTTGAGTCTCTCTGACTACAATAGACTATATATCGCTTTGATGTCCTACAGTCTCATCGATGTTCTGAGTCTTCCCGACAGCTATTCTTTCAGTCATGAGTTTATCGCTGAGACTCTCGCCGATGAAAACTATCGTTGTGACTTAGGGGGATGGAAAAACGTTCCACAACTTAATTTGTGTCTTGCCGAGATATTACCTTCTGACTGTTTTCTTCATCAATTCTGATCGCCAAGACAATGGTTTTCCTGCCGATGGAAGAGCACTCGGTATGACCTTTTGTATCTCTCCCTGCTGAAGCCAATCTCGCCGAATCCATTCTATCCAAATATACCGCCAGGTCTGTACCAATACAACACTTGTCATTGTTACATAGGGGGTCGGCAAGACTCCCTGACTTCATCCTGATGACAACGATGGAATCCACTCTTGCTTTATCGGCGAGACCAAATGAATGCTCTAGGACATCACACCAACGGCTTAAGTTTGGGCGACATACCTCTTTTGTGCTTCATCGGTAAGACACACATGTGCCCGCTATGACTTATACCGATGACCATTGTCTTGCCGATAGGATTCCTGTGTCGCTGAGACTATGAACTGCATCATGCCGATATGAATCCTCAACTGAAATCTCATTGGTAAGACATTCCCAATGTCTTGCCGATAAACTACAAAAAGACATACATTAGTATAAAATTCTTTATAGATTGATGAGACTTGCATCATGTTACGGCGATATGGTTTACACATTCAAATTCTTAGGGCCAAGTGAATTTCATTGGACCAAACGATGAAAACCAACTAATGCATGGGAAAAATGGTATGCAAAGCGGATTCTTATGCTTATGGTATGGACTTCTTAGCAAACTTATGGGTATAGACAGTCATAAAATTTTCAAAATTTTACAGTTCTAATAGTGGCTCCATCTGGGGATGAATGATTGTGAGATCATTGCAAGGATCCAAATTTCTAGATGAGCAGAACAAACTCAAGGTGATGGACCAGTGAGCAAGATGGAATGAATGGAAATGGAGATGAACATGACCCTATACTACTGTACTGGAAATATTTGTTTAATGAAGGAATTTCAGGATTGTCCATGTACTAGCAATTCCTGTTCCTTTTATTTCTGAAACTACTGTGCATGGAAAAGAAATTTTTGAGAGGAATGTCAAGAGTTGTCCATGAACTGGCAACCCTAAATCCTCTTATTCCTTTGGCAAAAAAATTAGACTTCATTTCGGTAAATGATGGCTGAAGGCCACCCAAAAGAAAGGCCCATACTTTCCTCTGTCATAAATTTTATTCTGATTTGAACTCAGTGAACTTCTCTTGAAAGTATTCATGTCATCCTCCTTGCTACTATTGCTATCATAAAGATACTTGCAACTCTTTCCCCCATTTCGATCTAGGTCCTGCATCATGAAATGATATCCCTACTGATTTGAAAACTGAAAACATTCTTTATTCATCATATAACTGAGATTAATCTGCATATGCAATTTGCAATCATAATGCAACCAAGGAATACAACTTTCATGTACATGAGGAGGGAAAAAATAATGATCATTTGTGTCACTCATCTCAAGATCCGAATGCTTATCACACAAATCTAAATGCTTTGTCATATCAACACTATTTGAGATAAACAAATCTGAAACATTTTGCACATCTTCTGTATCACCATTTGACACTGAAATATAATTCATATCCTTAATATCATGCATATCTGAACCAATCAAGGTTGAAATCCTATCATCCTTGGTATGCAAATAAATGTCTTCTCCGCATGAGTTAGAAATTTCTAAATCACATACCTCTTCTTGAATGGATATAGATTTTTGATCAACTTCAAAGGCTTCTCCATCATTTTGAGAAATGCATTGGGAGTCATATGAATCATTGCACAAATAACTTTCACTCTCAAAACAAATGTAGGATGGACACAGGACTTTGGAATCACCTTTATGTGCACATCTCTGGTATTCAAGAGTTAGCATATCTAAAATTTTCTCACTGCTAAGTGAACACATTTCTTCTTCCATTATTTCTTCTTGATCTCCATAAGAGCTGAAAATATCTCCTCGTTGTAGATCATGATTCACATGATTGTCCTCAAACTCTTCTTCATTGTGGCATGATACATCCTCATCATGGAGTGGATTCAAAAACACAGAGAAATCATTCTCTTTATTATCAACTGTGTCCCTATAGTTCTCAGCTGTAGCTAGAGGTGTTATTTGTTCACTGTCAAATGGACCCGCATTTTCCATTGCTTCTTCTTCTTGATCACTACAAGAACTGCAAGAATCACCCCATTGTAAGTCAAAATCCACAAGTTCATCTTCACAATCTGAATATTCATTGGATCCCTCATAACATGTATTGCTTTCCCTGTCACAATCTGTTATGCAAGAGAGGTCTCTTGTATCTTTATCTTCATCATGCAAGCTATCATAGGAATCATTCTGATTTGTACATTTCTCATCTTCTATTGGCTACATCGTCTAATCAATGTCGTTGTATTCACCAATGATGTCACCATTGTCTTCATCCCTTTTCTTATCTATGATATCAGTCAGCACATTCACTTGGTCAAAAGTGACTGGTTTTAGTGACTTAGGCCAATGAATTGAATTGGGCCAATATACTTTCATGAACTGCTCAATAAACATGGATTTGTTGAGCCTGTAATTCATAGGTATTTTTCTACAAATTTCTAACATTCTACAAAGCAAAGAATTCCCAGATTCTCCTCTATTTCTTCTTATGTCAAGAAGGGCCTCCAAAAGATTTTTGAAACATTCATCATTTTTAGATTGTTGGTTATGATACATACCTTGTTGCATATTTTGGGGTGATCCCATAATAGTGGTTTACAATTTTTGGCCAAACTAGACACTGAAATTATTATTTTTAACTAAATCTTCACATTTGGGCACCTATAGCGGCTAAACTGTGAGGAATTTGAAGATAGTGCAAACTAGAGTCTCATCAAATTTTGTCTGTAGATTCTAAAAATATTTTTTTCAAAATTTTTGGAATCAAATTTCACTTCTTTTTCCATCTCCCATGAAAATTGATTTTTTTCAGAAAACAACATTTTTAAAAAGTGATGCACACCGTATAACACATAACTTTTTTTCCATGAAGGATAAAATTCTAATTCTTTCAAATTTAGATTTGTAACTCGATATCTAGTGCTTCCACTTGGTTAGATAGTTTTTATTGAATATTTTTCCTTAATCAAGTTTCAAAGTCAAATGAATTACAATTCAATGACCGATAATGAACTTTTTTGTATATGTCAAAATTTAATTTAATTTTTTTGTTGGATCAAGGACTTAAATATCCGGTGCACTCATATTTTCAATTTATTTTTTGATAATCTTCTATTTTTCCACATGCAGAACAAAGAAATTCATTTTGATGAAAAACTATGTTTAATAAAACTTAAAAACAAATACATAACAAAACCAAAACATATTAAAATTATATTCATTGGATAGCTTGTTCGAGGAATACCATATTCATTTGATCCCCCAAAAGCTAAATCAAAAGTGATTTTTATCAGCATTTTGATAGGTGTAAAGGAGACGCATTTATAGTTATGGTTTAAAACTAGCGAGGTTCTATCCAAGGGGTTTTGATCTAAGGTGATTTGATCAAACCCTCTTCAATTGGAATCCTTAAAATGGAACTTTTTAAGGCTTAAATTATTATATTTTCTAAAAATATGTGATTTCAGCTAAAATTCGTTCCTCTCAGGAATTGTAAACCACTATTATGACAGCACCCTCTGACTAACATTTCCAAGTGGGTTGGAATTGAATTGCACTTGATATTGATCATATTGATAATCTTGATAGCTTACCAATCTTTGTCCAGGAGGGACTGGATAAACATTTACTTGCTTTGATGGCTGTGGTGAATAAATGTTTTGTTGTGCATGATATGCATTGCTTCCATTGTGAAAATTCCCAATTTTATTATGAGGTGCTTGAGGGGTCCAATGCCTGCCTGCATTTGTGTATTCATTCTTATTGCAAAATTCTCTTGATTGTAATAGTTGTCGGTTCAATTGTAGTGTTTCTTTGTTCAATTGTAGTGTTTCTTTGTTCAATTGTAGTGTTTCTTTCTCCAATTGCAGCCGTTGCTTTTTCAATTCTTTAATTTCTCTTATCAACTGTTGCCTTCTAAAATATTCTTTTGTTCCATACACAAATTGTCTATCCATTCTTCATCAAGTTTTTACTAGAGTCGCCACCTACTTCTCCAAAAGTAGGAAAATGATTCTTTTAAAATTATTTTTGATTTTCCCCAGTGGAATCTCCTCACTCCAAATGTGAAATTTATATTGACTCTTTACATGGAAAGGATGGAATCGAATTTTCTGATGTTATTCCCCAGTAGAGAGTCGCCAATTTGTTAGCTCTCAAAAACGCAGGTTTGAACCATGAGAGGTTGCCAAGCTCTCACAACATTTCAGGGTAACAAACAAGGCCAAATGATTTGAACCTTCTTCTCTTTAGGTGCTGCTAGACCTAGGTGGGTATACCTATTTGAATAAAGTAGACTTGACCTTTGTTCATTTCCTAAAGCAATTTACCCACACTGGAAAATGGGAGTGGATAAATGAGTTTTATTTTGGTATAAATTGTATAAGCAATATCAAGGCAAAAATCTAATGTTTTCATATGTAAAAATGAATGAAACTAAATAGTGGAATGGTAGAGACTAGTGCCTTATTGGGTATACAGAGTCAAATGAAAATCTAAAATGAGTAACTTCTTTCTGGCAGAAACTCAAATTGTTTCGCATATAATTTTAAGTTTATAACTGGTATAAACATGCAAGGATGTGACTATTGAGCTCTTCTTAATGATCCAAATGAGATTCCCTAATTACTATGATTGACTAAAAGGACTTAATCTTTCCTTGAAAGAACCAATTAATCCAATCATATAGATACAACAACTATGCACTGATAAACTAAAAAATATCCTTGATATATCAGTTTAAGCAATTGGAAAACATCAACCTTGGAGACAACTTCAGTAATACTTTTAATTAACACAACAAACAACTAAAACCAGAAAAAATGTCATCACATCAAATAAATTCAATTAAAATCTCCATTGTTTCAAACATGCATCATAGTCTCAAAATTGTAAACATTTTGCATCCTACTGTATTTTTTTTAACTCGCTATCTGCTTATATCTCTCGCTATCAAAAATGGGTATTTATATATTGGCCACATGAAAGGTCGCGTCCATTTGTATTCATATTTGCGGCAATCCATTTGTTTGGGCCTTTACCAACGTTTGCTAAACACCCGCTAAGACGTCCTGTAGTTCCGCCAACGCCTTGAGACTCTCCGACTACCATAGACTATATATCACTTTGATGTCCTACAGTCTCATCGATGTTCTAGGTCTTCCCGACAGCTATTCTTTCAGTCATGAGTGTATCGTTAAGACTCTCACCGATGAAAACTATCGCTGTGACATAGGGGGTCGGCAAGACTCCCTGACTTCATCCCGATGACAATGACGGAATCCACTCTTGCTTTATCGATGAGACCAAATGAATGCTCTAGGACATCACACCAACGGCTTAAGTCTGGGTGACATACCTCTTTTGTGTTTCATCGATAAGACACACATGTGCCCACTATGACTTATACCAATGACCATTGTCTTACCAATAAGATCCCTATGTCGCTGAGACTGTGAACTGCATCATGTCGATATGAATCCTCAACTGAAATCTCATAGGTAAACATTCTCGATGTCTTGCCGATAGACTGCAAAAAGAAATACATTAGTATAAAATGCTTTATGGATCGGTGAGACCTACATCATGTTACGCCGATATGGTTTACACATTCAAATGCTTATGGCCAGGTGAATTTCACTGGACCAAACGATGAAAACCAACTAATGCATGGGAAAAATGTTATGCAAAGTAGATTCTTATGCTTATGGTATGGACTTCTTAGAAAAATTATGGGTATAGTCATAAAATTTTCAAAATTTAACAGTTCTAACACTCTCTACCCTCTACCCTAAACCCTTAAACCCTAATCCATCAATCCCTATACCATCTACCCTATAAAATGGACCCTCAACCCTAAAACCCTAAACCCTTAAACCCTAATCCCTCAACCCTATACAATAAACCCTCAACCCTATACCCCTATGCCCTCTACCCTATACATTGGACCCTCAACCCTAATCCTTCAACCACGTACCCTCAAACATACACCCTAGACCCTCTACCCTTAAACCATAAACCCTTAAACCTTCTACCCTCTACCCTCAACCCTCATCCCTCAACCATATACCCTCATCCCTCAGTCCTTAAACCTTGAACCCTTAAACCCTCTACCTTCAACCCTAAACCCTCAAACCTACACCCTAAATCCTCTACTCTCATCTCTAAACCCTCAACCCTAAACCCTCCTACACCCTAAATCCTCTACTCTCATCTCTAAACCCTCAACCCTAAACCCTTAAACCCTAAACTATTAAACCTTTTACCCTCTACCCTCAACCCTCATCCTTCAACCCTATACCCTCAACTCTCATCCCTTAAACCCTAAACCCTAAACCCTTAAACCCTCTACCCTCTACCCTCTACCCTAAACCCTTAAACCCTAATCCCTCAACCCCTATACCCTCTACCCTATACAATGGACCCTCAACCCTAATCCCTCAACCCTCTACCCTAAACCCTAAACCCTAAATCCTCAACCCTTAAACCCTAAACCCTCTACCCTCTACCCTCAACCCTCAATTCTCAACCCTCAACCCTAATCCTTCAATCACGTACCCTCAAACCTATACCCTAAACCCAAAACCATCTACCCTCAACCCTAAATCATCAACCTTAAACCCTAAATCCTTAAACCTT
>VDFB02047397.1:93480304-93510836 GCA_007258455.2 Sequoia sempervirens | reverse complement strand
GGAATTGGTAGAGTCTTCCTTAAGCATTTTTTTTCATATCAGAGAAATTACTAGGGTCTTCTATAGGACCTTTATCCTTCACCTTCTTAGTAACTTTAATTCCTTTAATTATGTCGCCAAATCTGCACCAAGTCATTAGAGATATCATCCACATGGGCCCTTTTCTTGTGTTTCACCAACATGTTGGATCTTCTCACACTCATTTGTTTTGTCCCTATCTCAAAGCTAGCACCCACCATAGTATCTCCCTTACAATATTTTTCTTCAACACTTTTTCCATTTCTCTTGGTGACCAAAAGAACCCTTGGGAGTAGAGGCACATTTTTCCCTTTCTTCTTAGTACACAATCTGCTGACCTTCTTGTGTTTTAGCTCACAAAGCCCAGTTGTAGCACTCAACTAGGCCACCCCACCACATTTTTCTTCTTCTTTGAGGGAGAAGTGGCTAAAACCTCAATATTGGGATCATTTTTCAGGGATGGGGGATTTTCTCTTCAAGCCCTCTGAAACAATAGGGGACAGGTTTTTTGGGTTAATTTTTAGGGGTTCCAACTCTTCCACATGCACAATTAAGATAGGTTTGGGAGGGTACAAAGCTATTTATGGAATTGGTAAATCCTATAGATAAGGCCTTGATGTAGTGGTAAGGGAGGCAAAGAATCAGGGTTAAGAGCGGTAATCTCATGGGACTCTTTGATGGAACTTTCTAGAGAAGAAAGCAAAAAGAAAGGGAAGCTCAGTAACATCTTGTGCCTTAAGTGATTTAACAACAGTAAGTGGTAAAAGTAAAATACCTTGAATCCTCAAGGGTAACATATTTCATGATGGAAAGGAAAACCTTATCCCAGGGTTTAGGTAGCACTTCGCGGTCGAAACTCGACTGCTTGTCTATGATGTTAAGTTGAAACTCTATGTTTTCAAGATTTTTGATTAGTAATCATGGTGCAAACTAGGAATAATGATCATGGTGGACCAAGTAATGAGAGAAATGATAGATTGGATCAGATCTTGAACCTCTTGACTAAAATGAGGAATATGATGGATAACTTGGAGTAGTAGTAGGTTAGAGGAAATTGAGTGGAATAGGATCGAGGAAACCAAGAGGAACAAATTCTAGGGAATGGAGATCAGGGATAACCATGAAAGGATTACAGAAGAACTAGGAAAGGACCTCAAGAAGGTTTCTCCACCCAAATTTGATGGAAAAACCATTAGAGACAGAGTGGAAGCCCACATCATTGAGATGGAGAAATACTTTGAGCTCTGAAACCTATCCAATGAGACCAAGGCTATGTGGGTTTTGTATCAACTCATTGGAGAAGAAACTACTTGGTGGGATAATGAGAAAGCTGGGAAGAATTTGTTGCCTGGAGAGACCACCTAGGATACTTTTCTTACATTTTTTAGGAAGTGGTGGCTACCTTAGCTCTTCTTTGATAGGAAGTTGACTAAATTCAAGAAATTGATTTAGGGTGGCTTATTAATGACTTAGTACTAGGAGAAGTTCACCCATTTGCTCAAGTATGTACCACACTATCAGCTGGATGAATGTTTCTGCATTTGGAAGTTCATCTTGGGATTGAGGCTTGAGATAGGATCAAAAGTAGACATCCATAATCTTTTGACTATGGATGAAGTTTATGAAAAGGCTACCAAATAGGAGCAAAAAATTCAACAAATGGCCAACTATCATAACAATCGAGATGTTAGGTTTGGGAATAAGAAATTTCAAAACACCAATAAGGAGGCAACAATCATCAAATCTGAAACATGAAGTGTGGCAACAATTCCCAAAACAGAGCTGGAGGAAATTTTAATGGAAATAATAAGAGGGGTAATTAATACAACAAAAATATTAGGAAGGATGTAAGACCTTGCCTTTCATTGTCTCTCTTTCTATCTCTATTTCTCCCTCTCCCTCTTCCTCTCTCCTTCTATTTCTCCCTCTATATATTTGTCTTTTCCTCTATCTTTGTCTCTATCTCTCTATCTCTCTCTCACCCCCTCTATCTTTTCCAAGTTATATCTATCTCTTTATTTCTCCTTTATTGATGCATCTCTCCTGATCGACCTGATTTATCGATCTTGATCGGATCTCGATCTGACCTGATTCTGATCGACATTGTTCGATCGCGATCGATTCTGATTTCTCCTGATCCTGATCTTGAGATTTGAATCTTATCGAAACCGATTTGATCGATTGATCTGATGTCCACTTTTGGTGGACTTGACATGTCATTACCACATCACTTCCACCTTTTGTGGACACATCATCTAATTATCTCTCCACCTTTTCCACCTTTTGTGGAGATTATCGCATTATCTCTTTCCCACTTTAGGTGGAGTGATAACTTTTCATTGTTGTCTCATGTCATAAGATTACGACACTTGTCATAATCTTATGCCCTCCTATGTTCTCACCTTGGCTATATAACCAAGGGGTCTTCTATGTATGTATTGTACCATTCTATCATCTCATATTATTGACATTGAATACAGTTTATTCTTGTCATATTCTTTTCTCTCTCTTTTGTGCTTTCCATTAGGCCTCTAGATCTTGGGTGGCTACCTTCATAGCCAATTCTTACAAATGGTAATTGATCCTTGATTATCTTCTCGATTCAAAGGTTTTGTTTTAGTTGTGTTTGGACCCCTCTATGTGTATGCATATTTGATTTAAAGTTATCACTTCTCCATTGAGACCTTTGTTGCATGACATTATTTTCTGAATGGCCTACCAATTGACCTCATGTAAAATGTATAAATGTATGAAAAGAAAAATAGACCGAAATTTCCCTAGTTGACCACCTACACATTTTCAACATACCCAATGCACACCAAGATGTAATTTCTAGTTACTCTTTTGTGAACTCACTGCAGTTTGTATCATAGGGGAGAGGGTCCAATAGTTATGCAGAGTCCAATTGTTGTTATAGCACTTGTTCTTATAATACTAAATCTTACCACATATTTATATTATATATTGTAAATAAATAGTCCACATGTAAATAGAAAAGTAACCAAATGTTGGTCAAAATAGACCCATACTTGAACAAATGAGAACCTATGAATGTTATATAAAAAAACCATAAATATATTCATGAAAAAGTGAAAAAAACAATTTTTTGTCTCAAATAAAATATCATAACTATCCACTATAAGCGTATCATTTATAAAATAAAATACTCATTTAATAAACTAAGACACTCATTTAAACAAGTATTGTTATCATAGTGAAAAAATATTGTTCTTATGTGTACAAACATTGAGGTGGCAATGTACAAGCATTGGATTATTTCATATTAATAGTTTGTCCCATCACAAATATAAAAGGTGAGCCTAATAAATACCATGTATTTTCCCATTAAATGTGAAGGTTTTTTTTAAAAATTTAGTGTTCAATGTTAGTCCATTTTTGTTTGATATAAGTTGTTCTTTAAATAATGATGTGTTCTTTTTATATTAACAAATAGTGCTTTTGTGTTCAACTATTGGTTCATTTGTATTGAATGTAAAAGCTAGAGATAACACATATCAATGGTTGCCAATAAGTATTTGGTTCATTTAGGTTGCATATAATTTTTATTTTAAATAAAATTATAATATTCTACAAGTAACAAATGATTTTTTTTGTTCAACTATTGGGGTGCGATAATTAAGTTTGTTGAATCTTTAAAAGTTCAAATTTTAGACAATTCTCATAGATGTGTTTATGTGAAAAGTTGCATGATGAGTCACACCTCCTAACCTTAGTTATTCATTGATAGGCTATATATAAAGTGAGCTTTCAGCCAAAACCTGTCTAACGTTGGTATATAGTCTTCTTTCATCGAAATACTGTAACTCATGTCCATCTGTAAACAAGTTTCTTTTGCTGAAATCTAATCATTTCATAAAGTTGGGAATCTTTCACACATAGGAGGAATCAAATCGATGACATATGGCATCTGGGAATTTAATAGGTGACCTGTAAAAGCGTATCGATGACTATCTTGCATCTGTATCAATATAAGATGAACCTCCTTCGACACTTTTCCCATATCAGGAATGGAGCTGGGCCCTCTAGCATGCTCCTCCTCCTCACCCTCATACTCCTCTTCATCCCTGCTATCTTTGTTGCTTGAAGATTGAGAGGCTGAAACCTCCTTCAACTCTTTTCCCATATCAGGTATCAATTATATTTATTATTATATATAATAACATATACATGTTATATTATTATTATGTGGGAGCACGAGCCTTCTTGGGCTAAACCTCTTCGGCTAAGAGCCAAGGACTGAGGGGTATCCATTCTTCCAAATTCGCTTGGGGCACGATCCCAACCTCATCCCTTATGATGTCGGAGCCTTGCACTCATCAAGACTTGATCCCTAGTGGGCTCCTTAAGAACCATTTAACTTCACCAATAGATCAAGTGCCCATTGACTATTTTCACTTTTTAAGTTTGTTTTACTTGTAATTTTAGATATAAAAGTTAAAATCTTACTTTTAACAATTTTAATATAGTTATATTTATTTTTAATATTTTATTTGAAATACAGTTTTAGTTTTTAAAATATAATTTATTTAATAATTTTTTTTATTTATTAATATTGAGTTTATGTTAATATTATTTTTGATTAGGTAAGCAACATTTATAGGGTGTTGTACCCTTCACAAAGAGCCACTAGGGCCAATAGAGTTCAAGACCAAAAAACATCAAAATAACAAAGCCAAAAAACTAACACAACGGACCAACAACAGATGGAAAAACAACAAACCAACATCAAACTAATTGACGTCTTCCCAGTTCTTTGACAGGAGATTAACAACATCATCTCTGACCCATTCCTGATGGTCTTCAACCTTCATGTCCATTTCATCCTTCATAACTGCCGACAGGGTATTGGTAACACAGTGGACCAGCTTAACTATGAAGCAGGTCAAACCACATAATTTTTTGTCCAATTTATCCAATCTTTCCTTCAGCACATAGAGCTCCTCCCCTCCAACCACAGTCTTGCCGACATCAGCATGCTCAACATCCAACGGGTCTGAAGACTAAGAGGCTGAAACCTCCTTCAACACTTTGCCCATATTAGGAATGGAGCTAGGCCCTCTAACATGCTCTTCCTCCTCACCCTCAGAATCCTCTTCATCCCTGCTATCTTTGTTGTCAGACCGCTCCTCTTCCATATTAAAGTCTTTAACTTGCAATTTTTTGCGATTCTTGGCTAGCCTACCAGAGTGCCGAATGATGGCATCACAACCAATCACCACCATCTTCGCAACCATTGTATCCCCCATAGAGTCCTTTCCCACCACATTTTTACCTTTGTTCGGAGGCTCCTTCAAACTCTTTGATTAAGGGTAAAATAGGTTTTGATGGGCCCCCGAAACCTAGTACATACGGTTTTGATGGGATCCAAAACCCAAACCAAGGAGAGCACGCTGTCAACAAAGAAAAATCAACAAATCATCAGCAACGAATCATCAACAGAGAAAAACATTTTATTTGAAATACAATTTTAGTTTTTAAAATATAATTTATTTAATATTTTTTTTAATTGTTAATATTGAGTTTATGTTAATATTGTTTGCGATATATCAATTATGTTTTTTAGATACATATTTTATTAATATTTTAATTATAATAAATTAAAAAAATAGTATTACTTTTTAATTTAATCATTTATTAACTTTGTTTAGATTGCAAGAATTAGGTAGCCCCTCCTATAAACTGTAGGGCACCTAGTAAACAGGGAGAGACTAGACTTCATGACCTCTTGCCTGCAACAAGATACTTTAGCCAATCAAGCTAGGTCCCTTGCCTTTAATCATTTAAATAACTTAATAAGTTTATTATTTTTTAAAATTATTACGTTTAATAATATTTAGATTTTGATATATTTTAACTTTCCATTTAGTTTATTTTATTTTCGTTTTTTTTTTAAATTTTTTTTTTTTTAGATTGCAGGAATCGGGGAGCACGACCCCCTATAAACTGTAGTGCGCCTAGTAAAATTTTTAACGTGACCGACGGCCCTGGTGTGACACACCCTCCGTTACCACAAGATTATTTTATTTTAGTTTTAATTTAGATTTAAGTTTGATTTTTTTTTTATTAATTTATATCTTTTTATAAAATTATAAATAATAATTAAAAATATTAGAATTAATTTAATTTATAATTAGTTATCTTATTAAAAATTTAATTATTGTAGAATAATTCTATTTTAAAATTTTGTTATAATTTATATAATAAAATGAATTTCAAACTTAAAATATAAATTAAAATTTATAGAATGACAAAGAGGTAACTTTTGATTAGTCGTTTCATGCCAACGATCCAATGATAGCACATCCTAGGGAGTTATGCTTAGGGTTGCATGTCATTTGGTTAAGGATATGATAGTTCACCTTTAAAACCTCTTCAATGTGCCCATTGCATGCTTAGGAGGAAAATAGATAGAGAGAGAAAGAGATAAAACAAAGAGAGAAATAAAGAAATGGAGAGGGATACAAAGAGATAAAAAGAGAGATCGAGATACAAAAATAGAGGTATAGATATAAAGGAATAAATATGGAGACAGAAAGAGACAGGAAGAGAGATAAATAAAGAGAGAGAGGAAAAGAGAGAAGAGGAGAGATAGAGATAGACATAGTCACGTAAAGAGAGATAGAGAGATAGATAGATAAAGAGAAATAAGATGCATATATATATATTATAGAGGTTGAGAGATCAAGAGATAAAGAGGGAAAGGGGGAGAGAGAAGGGAGGTAATTAGGGATTAAAAAAATGGTAAGGGGAGAAAGATAGGGTGAAGGAAATAGACAAAGAGAATAAATGAGATAAAGATATCTAGATAGAAGAAGAGAGAAGGGAAGAAAAATATAGAGAGAAATAGGGGAGAGAGAGGAAAAGAGAGATTGAGAGATAACAAAAAATATAAAGAAAAAGAGGGAGACAAAAGTATAAAGATCTATCTCTCTTTCTCTTCCCATATCTCTATGATCTGTATAGGATCTAGACTAGATTGCAGTATTTAAATGCTTAACTTTTACAATGCTTTTACAATGATTATTCCAAGTTAATTAAATCAAAATTAACTTATGGAAATAACAAAAATGAAAGTAATAACAAGGTGATTATAATAGAAAGGAAGGAAATGAGAGAAAGAAAGAGAGAGAAGAAGAGAAGTGCAAACAACGCTTGATAACGAAGTTCGTCATGAAATGTGACTACGTCTCCGGGTCCACTCCAATAGAGAGACCGATCTGATTAACTTCAAAAAATCAATTACAACAGCACCATAACCATTCTCCAAGCACTTCGGCAGCATAACAGCGCTCTGGCATACAAGAATGACTTGAAAAACTCTTCAACAAGACCTCTCTTTCGTCACCTCAGCATCAAGACTTCATTACCTGAAAAAAAACTTCGATCCACTCTCATCTCACACCCCCTTTTTATACATAAAATTAACTCAAACATATTCATCAAAACGACCAGCCTCCAACTATAATTTAAATATAGTGCATGGTATGTTGGCGGACTACCATTTTGGAAGGCGGGCGGTTAGGAGGTCGAATCCTCTGCTGTCCATTTTAAAACGAATTTCCCACAGACATTCAACAAAACCAACCGGTCTCCAAATATATACGAGCACAGTGTTTGGTGCAACGGTTAAGTCGGCCAACGGGTGCATAGGAGGTTGCGGGTTCAACCCCAACTGACAAACTTTTTTAAACAAACAAACGAACGTCGGAGAGAGAGAGAGAGGAGGGCCACGTGCCGCACCAGGAGGGTGCCACGTGGCAGATTCCTATTGGCTGACAGCGATGACCGGACTGCTGACGGGGATGCCGAGTTGGATGCTGATTGTGCGTAGAGTGCTGACGTGGCATGCTGACTAGACGCTAACGCGGCGCTGACTCAGATGATGACGTGGATGATGAGTGGACTGCCGACTGTGCTACGGACTGCTGACTGGACTTACTGACTGAGCATACGGAATGGCACGTGTCACTCTGTCATTGGTCCGTACAATGCTAATGTGGAAGCCACATGTCACAATCTGGTTCGACCACTTCATAGTCCGTACAGTACGGAATGCTGACGTCAGCATCTGTACGGTCAAAGTCAACCCTTCATAGCACGATCTTTGACTGACGATATCTTGCGCCTACGATGTCGGATTTCGACGAAACGAACACCGTTGGAAACGTGTCGACAAGCTCTTCGACTTGATGCTGCTTCCGTTGATTTTTGAAACCATCATTTTTTCTGCTTCCTAGATGCCCCTGATCCCAGTTTGACCGAAGGTTTGACTGGCCATAACTTGCGCAAACGGACTCCTTTTTGCTCCGTTCGAGTTGTGTTGGAATCAGGACATTGAGCTCTTTCTGATGGTGTTGATTCTGGAGAAAAACAAGACACTTCAATTTTCACTGAAAAAAATGTCCACCGGATCAGGCCTCCCCACTGAAGACCTTTTGGACCTCCAAAAGTGACATTTATTCTGACATTAAGTGAGGACTTGGCCTCCCCACTTGTCCTGTATCCTCTGTACATCTGAAAACCTGGCTCACAAGCACAATGAAGACTGCAACAATGTTGTTGAACATAAACATTACTTTATCACTTCCATAAGCATCTACATCAAATGTCGTAGCCACTAACCAACAAAAATTGACTAGCATCAAGCTGAACAATAATGCAGAAATGAAAGAGAATAAGTCAACAACAATTCGATCCTTCACAACAGGAACATTTTTACCCAAGGATTCATCAATGCTTTCAATCATCTTTTTCTCATGCTGTACTGCAAGTGCATCCTGCAACATCTGACCCTGGTTAGCTACTCCAAGTTCAAGTGTAGAACCACCTGTACTGACAGACATAAGAGTTAACTCTTTACTTGCATTAATTACCCTCTTTAATTGCCCTGTGTTTGCAAAAGAATGATCAGTCTTAATCCTGTGAGAATGTACAATATACTGAATGCCATCTTTAAATAAGTGATAATGATTTTGTTCCTTGTAGAAGATTGCTTTTCTATCATAAAGATAAGGGCTACCAAGCACTATCCCACAAATATCTAGTGGAACCACATCAAACTAAACTTCATCCACAAATTTACTAGTGATTGTGAACCTTAAGATGCATTGTTTTGTTACTTGTAACTAATCATTTTCACAAATCCAACCTAGTGGATAAGGTTTCTTATGCTGTGTAGTTTTTAACCCCAAGTTCTTTACAACACTTTCTGAAATTAAATTCACTTGACAACCACTATCTATGAGTGCATCAATTTTACTATTCTTAGCAACAACCCTTAAGTGAAACAACTCATTCCTTTTAACATCTTCAGAGAAATCATTAACTGTAGATGAAGAAGCACAACTAGCAACAGAAACACCAGAAATAGGAGCTTTACCTTTTAGACCCATCGCTGTTATCTTAGTCTCATCATCTGAATCTGAACCAAGATCCATAACAACATTCATGGCTTTCTCCTTACCCTTCTGTTTCTGATTACGTCTTTGAGCCCACTTAGGCCTTAGTTAGGATGTAACTTCCAGCAGTGATCTTCATCATGACCATTCCTTGTCACAATGAGAACAAGAAAATTTCTCATCCTTCTTAACTGTAGCTGCCTTCTTTCCTTTCCCTATCTCTGCATTCTTAGAAGATTTCTTTACATCATTATCAAACTTGTCAATGAAAGATCCTTTACCCCTTGACTCTAAGTGTGTAGCTTGAACAGACACTTCATCCAAATTACAAGGGTTCAATACCAAAATGGAATGCCTAAGATAGGAATGCAAACCTCCTATGTACTTCAACAACGTGTCCTGGGTAGACAAAGGAACATTCAAAGCAATAGCCTTCTTCCTAAATTCATGGGTGTACTCTTGGACAGTTTGACCTTTCCCTTGCCTAAACATTTGCCAGTCCATCATTAACTGCTGCATATGTCCTAGGGGATAAAATTGCTTCTTAAGTGCATTAATAAATTCTGCCCAAGTTAAACTGACTCTACCATGTTGTGAAACTTCTGCCTTAGATTTACTCTCCCACCAAGTTAAGGCTGTACCTCCTAAACGAAGAGTAGCTAATTGGATCCTATCAACATCATCTATTAGGTTTTGGACTCTACAGTAGACCTCTATTTGTTGAATCCAATCATCCAATTTTTCAGCATTAAGTTCTCCACAATATTTAGGCAAATCAAATTTTACATCCAATTTAATTTTAGGCTTATACCCACTCTTGAAAGGATTAGAAGAAATAGAATGAGGAGAAGATGGAGAAGAAGGAGAAGGAGAAGAGGGAGGAGAAGAAGAAAAGGGGTGATTTGGTTGCTTGCTACCATCTCCATGTTGTTCCTCTTTCTTGTCTTTGTGATCTTCTTGCTTCGAGCATCTTGCTTCGACGAACCTTCTTCACGTTCCTTCCGCTCTTGTCTCTCTTGAAAAAGAATATCCACCTTAGCCTTCATCTCGAGGAATGCTCTTCGAAATTCCTGCTTACTAATTTCTTCAGGAACCTCCATTCCAGAAACTGACATCTTCGGAAATGTTCTACGCTTCCCAATCTCAGGATTAAAGTCTTCGAGCTTGCCTTCACCCTTCTGAATCCTAGATCTCGTTAGCATTCAAAAAACAAATAACTGCAATAATAGCCAACTTGCTCTGATACCAACTTGATCTGTATAGGATCTAGACTAGATTGCAGTATTTAAATGCTTAACTTTTACAATGCTTTTACAATGATTATTCCAAGTTAATTAAATCAAAATTAACTTATGGAAATAACAAAAATGAAAGTAATAACAAGGTGATTATAACATAAAGGAAGGAAATGAGAGAAAGAAAGAGAGAGAAGAAGAGAAGTGCAAACAACGCTTGATAACGGAGTTCGTCACGAAATGTGACTACGTCTCCGGGTCCACTCCAATAGAGAGACCGATCCGATTAACTCCAAAAAATCAATTACAACAGCACCATAACCATTCTCCAAGCACTTCGGCAACATAACAGTGCTCTGGCATACAAGAATGACTTGAAAAACTCTTCAACAAGACCTCTCTTTCGTCACCTCAGCATCAAGACTTCATTACCTGAAAAAAAACTTCGATCCACACTCATCTCACACCCCCTTTTTATACATAAAATTAACTCAAACATATTCATCAAAACGACCAGCCTCCAACTATAATTGAAATATAGTGCGTGGTATGTTGGCGGACTACCATTTTGGAAGGCGGGCGGTTAGGAGGTCGAATCCTCTGCTGTCCATTTTAAAACGAATTTCCCACAGACATTCAACAAAACCAACTGGTCTCCAAATATATACGAGCATAGTGTTTGGTGCAACGGTTAAGTCGGCCAACGGGTGCGCAGGAGGTTGCGGGTTCAACCCCAACTGACAAACTTTTTTAAACAAACAAACGAACGCTGGAGAGAGAGAGAGAGAGGAGGGCCACGTGCCGCACCAGGAGGGTGCCACGTGGCAGATTCCTATTGGCTGACAGCGATGACCGGACTGCTGACGGGGATGCCGAGTTGGATGTTGACTGTGCGTAGAGTGCTAACGTGGCATGCTGACTAGACGCTGACGCGACATTGACTCAGATGATGACGTGGATGATGAGTGGACTGCCGACTGTGCTACGGACTGCTGACTAGACTTGCTGACTGAGCATACGGAATGGCACGTGTCACTCTGTCATTGGTCCGTACAATGCTGACGTGGAAGCCACATGTTATAATCTGGTTTGACCACTTCACAGTCCGTACAGTACGGAATGCTGACGTCAGCATCCGTACGGTCAAAGTCAACCCTTCATAGCACGATCTTTGACTGATGATATCTTGCGCCTACGATGTTGGATTTCGACGAAACGAACACCGTTGGAAATGTGTCGACGAGCTCTTCGACTTGATGCTGCTTCCGTCGATTTTTGAAACCATCATTTTTTCTGCTTCCTGGATGCCCCTGATCCCAGTTTGACCGAAGGTTTGACTGGCCATAACTTGCGCAAACGGACTCCTTTTTGCTCCGTTTGAGCAAGTTTCCTGGCTTTCTAATTCCTTCCATTTCATTCCACTGAATCACTCCTCCACCACCCTTCCACCCCTCTTCCTCTTTCTTCCATCTTTTTATCCCTCCATCTCTCCCTTCTCTCTTTGTATTCCCCTCTTTCTATCTCTATTTCTCTCTCCCTCTCTCCATTTCCATCTGCATCTCCATCGCTATCTTCCTCTCTATCTCTTTCTCTATCTTTATCTCCTTACCTCTCCTTACCTCTCTTTCTCTCTTTCCCCTCTATCTTTCCCATTATATATCTCTCACTAGATCCTCCCTCTCTCTATCCCATCTCTCCCTCTCTCCTTCTCTCCTATCACTCTCTGTTTCTATCAGCTATATCTATTTCTCTTTCCTCATTTCCTATCTCTCCCCTTTATTCTCTCTTTCTCCTTCGTCCTCTCTCTTCATATATGTTTATATTTCTCTCTCCATCTCCCCCTCTTTCATTGACTCCCTATTTCTATTTCTATCTCTATCTCTATCTCTCCTCCCCCTCCCTCCTCCCTCTTTCCCTCCTCCTCCTCTCCTTTCATCTCTATTTATTTATCTTTCTGTCTGTCTTTGTTTCTCTCTCTCTCTCTCTATCTTTCCCCAACATTTATCCTATCTCCTTTATCCATTCCCCTCATTTCCTCTTTCCTATCCTATTTCTCTCCCTACATCGACCTCCCTCTCTATCTTTATACACATCTATCTTCCTCTCTATATCTCTCCATACCTCTCTTACACACACTCCTTGTTTCTCTCTCCCTATCTCTAGCTTTATCTCTATCTCTATCTCTCCATTTTTAATTTCTTACATATCTTTCTCTATCTCTATCTCATTATCCATCCATCTCTCTTTACCCCTATATCTTTCCCTCTCTACCCCTCTTTATATATCAATTCCTATCTCTATATTTTTATTTCTTTCTCTCCCTCTCTCTCACTCTAAATATATATTTATCTCTTTTGGATCTATATCTATCCCTTTGTCATATCTCTTTATCTCTCCCTCTCTCTCCACATCCCTCTGCTCCATCTTCATATCCATCTCCATCTCTATATCTAGCTTCCTCTTTATCTCTATCTCCTTACCTCTCTCTCTTTCCCTCCATCCTCATCTCTCTCTCTCTCTCTCTCTCTCTCTTTCTGTCTACATATCTCCCTCTCTCTGCCTCTCTCCCTATTTCAAACATATCATTAGCCTATTGGTAATGGAGCCTTATTATCTTCCCGATTCAAAGGTTTTGTTTTAGTTGTGTTCAGATCCTTGTAAGTGGATGCATATTTGATTTGAAGCTATCACTTCTCCATTGAGACCTTTGTTGCACAAACAAAATCATTTTTTAAATAGCCTACCAATTGACCTCATGTATACTACACAAATGTATGTAAACAATAAACCAAAAAATTCCCTATTTGACCATCCACACTTCTTTGGTGTACCCATTGCACACCAAGGTGTGATTGCTAGTATATAGAACACATCAAATTAATATATAAAAAATTTGATAGTTTAATTGATCTTTGAGAGATTAAGAAAAAGAAAGAGAGACAGAGGGGGAGACAATTCTATATAGAGAGAGGTATATATACTAGCACTTGCACGTAAAGGAGGTTCAAGGATTATGCCGATAGAAAACTATATGTATGTTAATATGTTAGAGAGTATGTGTTTGTGTATGGATGCACTGCAAATTCTAGTTACATTTGGCTAGATTAAATAATTAATAATAAGTGCTAAATAATGGTATGAAATTAATTTAGACAAAACTAGATTTTTTTATTTAAAGAAATTAAGTATTATCTGATTATGAAATATTTGAATACATATTTAAAACATAAAGCAATGCAAATGAAAAAAGAAGTTGCCATCAAATTGACAAAAAATACTTGCAAATGGAAATAAAATATTTCCATCTAGTTGTTGAATCAATATTTATCTAGCTTTTATGTGATAAGTGAGATTTTGGAGGCTTTTACTTGATATTTTAGAGGATTTTACCATTAAATGGCAGTTGGTTTACCATTGAATATGTTGGTTTACCTATTTGTAAACATAGGTTGCACTCAAATGTATTTTATAAACTTTTATATCACAATCTCATCACATGTCACATTTACTTTTGAACTTTGGTCATAAGATAAAATCTAGAGTACAAATTCAAGTGAAGTGCATTATAAGTCACTCAAGTTTATCATGCATTTTTTAATAGTTAAGTTTATTATTATGTTAATCAAAATAAACAAACTAATAAAATATGAAACAAAAGTCACATGGAGAAATGATAGCTTGAAGACAAATCATCAATTTTAAATTAAGATTGTATTTAAAAATTATATACTTAAAAAATACTATTCTATATATAAGATATTATAATTAAATTGTATCTTTTATGCACATATAAAATCGTACTCTCTAACATATTAACTTATATATAATTTTCTATTGCGTAACCCTTACACCTCCTTCCATGCAAGTGCCACTACATTACCTAATAAGAAACCAATCCATATTTCAAAAAAAACGAAAGTCCTACATTGGACTACATGCTCAAAAAATTAACTGGCATGACTAGTGGCCGCTCTCCCCTAACTTAGTCACTCTTTGAAGAAACCGCTGATATTGGTAGTCCCCATCGGACCGCGTCCCATATAAACGTAAGACGACAGAGGAATCCAATGCCGTAACACTTCGGAGCTTGCGTGCCAGACGTGTGACGTGCAGATTCATTCCAAGGATTTTATAGTGCATTCAGAGAGCTTGGAGTGCATGTAGACCGTCCCGTACATAGGAACTGACAGGAAATTTGAGGCAATTATTTCGTAGAAATACGCAAGTTCGCAACATTGTTGGCGTGAAGCCGAGAAAAAATGCGACGTTGCCGGCTTCTGGATTTTATGCCGGCATACTCGCATGTCCTGCACGGGTTTTACTACCCAGTGAGGACAAGAATCATTTACTTTAATAGTGCTCTTCGCCACCTGTTACTTCAATCGCTCTCTGAAGCTGACGTCCACTGTTTTAATTACCTACGCATCGACTCTCAGCGAATATTTGTTACGGAATTTTGGTGTGAAATCTTTCTGTATATATACACGTCACTGTCTGTCAAAAAGTCACACACACAAATGACAAGTACCTGGCTGGGAATGGTTTGTTAAGATGAGTAAAAATTAAACAAAAGAATCCTCGAAAGCAGTACCTTTATTACCTGTGTGAGGGCCTGGCCGTATGCAATCGGCATCAACCTAGCAGTCTTAGAGAGGACGATTTATTATATTTTTTTCCCCCAACTTTATAAATGGGTTGCTATTGCTCATGCATTGCATTTCTTTGCTTCTTCCTGCCGACATTCATGCGAGATGAGTTCCATCACGGTTCGAAGCATGGGGTGGTGGCTGCGGGTCTTTGCTCTCAGCATTACTGTGATGTGGTAAGTTCTGCGCCCTTTTAATTTCAGCTTTGTAAGCTTTTTGTAAGCGGGCGATGACATCGGTGCCCGCAGTGGTACTAGTTCAGGGGAGCAAAGGGCGAGCGTGCCGCCCAGAGGATGGAATTCGTATGACTCGTTTTCATGGATTATATCGGAGGACGAGTTTCTGGCGAATGCGCAGATTATGGCTGAGAAGCTGCTCCCATTCGGCTACGAGGTAAAAACCAACAAACCGAAATACAAAGCGTAGCCCGTTGTTAGGGTTTGTTGATTAGAAGAGAGCTAACGCGAAAGCAATGCAGTATGCAGTGTTGGATTTCTTGTGGTACAGAAAGCGGGAGCCGGGCGCATCGGTTGGGTCGCCCGGGTTTGATGTGATTGATGAATGGGGGCGGCTCGTGCCGGATCCAGCGCGGTGGCCATCTTCGGTAGGGGGTAGAGGGCTGAAACCCATTGCGGAGCGCATGCATGAGATGGGTCTCTATTTCGGTCTCCATGTTATGCGAGGCATAAGCACGCAGGCCGTCAAGGCCAATACCCCCATTTTGGGACCTCAGGTGCCTTAATAGTTCTATTTGTGCTTATTTTTAAGTGTCATTTAGTTTTGAGAGTTTGATTTGAAACAATAGTCTTAAATCCTTCCCTGAGGAAGACCAGCAATGCGACATTTTTTTCTGATTTTTAGGCAAATTGACAGTGAGCAGTATTTATTATGGTAGTCCTTCCTGAAAAACATCAGCATTGCAACATTTTTAATGTGATTTTTGCTTAAATTAGCTGCGTGCAGTATTTATAGGGAGCTTTCCATCAATGACCTTTAGCCTTAAATTTGACAATCTATCCTGCCTATCAAGCAAATGTTAAGTGACGGTTATTGATTCAAAGTTGTCCTTCAAATGTTAGGGCATACTGTATCTAAAAAAGAAAATAACATATTAATTCGAAGTCACATTTCAAATGCCAAGGCATGCTGTATAATTAAAAAAGGAAATATCATAGACCAGATACATATAAGAGATTACAACTATAATCTTTTATGATTTTTGACGGTTTATTCAAAATCTCTCCTTCCTTGTGATATTGTCTTTCTTAAAGTCTGATTGTATTTTTTTGGAAAAAATGTGTAAATACAGCCTTTTGGCCATGGACTCCCTCCCATGCATTATTTGAACTTGTGTCCCCTCAAGTTTTGCAGTTTGGATTTGATGTCCACCTTGCCCGTCAAACATTACTGTTGTGATGGTCGCTGTAAAATATTGCCCTTCAACTGTGCCCAGTGGTGCCAGTTTCTCTACAATGGAAAGAATTAAAAGCTTAGGAAATAACATTGGCTTCACACAATATTCCAGGTCCAGTATCCTTGAGTTTGAAAGTTTAAATTTGATGACCGGTTGTGCCTGTCAAACAATATTTTTGACAATCATTGTTAAATAATATTCCAACTGTGCTCATTGGTACCACTTTCACTCCACTGATGAGAATGAAACATTTGGAATTTACGAAAATACTAGCTTGACATTGTAGTTATCTGATCTCCAATTTTTAAATCTTGAAAAATAGAATTGTAATTGATGCCAAGGATTTATTTAGTTTTTGGTTTGTGGGAAAGACCTTTTTGAAACCATTTGGCTTTGAGATCAATAGGGTAATCCATTTTGTTGAAGTCTTACGAGGATAGGCCATAGCTCCATCTGCACCTAGCAAGAATCAAACAATGCTGGAGCCTTTGTGAGCACACTTTTCTTATCAATTGGACTCCTGTCCTATGGGTATTGCTACAAATTTGATTGTGCATCATGAAAAATATATTTGTATATCTAATTGGATTCCTACATACCATACAGATAAGGATATATTTAAGAAAAATAAATATCATTAGTGCAAGTTAGCAGGTACCCACAATTTGCCAGTATTTTACAGTAGAAATTACCTAAGCAAACTAGAAATGGTTGTCAATTTTAAATTGTGCTTGTCTTAGCCATAAGGACTAGGTTTTTCATGTCAATTGTTGTTTATAAATTTGGGAATTCTTCTTTAATTTTTTTCTGTTACTCTTGAGTGGAAATATAGGGAAGCTCTAAAAGAACAGTACAATTAACAAAATTTCTTAACAAAAGAGCATTACCATATAAAATCTGTCTCTTGGAAAAGAAACATTAAGCTTTACCAGATACTTTCCAAATCTCTTTGAAAGTTGGTCATTTCATCCTATTTTGTCTAGAATTTATGTTACTAGCTGAAATATTCTTGAAGTAGGTGGATTTGCATGTTCAGCTTTTGAACTTAATTATAAGTTAAACCCCAGGGATGTTAATTTGTTTCCCCTTAAGATTCAATGAGACTATCTCATAAATCAAATTGGGTTCTGCCAGTGAGTATACTACATTAAATTGATGTCCTGCTTGACCGTGACTTTTTTTTACCTCTTTAACCTTTTACAGCTCTTACGGGGTCACTTGTCTAGGAGGGAAGCTCTCTGCATATCACCTGGCACGCACTTAATTATTAGATACTTCCCATTCAAATTTGATTTTGAAAGTACTAATAGTAATCAAAATTTGATTTTGCATCGACACTGATGGTGATTTTATGTACAGGGAGTAGCCTATGAAGAGAATGGACGGATATGGAGAGCAAGAGATATTGCATTGACACGGCAGACATGTGGGTGGATGCCAAAGTGCTTCATGAGTGTGAATACCAAGGTGGAGGCAGGCAGGGTTTTCCTGCGGTCTCTTTACGAGCAGTATGCTGATTGGGGTGTGGATTTTGGTAAGAAGAAATTTTATGCACTTTACTAAATCTGTAGAGTGCTTGTATTGGCATGGAATTACCAGATTAAGAGGACAATCCAAGGAAGTAATTGTTGTGGTTGGGTTGCAGTCAAGCATGACTGTATCTTTGGAGACGACCTCAATGTAGATGAGATCTCCACGGTGTCACAGGTAAAAGTACAGAAATTTCCACATTAGAGTTTAAATTTCAAGACTTAAAAAGCTCGTATTGAAAGCTTGCAAGAAGCTCGCAAAACATTCACTGTTGTGCACTTGTTGCAATGTAGATTGTTGATTTGTTTCCACATAGATACTCTTTTATTGTTGATGTAGATCAATGGTTATCTGGTTTGTTGAGACCCAATGGGTTGATAGTCAACAATAAAGCCCTTGTAAGGATTTCCATGCTGCACATTTGGCATGGCATCCTTAGTTAATTTTTTTTCCATATGTCGCTCTTTCCTGATAAAATCAAAGTATAAATTTTAAAATAGTCTTTAAAGAAATGAAAATCTTTATTTGTTGCTGAATCAGATCTGAGTCAATACCTCATATGTTCCTTCATGATTAAATGGGACCAAAAACTCTATGGTATCCTAAAATGCACAAAAATCCATTGGTCAAAATTTTATCCAATGTCTCATGATCCTTCCATGTCATAGCGACCCCAACCTTATACCTTATTATAACCCACAAGAGTTTGTCTCAATCACTGATCTAAAACTAAATATAATGGTTGATATGTAGTTTCTATGGCATAAACTATCCACACTATATATTAGACTAATAAGGCCCAAAATACTTGCCATTGGAACAAGATTTAATCCAATGGTTGATACATCCTTTTCTGATAGAAAGAATCCCAAAGCTCATTCCAATCATTGAAAGTTGTAAGCCTGTTGATTAATATTGATAAAACTGTTCTCAATTAGCTTTGTGATAAAACAGAGCCCAAAGTTTTCTATATTCTTTTAAAATCCAAAAGGCACCTTCTGCTATTGATCCATTCTAATCCATTTTAAGCAAACGAATTTGCTTGATTTCCTTTATTACAATGGTCCACATTTGCTCCCTTCTGTAAAAACAAAAGTTGCATCCTCTTGTATCTCTTAGATGCTAAGTTGCCGAATCGGGTACGGGTACGGGTATGTGGATATGGTACGTCGGTACATTAAATTTTTTTGGGGGGTTGGGTATGTTTGAGTACGTCCGTACAAAAAACATATAGAAATCACAGATGTATACATATTTGCAACTTAAAAAGTAAAAACAAGAACTAAATTTAGAACACCACATATCATGCATATGCTAAATAAGAATTATAATTTATAATTTATAATATTAATTATTAATTATTGAATTGATACTACTAGTAACATATAAAAATTTATAATATAATTAATAATATAATATATACAATATAAAAGTATAAAAATAATTAATAAATTATTAATATAGAATTTCAATTAATAATTAATAATTCAAATTTCAATTATTTAATATTAATATAAGTTTATTATTTATCATTTACATCTATTATATTAATTATTAATTTATTAATATATTAGTATAAATTAAACTACAAAATAATAAAATATTAATAATTAAAATAATAAATATAAATATAAATATAAATTGTTTATATTATGTTATTATTATTTTTTTTTTTATAGATGAGTGCTACCAAATAAGGGGGTAGCTCCCGCATTACAATAGTAGTTTTGGGCAGTTTAGTGCCATAGGTAGGACCAGAGAGTAAACACCAAACAATGCAATGCTTAGGCAAACATAGCCCGATGAACAATTGCCAAACAGTTCCCCAGCTGAACGAGCCTGTTGAGACTATTCTTCCCTACCCAGTAGTGCTTGGAGTCCATGTATCTTGCAAAAGCCGCCAAATCACCATTCTTGACTCCCATTCTGAACACCTCCCAAGCGTTGGCCATGAAGTTGAGAAGAGCTTCGTGCTTATTTGCATTCGCCACACTGCTATTACCTTCATTGTCGCTCAGAGTAGCAGGATCAAAGTATACCCTTAGTAGGCTGACCCACCCATCAGGTCGTAGCTCCATGGTAGCGCTGGCAACCGCATGAATGAGGATTGGTGGCACAAGTCTGTCGAGCCGTGCCACCACCACTTCCCTGGACTCGTTGTTGTCCACCAAGATGCTTATCACAACTTCGTACAGCTTCCTGTCACACCAGTGCCAGTCTGCAGTCAGGAGGGTGGAGAGCAGATCAACCATAGCGTTCAAGATTCCCTGGTTTTGGACAGCAAAAAGTCTCCTACACTGAACAGGGAGGGCTTCATTTGCACATTGGCAGAGGACCCCGAACAGAAACACCATTCTTGTGGCACACTTCCACCCCACGATACATTCATTTGCAGCAAAAAAGCCATGGAACTGACAATAAATAGGCGTGGCCGGTTAGCTTGATGAGTCAGGGAAAACAAATATCCAGAGGACACCAAAGAAGCCCGAATCATCCAGGATCTAGGTCCATCAGTACTTCGCTGCAACACTTCGCTTTCCAAGGGCCATTTGGGCACGGATCTATTCAGTAGGTGGAGCACGGCAGCCAGGCGAGTCATTTAAAATGATTTCTTGCAATCCCGGCCATGGTACAGACGTGGAACCAACGACTACTTTTTCGGCTTGCCATACACCCGAATTTGCCAAGAGATCAGCAACGCGATTTGCTTCTCTGTACACGTGCGTTATTGTGTAATTTGAGAGCAATCCTAATGATTCCTTTATTAGGCCGATCCAATCAAGCATTTTCCAATTTTGTGATTTCCCTGAAATGATAGCATTCACGCATAGCAACGAGTCACCTTCTATCTCAACCTCCGTAATGCCCTTCTCAATACAGATTTGAAGCCCAAGCCATAATGCTTCCATTTCGGCCATATTGTTTGTGCTTGTCCCGATATTTTTTGAAGCAGCCCACACACATTCGCCTTGGGGATTACGAATTATGCATCCCGCCCCCGCCATGCCCGGGTTGCCTTTTGCTGCCCCGTCGAAGTTCATTTTCCATTTTAGCCAAGTCGGGAGGGTCCAGAAAATCTCTTTCCTGTTCACTTTTGGTTTATGTGGCTTGCAGGGCGCCGGTATCCTAAGCCCATGCCATTTCTTCATAATTTCCTCATCCCACCTTGAGAACTTTGACTTGGTACCCACATACAACCTGTGGTTTGCAGTTTCTGTGATTGCCAATTGGATTTTCTCGACAAGGCATTCCCGCGTCAATGCAGCACCTTTAAAAATATGTCTATTTCTTTCTTTCCAGATATGCCAGACTATCAATGAGGGCGCAAGGCCCTAAATTCCCTTCCAATACCCGAATTTGTACATTACCGGTCAGCTTTCCAAAAAATCCCATAGTTTATAGTGTCTTGCTCCAATAAAATTTAAGTCTGACTGCAATCTATCCCAACAGAAGGCAGCGTACGGGCATGATAAAAGTAGATGGTCAACGTCTTCTCCTGCTTGTTTGCACAATATACACCTGGATGGGCCAAGTATTCCAAGTCTCTTTAGGCGTTCACTGGTTAGGCATCTTCTATGAAGAGCCGTCCATAGGAATGCCCCGGCCTTCGGTAGAATCTCCTTTTTCCAGCAAAGTCTTGCCATCCAGGACTTATCTTTGCTTTGCTTTAGCTGTATTTGATACCCTAATTTGGCGGAGTACTCTCCAGAAGATGACCCACACTAGAAAATCGAATCTTCCCGATCAAAAAGTCTTATTTGTCGGTTTCCGAGCTCCTTACTAATTTCATCCGTCAAAGGTTTAGGGATTTGTAAGGATGAGATTTTAATCCAAGAGTACTTACCGTAATTTGAGCTGTCATCTATACATACATAGTCCGCCACCTTTGTGCCAAAGGTGGATTGAAGTTGGTCTATATATTGGTCAAGGTCGAACATTTTTACCAGGCTTTGATGGCCATTCCAAGAATCCAGCCAGAATAACGCTTTTTTCCCATCTCCAATTCGCCAAGATAGGTGTGTAGTTATTAGGTGCCTGCAGCTTGATATAAATTTCCAAGTGGTTGATGTGCCATATATGTTTCCAGCCGTTAGGATTCTAGCCGGGTCTTCATTGTCAAGATATTTGTTTTGTAAGATCTTGCACCAAGGTTTGTCAGGCCTTTTGTACATTTTCCAAATCAGTTTTGCACCTAGGGCGTTATTTTGCAGCCTCATTTTTCGTAGGCCAGCTCCTCCTTCCTCCTTTGATTTACAGACTGACTCCCAACCGATTAAGGGGATTTTTTTTTCTCCTTTTGAGCCTTACCATAGGAACTTTTTCATAATACCTTCCAAATCTTTTTCTGTTTTGGCTAGTGCTTCTAAGCAAGACATTGTGAAAATGGGGACCGCCGCTAGCATCGTTTTGGTCATTGTGATCCTTCCTGCCAGGGTAAGCCAATTGTTTCTCCATGCCAATGCCTTGTTTCGGCATCTTTCCACTACCTCATTCCAGTGAATGGCTTTACACGAACCTTCAAAAATTTGTACCCCAAGGAACTTTGAAGGTAATTGGCCCATGCTAATTTTCAGAATTGACGTAATCTCTTGCTGCAGCTGATCACTTGTGTTGAAGAAGAAGACGCAAGATTTGTCTCTGTTCATTCTTTGCCCTGAGTTATTTTCATATTCTGCAACCACCTTACTTATACTTCTGGCTTCTTTAATGCTCGCTTCCCCTAAGAGGGATGTGTCATCCGCAAATTGAACATGGGTGATTGGTTCAGTATTAGGGGCGATGCTTATGCCGCACCAATGTCCTTGCATTCTGCAATTTTTAATAGCGCAACTAAATGACTGTGCCATGATGACAAAGAGGAAGGGTGAGAGCGGGGTCGCCTTGTCTGAGCCCGTTGTTTGCTTGGAAGAAACCTTGAAGTGATCCGTTTATTGCTATGGAAAATCTCACCATGGAAATGCATTGAAAGATTAGTCCGCACCATTGATTACAGAACCCAATTTTTTTCATGACACTCATCAGGAACAACCAGCTCACCTTGTCGTATGCTTTGCTCACATCAAGCTTTACGATCATACCCGCCTTTTTGCTAGAGCGTAGTGTGTGTATTGCCTCCGAGATGATGAGAATGCTGTCTGTGATTTCTCTGCCAGGAACGAAACCATTTTGCTCAGCCGATATGATCTTCTCCAGAATAGGTTTTAATCTGCTAGCAAGTACCTTGGCCGCAATCTTATATAATGTATTGCACAAAGAAATCGGTCTAAAATCGTCAAATGATGTGCATTTTTGCTTCTTGGGGATTAAAGCAATAATCGAATTATTTATATCCTTAACAAAACGTCTTGTTTTGCGAAATTCCTCAATAAACTTCCATAACTCGTTGCCCATGAAGCTCCAGCACTTCTGAAAGAAACCAGCGGGGAAGCCATCCGGCCTTGGGGCCTTGTCAGGATGCATTTGAAACAAGGCCTTATGCACTTCTTCCATTGATATTTGTGCACACAAACTGTTGTTATCTTTGTCGCTGATTAGGGGCCTAACATGATCTAGGAACCCGACATTCCTCTCATGGTTGTGAGCTCCCCCAAGCAGATTTGTGAAAAACTCACACGCAGCCCGTCCAACTGCCTCTCCTCCACTAACAGCTCTACCTTCACAATCATGTATTTCTTCAATCTTGTTTTTTGCCCTTTTGGCCAAAATAGAAGCGTGAATTTTTTTTGAGTTAGAATCCCCTTCGCTTAGCCAGACTTCCCGCGATTTGTCTCTCCAGTACAACTCCTCCCTTCTGAGTAGTTCCCCTAGGCATTCCTTCAGTTGCTTTTCTTTTTTATATTCTTCATTTGTCATGCCCTGCTTTATTATTAGCTCGCTGAGAGCTTCCAGTTCCAACTCCAATTTCGCCTTCTCCAAAAAAATGTTTCGGAACTGGTTCTTGTTCCAATCTTTCAATTTCTGCTTGATGAATTTCAATTTTTTTACTAGTATAAAGCTGATCGAACCACCAACCTTTAGTTCTTTCCACCATTGCTCCAGGAGTATAATGAGATTCGGCTCCCGCCACCACATGTTTTGGAATTTGAAATTTGTTTTCTCTGTTTCCCTCCCGACTGTTATTGATAGTTCAACAGGGAAGTGGTCAAAAATTGAAATGGGCAATATATTGGCTGTCAGATTTGCCCCTGATTCAGACCAGCAGGGTGATAGCAAGAAACGGTCCAGCTTTTCTGAAATAGCCGTGAAATCCTTACGACGGTTAGTCCATGTAAATGTTCCATTACCTGTAGGGCAGTCCATCAGCCCACACTTCCCAACAAAAGCCCTGAAATCCAGGATGGATTGCGGAACTTTCCTTAATCCACCACTCTTCTCGGATAAATCCAGGATTGCATTAAAATCCCCACCAATGATCAGTGCGGTTTCTGGATAGGAAAGAACGAAATCTGACACCGTGCACCAGAGTTCAGCTTTATCAATTGTTTTTGTTGGGCCATACACATTTATGATCAGAAAGTGTTTGTTCAAATTCAAGTGATACGCTTTTGCCGCCATCCAATTCATAGAGGCGAAAAGCACCTCCACAGAGACTTCAGCCTCCTTCCATAAAATACCTAAACCGCCTGCGGCACCTACTGAGTTTTGGAAAGAACCCTCCCAGTACCGACAATATTTAAGAAATTTTACACACTCCTCATCCGCTAGTTTTGTTTCTTGCAATAACACTAAACTACTTACGCTTTTTTGTAGTTGACACCTAACCAGGCATCGTTTGTCAGGGGCCCTAAGGCCCCTGACATTCCATGTCGTGACCCTCATTGCTTCCCAAGGGAGGCACTCAAGAATTTGGTGATATTAGTATACTTCTTGGCGGCCGCTTCCTCTTCCCTAAGTTGTTTTAGGGATTTCCTCCCTCTCTGGTTACCCGAATTGCCGATTTTGCCCAAACCCATGTGCTTGATTGCCGATTGGGAAATGCACCGCTCATCTATGATGTCCAGGGCATCCTCGTCACAGGCGTTTGAATCCAGATCGTTGTTTTCGCTTTCTGCATCTACCACCACGCTCATGACCAGTGGATTTTCTTTTCCTGAGGCAGGCAGCTGAGTATGTGGTGCCATACTCGTATTTCTTTTTTGAGAGTCAGTGGGGGGTTTGGGTGCCGTTAGTCTGACCTCTTCCTTTTGATGTTATTAGATTTCCACAATCCATAAGAATATCAGAGAAGCTATTTCTGGATTAGATTGTGTAAGCTTTTTTGGATCAACATTTCGGATCACACTCCGTGATCCATCATCAGGATAGAGAGCTCAAGGAGATGAATCCTGATGATGGATCACGGAGTGTGATCCGAAACGTTGATCCAAAAAAGCTTACACAATCTAATCCATAAATAGCTTCTCTGATCTTCCTTTTGAGTTGGTATCTTCCATTGATTTTGTATTTTGTTTTAAAGGGACTGGTTTGGTTGCAATATCCCGAGATGTCCTATCCCCTGTTTGCTGTTCATTCCATACCTTCACATTTTTTGTGCATTTTTCGGTATTATGCCTCCTGTCGCCGCAGACTAAGCAATAGAAGCGAGTTTCTTCGATTTCCACATTTTGTAGCCATCTTTTCCCATTAACCATGAGACATATTTTATGTGGTAAGGGTTCAATTGCCGCGATACGGAGCTTGGCAAACTTGTACATGTCGCCTTCCAAGATATCTGTATCCACTTCCAGTAAGATTCCCATAGATCGACCGATCTTTTCAAGACAATCCCCAGCCCAATATTCTATTGGTAGATTATACAGCCGAATCCATATCGGAGTATCATATGGCTGTTTTTTAATTGGATCAAAATTCATACACCATGGTTGCATGTGTAGTGGCATGCCCTTCATGAACCACGGGTCGCCTTCCGTTATTTGTTGCTTTGTTTGCTCGTCTGCAAACACCACCACAAAAAACCCCTTCGGCATGAATCTTATTAAAACTTCTGTATTCCATTTTTCTGTTAACCAGTTTTTGATCTCTATACGGCTTGGTGATCCCCCGATGAAGCGGCATATACAGGCAAATTCGTTCAGGAGGGCCGCATCTTCTTTGATTTCATCAGTTACATCGATCTCCATTGGGGGTACATCCTCTCTTTTATTGCTATCTATCAATGTCTTCCTTGGTGGTTCTTTTAGTGTTTTCGGTTCAGGGCCTTCATTTTTTCCTGATTGATGGCTGTAGGTTCTTTTCCTCCATTTAGTTCTTTCTTTGGTGTTCCATCCTTGGTCGCCTCTTCTCTCCAGTTGGTGATAACGCCCTACAATTGGCCCTCGGTTTGCCTTAGGGGTTTCAGGGGTATCATGTCGCCGCCTGGGTTGGTTGCCGCACTTATCAATCCTTTCTTGTGGCAGGGTTGGTGCACATTTGTCTATCCATTCGCCACCCACGAACACCCATTGTGGTGTGTGGGTCTTCGCGCCTTCCTTGACTCGCTTTTCTTGCGGTTTTCGCCCCACCGCCTTTTGCTTTCCCCTTCTGCCGTGCCTTCTGCGGCATCCTTCCTGCCTACCAGTTTCGCACTGCTCTGCTCCATTTCTCTCAATTATTTTTTAGAAATGTTGAATGTTATAGGATAGGGGTTTGCCTTTATATTATGTTATTATCATTATAAAACAATTAATATTAATAAATTTAAACTTTAAACTTTTAGATTTTAATATTATTAATATTATTATGTTAATTAATGATAAATAATATATTATAAATTATATAATGGTGAAAATATTAAATTTAAAAGTTTAAAGTTTTAAAAATTAAAACTATTAAACAATATTAATAATTATTAATAAATTTAAACTAAAAAGAAATAAAATTAGGGATTCAAACTTTTAATGTTTTAATTTTAAACTATTAAAAACCTAAAAGTTATGGTAGACGTGGACTGTGGTGGACACAACCTCTCCTTTTTCACCCCGTGTTTTCTCCCTGCAACCCTGCGTCCTCTTTCCCCGTCAAAATCAACTCTTGCTTCACCCGCGTCGGTGAATGGAAGCGGGGGAAATCCTAAATAAAATGGAAGCTCGTTTTTAGGTTTTTAGGCTTTTTACCATGCAGAAAAATAATCTTCGAAATGCTTTGGAATCGCCATGTTGACTTGGGATTCGTTGGGAATCGTCCAGACGAACCTAGAAACGTTTCAAACTCGAAAAAATCGAACCCTTTCCGATTTTGCAGAGTTTCCAGAACGCATCTGATTTGGGACGTACCGTACTGGAATTGGCTGTAAATCCAGACGATTCAGTAACTTAGCTTAGATTCATTTGACCTCAAGGTTGTAGGAAAATTTACAATGCAAAATAAACAGAGAAAAACAATAAGCACAAATAACACAGAATTTACGTGGAAAACTTGGTAAAATTATACCAGGAAAAAACCACGGGCAAAGATCTCTCGTATTTTATTTCTTAGGAAAAATTCACAATTACAACAATCTTCAAAAGTTACAAAAAACATGACTTCGAAAGAGTATAAGAAATCTGAGTTGTAGAGTCCTTCTTGAACAAAACTTCCAAAAATAGAAATTGTGACTCATGCAACAACTTTGCTTGATTTCCTTTATTACTGTTATCTACATTTGTTTCCTTTTGTAAAAGCAAAAGTTGCATCCTCTCGTCTCTCGTAGATGGGTCACTTGACCTCAAGGCTCTCAAATGTTTTCACTCAAGGAATAGTTTGTCTTGCGAGGCTCAATCTAACGTATTGAAATCAAGTAGCTGTGGGATTTGATAAACTTGGTTTAGCATTCTAGTGGGTTTGTGCAGTCATGTATAAATGCACGTGATTTTTTTCATTCTACATTTTCATTTAACTCATTGAGTCCATGCCTGGTAATATGGACTCATCTATATGCTATTTTTCACTCTTCTAAATTCTATTTTTTGTTGTCAGTAGGACCTGGTAAATTCACATTTTATCTAAAAACATAGTAGTATGCAAAACAAAACAATTTATGCTGACAAACTATGTTAAAGCACATGGTATGCAAGGATATATACTAAGTCGGGCCTATAATGTTAAAATTTTCAGTACATGGCATGCAGATTCTGCACTCTAGGGTTTGAAACAAATTGACTTTCTTAACCTTCTGTCAAACCTGCAATTCTGAGTGCTCTAAAATGCATACACAAACTTCTGAAAGTATAAATAATAGAATGGAAAAATTGAAATCAGAATTTTGCAGTTGCTGGAAAAAGCAAAACTTATTATTCTGGAAAATTCTGAATATAAAATATAAGTATGCCACAATGTCATAAATAACCCTTGAACTGGGTGCTACAAAATAGAACAAAGCAACCCTAATTTTAGATTCTTTTTTCATCACAAAAGAAACATATAAAATAAGCCACCCGCCTAGAATAAAAGCAATAAAATACAACACCTAAATAAAGTCTGCAGACTGCCTGCCCACAATACAGCTAATAATAAACCAACGATAGTGCCTTAAGTTGGCAGCTTTTGATCTCTAAAAATAGCGCCTAACATTAAGACAAAACATCTAACAATGTAGTCATAATTATGACTTCAAATAATTCAAAACTTGACAAGATACTATATAGATTCTATAGTGTTTTTGTAGGAATCTTGTTGCTATAAGATGCAATGTAAGAATTTAATGCACTTTTTTTATCACAAAAGAAACATATAAAATAAGCCAGCTGCCCAGAATAAAAGCAATAAAAAACAACACCTAAATAAAGTCTGCAGACTGCCTGCCCACAATACAGCTAATAATAAACCAACGATAGTGCCTTAAGTTGGCAGCTTTTGATCTCTAAAAATAGCGCCTAACATTAAGACAAAAAATCTAACAATGTAGTCATAATTATGACTGCAAATAATTCAAAACTTGACAAGAATGCACATTGACAAGATACTATATAGATTCTATAGTGTTTTTGTAGGAACCTTATTGCTATAAGATGCAATGTAAGAATTTAATGGAAAATATATATCCTTGATTATGTTAGAACTGGAAATGAATATTATTCATAAATATTTTAATACTTGGTTACCGTTATTGTAAAGTGATTCGAAGTATGTATATAATTCAATGGCTGGTAAGGTTCTTTTGTTTTCTCGAGGTTGGAAGAAAAACAAATTGATATCCATTTTAAGATAGGAGCTGCCTAACAAGGTAAAGCTTTATATGTAGTGGTGGTTGGCATATAATTTATGTAGTTAGAAAATTTCAAATGATCTTACACTACAATGCAATCACATTCCAGTTTTTTCCATTTTCTTTCTTTTGATTGTTTCTATTTACTATGGATGGGAATTGAATTATATTAAAAACATTGACATTTGAAGTAATCAATGAATGCTTTTCATCGCTTGATCCTCAGGTAAGAAGAATTAACAATGCCATTTTTAAGAGATTGAGGAACAAATACTTTTCCCATTATTAATGCTATTTGTTCACCTTCAGAATTATTTTAAAACATTTATGATATTCAAAGTAGTCTAGGAATGCTTTTCTTCACCTGATCCTCAGATAAGAAGTGTTAATCATGCCTTTTTAGAGAGATCGAAGAACAAATACTTTTCCTATTATTAATGCTATGTGTTCTGCCTACAGATTCTTAGAGGGCTTGAACGGCCAATTTTATACTCCCTTTCACCTGGGACACATGCCACACCACATATGGCCATGAAAATTAGTAGTTTGGTTAACATGTATCGAGTGACTGGTGATGATTGGGATACATGGAGAGATGTTCAATCACATTTTGATGTGTCAAGGTGGTAAAGGAGTTCAGGAGTTCTAAATTTTTTGTAATTTAAGTAACTATGTTAGATGAAGCTATTAGACAGCTATAGTTGTATTTTTCGAATGCTTAAGAATTTAATTGTAAAATATGATCCAATTCTTGATTTAGTAGCTGTTATTGAATGTAGAGACTTTGCATCAAGTGGTTTGATTGGAGCACAAGGATTGCTTGGACAGTCCTGGCCAGACTTGGACATGCTTCCATTGGGTTGGCTTACAGATCCAGGTGGTGATTATAGTTAAAAAATTGATTTGTTTAGGAGTCCAGCAAATATGATTGGTTAAATAGATCTAGGTTATGTAGAAGTTACATGCTACCTTTAAAAATCTTTGAATATACATTTTTTTCTCAATTAATTTTCAGTTTCTCTTTGACAGGGGTAAATCAAGGCCCACATCGTTATTGTAGTCTTACTCACGAAGAGCAAAAGACTCAGGTTAGTTCACAATGTTCTTTC
>VDFB02047397.1:93448535-93480204 GCA_007258455.2 Sequoia sempervirens | reverse complement strand
ATATCATAACTATCCACTATAAGTGTATCATTTGTAAAATAAAATACTCATTTAATAAACTAAGACACTCATTTAAACAAGTATTGTTATCATAGTGAAAAAATATTGTTCTTATGTGTACAAATATTGGGGTAGCAATGTACAAGCATTGGATTATTTCATATTAATAGTTTGTCCCATCACAAATATAAAAGGTGAGCACAATAAATATCATGTATTTTCCCATTAAGTGTGAAGGATTTTTAAAAAAATTTAGTGTTCAATGTTAGTCCATTTTTGTTTGATATAAGTTATTCTTTAAATAATGATGTGTTCTTTTTATATTAACAAATAGTGTTTTTGTGTTCAACTATTGGTTCATCTATATTGAATATAAAAGCTAGAGATAACACATATTTATGGTTACCAATAGGTATTTGGTTCATTTAGGTTGCATATAATTTTTATTTAAAATAAAATTATGATATTCTACAAGTAACAAATGATTTTTTTTGTTCAACTACTAGGGTACCATAATTAAGTTTTAGTTGAATCTTTAAAAAATCAAATTTTAGACAATTCTCATAGATGTGTTGATATGACAAGTTGCATGATGAGTCACACCTCCTAACCTTAACTATTAGTTGATAGACTATATATAGAGTGAACTTTTAGCCAAAACCTGTCTAACGTCAGTATACAGTCTTCTTTCGCCAGAATACAACTCATGTCCATCTGTAAACAAGTTTCTTCTATTGAAATCTAATCATTTCATAAAGTCGGACATCTTTCACACATAGGAGGAATCAAACCGACGACATACGACATCTGGGTATTTAATAGGTGACCTGTAAAAGTGTATCAATGACTATCTTGCATCCGTATCAATACAAGATGATTAAACGAATCTCAATTGTTTATAATTTTTTGCCATTTTTTAGTTATTTTTTTGCCATTTTTTTGACTTTTTTTGTTGCTTTCCCTGCCACTATTGGTTTTCACTCCTCCAAAATCTTCCTCGCTGGTATTGACCTAAATCACTTCCCCAATTTGGTGAGTTGCAGCCTAAAAATAAGATTTCCACAAGGGTTTTAGAGTATGTATGTTTATTAATATGAAAATTATGGCTAAGATCCTAATAATGAGCACATTTAGGTTTTAACATTATGACATCCTTTACCTTAAAGTATATATTAGCACAATTAATTTATAATATATTTTATATAATAAAAAATAAATTATAAATAATATAATTATATTACTTATTAATTATTATAATTAATAATTAATAATTATTATATTTTTATATATAAATAATATAATTATATTACTTATTAAGTATAATTAATAATTAATAATTATTATATTTTTATATAATATAAAATATAATTAATATATTATATAATAAGGTCCATGATATATAATATAATTATGTTTATTTATACTATATAATAGTAGTTAAATGAGGCAAAGTGAGGAATCCATTATGCCAAATTTGCTTGGGGCACAATCCTGGCCTCATCCCTTATGATGTCAAAACCTTGCACTCATCAAGACTTGATCCCTAGTGGGCTCATTAAGAACCATTTAACTTCACCAACATATCAAGTGCCCATTGACTATTTTCACTTTTTAAGTTTGTATTATTTGTAATTTTAGATATAAAAGTTAAAATTTTACTTTTAACAATTTTAATATAGTTATATTTATTTTTAATATTTTATTTGAAATATAATTTTAGTTTTTAAAATATAATTTATTTAATAATTTATTTATTTGTTAATATTGAGTTTATACTAATATTGTTTGCGATATATTAATTATGTTTTTTAGATACATATTTTATTAATATTTCAATTATAATAAATTAAAAAAATGGTATTACTTTTTTATTTAATCATTTACTAACTTTTTTTAGACTGCAAGAATTAGGTAGCCCCTCCTATAAACTGTAGTGCACCTAGTAAACAGGAAGAGACTAGACTTCATGACCACTTGCTTGAAACAAGATACTTTAGCCAATCAAGCTAGGTCCCCTGCCCTTAATCATTTAAATTAACTTAATAAGTTTATTATTTGTTATTAATTTTTTAAAATTATTACTTTTAATAATACTTAGATTTTGATATATTTTAACTTTCCATTTAGTTTATTTTATTTTAGCTTTTAATTTAGATTTAAGTTTAAAATTTATTTTTCTTATTTATATCTTTTTATGAAATTACAAATAATAATTAAAAATATTAGAATTAATTTAATTTATAATTAGTTATCTTATTAAAAATTTAATTATTGTAGAATAATTCTATTTTAGATTTTTGTTATAATTTATATAATAAAATGAATTTGAAACTTAAAATATAAATTAAAATTTATAGAGTGAGAGAGAGAGGTAACTTTTGATTAGTCATTTCATGCCAACAATCCAAGGATAGCATGTCCCAAGGAGTTATGCTTAGGGTTGCATGTCATTTGGTTAAGGATATGATAATTCACCTTTAAAACCTCTTCAATGTGCCCATTGCACGCTTAGGAGGAAAATAGATAGAGAGAGAAAGAGAGAAATAAAGAAATGGAGAGGGATACAAAGAGATAAAAAGAGAGATAGAGATACAAAAATAGAGGTATATATAAAGGAATAAATATGGAGACATGAAGAGACAGGAAGAGAGATAAAGAAAGAGAGAGAGGAAAAGAGAGAAGAGGGGAGACATAGATAGATATAGTCACATAAAGAGAGATAGAGAGATAGATAGATAAATAGAAATACGAGACAAATACATACATATATATATATAGGTCGAGAGATCAAGAGATAAAGAGGGAAAGGGGGAGAGAGGAGGGAGATAATTAGGGATAGAAAAAGAAAGATAAGGCGAAGGAAATAGACAGAGAGAAGAAGTGAGATAAAGATAGATAGAAGAAGAGAGAAGGGAAGAAAAATATAGATAGAAATAGGGGAGAGAGAGGAAGAGAGAGATTGAGAGATAATAAAAAATATAAAGAAAGAGAGGGAGACAAAAGTATAAAGATCTATCTCTCTTTCTCTTCCCATATCTCTATGATATCTCTCTATATGTACTTCTCCCTACCTCTCTATGCATATATCTCCCTCTCTCTACCTCTCTCTATATAACTTCCTATCTCTATCTTTTTATCCCTCCATCTATCCCTCTCTCTTTGTATTCCCCTCTTTCTATCTCTATTTTTCTCTCCCTCTCTCTATTTCCATCTCCATCTCTATCTCTATCTTCCTCTCTATCTCTTTCCCTATCTTTATCTCCTTACCTCTCCTTACATCTCTTTCTCTCTTTCCCCTCTATCTTTCCCACTATATATATATCTCTCTAGATCTCTCCCTCTCTCTATCCATATCTCTCCATCTCTCCCTCTCTCTCTATCACTCTCTCTTTCTATATTTCTCAACTTCTCTATCCTCCCTCCCTCTCTATCTTTTTATATATATATATCTCTATCTCTCCCCCTCTCTCTATCTCTCCCTCTCTCTATTAATTTTCTATATCACTTGGAATTTATCTCTCTCTTGCCCTCTCTATTTCTCTATTTCTATCTCTCCCTCTTCATGTCTATTTATAACTCATTCTCTCTCTCTCTCTCTCTCTCTCTCATTTACTCCATCTCTCCCTCCATCTCTCCTACTCTCTCTACCTCTCTATATATTACTTCCTATATCTTTATATTTCTCTCTCCATCCCCCCCTCTTTCATCGACTCCCTATTTCTCTCTATCTCTCCCTCTCACTCTCCCTCTCTCCTTTCATCTCTCTATTTATATTTATCTCTCTCTGCCTGTCTTTGTATTTGTATTTGTCTTTGTCTTTGTCTCTCTCTCCCTCTCCCTCTCTATCTTTCCCAACTTATATTTATCTCTCTATCTCTCCTTTATATCCCTATTTAATCCCTCTCGCTCTCCTTATCACTTCCTCTTTCTATATCTCTCTAATTCTCTCTCCTATCTCTATTTCTCTCCCTCCATCGACCTCCCTCTCTATCTATTTATACATATCTATCCCCCTCTCTATCTCTCTCCATAACTCACACACACTCTCCTTGTTTCTCTCTCCCTATCTTTAGCTTTATCTCTATCTCTATCCCTCCATTTTTAATTTCTTACATATCTTTCTCTATCTCTATCTCATTATCCATCCATCTCTCTTTGTCCCTATATCTTTCCCTCTCCCTACTCCTCTTTATATATCAATTCCTATCTCTATATTTATATTTCTATCTCTCCCTCTCTCTCACTCTAAATATATATTTATTTCTTCTGGATCTATATCTATCCCTTTGTCCTCTCTCTCTCCACATCCCTCTCCTCCATCTCCATCTCCATCTCCATCTCCATCTCCATCTCCATCTCCATCTCTAGCTTCCTCTTTATCTCTATCTCCTTACCTCTCTCTCTCTCTCTTTGCTTCCCTCCTCATATCCCTCTCTCTTTTTTTGTCCACATATCTCCCTCTCTCTCCCTCTCTCCCTATTTCAAACATATCATTAGCCTATTGGTAATGGAGACTCATTATCTTCCTGATTCAAAGGTTTTGTTTTAGTTGTGTTCGGATCCCTGTAAGTGGATGCATATTTGATTTGAAGCTATCACTTCTCCATTGAGACCTTTGTTGCACAAAAAAAATCATTTTTTAAATAGCCTACCAATTGACCTCATGTATACTACACAAATGTATGTAAACAATAAACCAAAAGATTCCCTATTTGACCATCCACACTTCTTCGGTGTACCCATTGCACACCAAGGTGTGATTGCTAGTATATAGAACACATCAAATTAATATATAAAAAATTTGATAGTTTAATTGATCTTTGAGAGATTAAGAAAAAGAAAGAGAGACAGAGGGGGAGACAATTCTATATATAGAGAGAGGTATATATTCTAGCACTTGCACATAAAGGAGGTTCAAGGATTATGCCAATAGAAAACTATATGTATGTTAATATGTTAGAGAGTATGTGTTCGTGTATGGATGCATTGCAAATTCTAGTTACATTTGGCTAGATTAAATAATTAATAATAAGTGCTAAATAATGGAATGAAATTAATTTAGATAAAACTATATTTTTTTATTTAAATAAATTAAGTATTATCTGATTATGAAATATTTGAATACATATTTAAAACATAAAGCAATGCAAATGAAAAAAGAAGTTGCCATCAAATTGACAAAAAATACTTGCAAATGGAAATAAAATATTTCCATCTAGTTGTTGAATCAATATTTATCTAGCTTTTATGTGATAAGTGAGATTTTGGAGGCTTTTACTTGATATTTTAGAGGATTTTACCATTAAATGGTAGTTGGTTTACCATTGAATATGTTGGTTTACCTATTTGTAAACATAGGTCGCACACAAATGTATTTTATAAACTTTTATATCACAATCTCATCACATGTCACGTTTACTTTTGAACTTTGGTCATAAGATACAATCTAGATTACAAATTCGAGTGGAGTGCATTATAAGTCACTCAAATTTATCATGCATTTTTTAATAGTTAAGATTATTATTATGTTAATCAAAATAAACAAACTAATAAAATATGAAACAAAAGTCACACGGAAAAATGATAGCTTGAAGACAAATCATCAATCTTAAATTAAGATTGTATTTAAAAATTGTATACTTAAAAAATACTATTCTATACATAAAATATTATAATTGAATTGTATCTTTTATGCACATATAAAATTGTACTCTCTAACATATTAACTTATATATAATTTTCTATCGCAGAACCCTTACACCTCCTTCCATGCAAGTGCCATACATTACCTAATAAGAAACCAATCCATATTTCAAAAAAAACGAAAGTCCTACATTCGACTACATGCTCAAAAAATTCACTGGCATGACTAGTGGCCGCTCTCCCCTAACTTAGTCACTCTTTGAAGAAACCGTTGATATTGGTAGTCCCCATCGGACCGCGTCCCATATAAACGTAAGACGACAGAGGAATCCAATGCCGTACCACTTCGGAGCTTGCGTGCCAGACGTGTAACGTGCAGATTCATTCCAAGGATTTTATAGTGCATTCAGAGAGCTTGGAGTGCATGTAGACCGTCCCGTACATAGGAACTGACAGGAATTTTGAGGCAATTATTTCGTAGAAATACGCAAGTTCGCAACATTGTTGGCGTGAAGCCGAGAAAAAATGCGACGTTGCCGGCTTCTGGATTTTATGCCGGCATACTCGCATGTCCTGCACGGGTTTTACTACACAGTGAGGACAAGAATCATTTACTTTAATAGTGCTCTTCGCCACCTGTTACTTCAATCGCTCTCTGAAGCTGACATCCACTGTTTTAATTACCTACGCATCGACTCTCAGCGAATATCTATTACGGAATTTTGGTGTGAAATCTATTTCTGTATATATACACGTCACTGTCTGTCAAAAAGACACACACACAAATGACAATTACCTGGCTGGGAATGGTTTGTTAAGATGAGTAAAAATTAAACAAAAGAATCCTCGAAAGCAGTACCTTTATTACCTGTGTGAGGGCCTGGCCGTATGCAATCGGCATCAACCTAGCAGTCTTAGAGAGGACGATTTATTATATTTTTTCCCCCAACTTTATAAATGGGTTGCTATTGCTCACGCATTGCATTTCTTTGCTTCTTCCTGCTCACATTCAAGCAAGATGAGTTCCATCACGGTTCGAAGCATGGGGTGGTGGCTGCGGGCCTTGGCTCTCAGCATTACTGTGATGTGGTAAGTTCCGTGCCCCTTTTAATTTCAGCTTTGTAAGCTTTTTGTAAGCGGGTGATGACATCGGTGCCCGCAGTGGTACTAGTTCAGGGGAGCAAAGGGCGAGCATGCCGCCCAGAGGATGGAATTCGTATGACTCGTTTTCATGGATTATATCGGAGGACGAGTTTCTGGCGAATGCGCAGATTATGGCCGAGAAGCTGCTCCCATTCGGCTACGAGGTAAAAACCAACAAACCGAAATACAAAGCGTAGCCCGTTGTTAGGGTTTGTTGATTAGGAGAGAGCTAACGCGAAAGCAATGCAGTATGCAGTGTTGGATTTCTTGTGGTACAGAAAGCGGGAGGCGGGCGCATCGGTTGGGTCGCCCGGGTTTGATGTGATTGATGAATGGGGGCGGACCGTGCCGGATCCAGCGCGGTGGCCATCTTCAGTAGGGGATAGAGGGCTGAAACCCATTGCGGAGCGCGTGCATGAGATGGGTCTCTATTTCGGTCTCCATGTTATGCGAGGCATAAGCACGCAGGCCGTCAAGGCCAATACCCCCATTTTGGGACCTCAGGTGCCTTAGTGGTTCTATTTGTGCTTATTTTTAAGTGTCATTTAGTTTTGAGAGTTTGATCTGAAACAATAGTCTTGAACCTTTCCCTGAGGAAGACCAGCAATGCGACATTTTTTTTCTGATTTTTAGGCAAATTGACAGTGAGCAGTATTTATTATGGTAGTCCTTCCTGAAAAACATCAGCATTGCAACATTTTTAATGTGTTTTTTGCTTAAATTAGCTGCGTGCAGTATTTATAGGGAGCTTTCCATCAATGACCTTTAGTCTTTAATTTGACAATCTATCCTGCCTATCAAGCAAATTTTGCGTGACGGTTATTGATTCAAAGTTGTCCTTCAAATGTTAGGGCATACTGTATCTAAAAAAGAAAATAACATATTAATTCGAAGTCGCATTTCAAATGCCAAGGCATGCTGCAAATTTAAAAAAGGAAATATCATAGACTAGATACATATAAGAAATTACAACTATAATCTTTTATGATTTTTGACGGTTTATTCAAAATCTCTCCTTCCTTGTGATATCGTCTTTCTTAAAGTCTGATTTGGAAAAAATGTGTAAATAAAGCCTTTTGGCCATGGACTCCCTCCCATGCATTATTTGAACTTGTGTCCCCTCAAGTTTTGCAGTCTGGATTTGATGTGCACCTTGCCCGTCAAACATTACTGTTGTGATGGTCGCTGTAAAATATTACCCTTCAACTGTGCCCAGTGGTGCCAGTTTCTCTACAATGGAAAGAATTAAAAGCTTAGGAAATAACATTGGCTTCACACAATATTCCAGGTCCAGTATCCTTAAGTTTGAAGGTGTAAATTTGATGACCGTTTGTGCCTGTCAAACAATATTTTTGACAATCATTGTTAAATAATACTCCAACTGTGCTCATTGGTACCACTTTCACTCCACTGATGAGAATGAAACATTTGGAATTTACGAAAATACTAGCTTGACATTGTAGTTATCTGATCTCCAATTTTTAAAGCTTGAAAAATAGAATTGTAATTGATACCAAGGATTTATTTAGTTTTTGGTTTGTGGGAAAGACCTTTTTTAAACCATTTGGCTTTGAGATCAATAGGGTAATCCATTTTGTTGAAGTCTTACGAGGATAGGCCATAGCTCCATCTGCACCTAGCAAGAATCAAACAATGCTGGAGCCTTTGTGAGCACACTTTTCTTATCAATTGGACTCCTGTCCTACGGGTGTTGCTACAAATTTGATTGTGCATCATGAAAAATAGATTTGTATATCTAATTGGATTCCTACATACCATACAGATAAGTATATATTTAAGACAAGTAAATATCATTAGTGCAAGTTAGCAGGTATCCACAATTTGCCAGTATTTTACAGTAGAAATTACCTAAGCAAACTAGAAATGGTTGTCAATTTTAAATTGTGCTTGTCTTAGCCATAAGGACTAGGTTTTTCATGTCAATTGTTGTTTATAAATTTGGGAATTCTTCTTTAATTTTTTTCTGTTACTCTTGAGTGGAAATATAGGGAAGCTCTAAAAGAACAATACAATGAACAAAATTTCTTAACAAAAGAACATTACCATATAAAATTTGTCTCTTGGAAAAGAAACATTAAGCTTTACCAGATACTTTCCAAATCTCTTTGAAAGTTGGTCATTTCATCCTCTTTTGTCTAGAATTTATGTTACTAGCTGAAATATTCTTGAAGTAGGTGGATTTGCATGTTCAGCTTTTGAACTTAATTATAAGTTAAACCCCAGGGATGTTAATTTGTTCCCCCTTAAGATTCAATGAGACTATCTCATAAATCAAATTGGGTTCTGCCAGTGAGTACATTAAATTGATGTCCTGCTTGACCGTGACTTTTTTTTACGTCTTTAACGTTTTACAGTTCTTATGGGGTCACTTGTCTAGGAGGGAAGCTCTGTGCATATCACCCGGCACTTGCTTAATTATTAGATACTTCCCATTCAAATTTGATTTTGAAAGTACTAATAGTAATCAAAATTTGATTTTGCATCGATACTGATGGTGTTTTTATGTACAGGGAGTAGCCTATGAAGAGAATGGACGGATATGGAGAGCAAGAGATATTGCATTGACACGGCAGACATGTGGGTGGATGCCAAAGTGCTTCATGAGTGTGAATACCAAGGTGGAGGCAGGCAGGGTTTTCCTGCGGTCTCTTTACCAGCAGTATGCTGATTGGGGTGTGGATTTTGGTAAGAAGAAATTTTATGCACTTTACTAAATCTGTAGAGTGCTTGTATTGGCATGGAATTACCAGATTAAGAGGACAGTCCAAGGAAGTAATTGTTGTGGTTGGGTTGCAGTGAAGCATGACTGTATCTTTGGAGACGACCTCAATGTAGATGAGATCTCCACTGTGTCACAGGTAAAAGTACAGAAATTTCCACATTATAGTTTAGAATTTTAAATTTCCACATTAGAGTTTAAATTTCAAGACTTAAAAAGCTCGTATTGAAAGCTTGCAAGAAGCTCACAAAACATTCACTGTTGTGCACTTGTTGCAATGTAGATTGTTGATTTGTTTCCACATAGATACTCTTTTATTGTTGATGTAGATCAATGGTTATCTGGTTTGTTGAGACCCAATGGGTTGATAGTCAACAATAAAGCCCTTGTAAGGATTTCCATGCTGCACATTTGGCATGGCATCCTTAGTTAATTTTTTTCCATATGTCGCACTTTCCTGATAAAATCAAAGTATAAATTTTAAAATAGTCTTTAAAGAAATGAAAATCTTTATTTGTTGCTGAATCAGATCTGAGTCAATACCTCATATGTTCCTTCATGATTAAATGGGACCAAAAACTCTATGGTATCCTCAAATGCACAAAAATCCATTGGTCAAAATTTTATCCAATGTCTCATGATCCTTTTATGTCATAGCGACCCCAACCTTATACCTTATTATAACCCACAAGAGTTTGTCTCAATCACTGATCTAAAACTAAATATAATGGTTGATATGTAGTTTCTATGGCATATACTATCCACACTATATATTAGCCTAATAAGGCCCAAAATACTTCCTTGCCATTGGAACAAGATTTAATCCAATGGTTGATACTTTTCTGATAGAAAGAATCCCAAAGCTCATTCCAATTATTGAAAGTTGTAAGCCTGTTGATTAATATTGATAAAACTGTTCTCAATTAGCTTTGTGATAAAACAGAGCCCAAAGTTTTCTATATTCTTTTAAAATCCAAAAGGCACCATCTGCTATTGATCCATTCTAATCCATTCTAATCAAACGAATTTGCTTGATTTCCTTTATTACAATGGTCCACATTTGCTCCCTTCTGTAAAAACAAAAGTTGCATCCTCTTGTATCTCTTAGATGCTAAGTTGCTGAATCGGGTATGGGTATGGGTATGTGGATATGGTACGTGGGTACACCAAATTTTTTTTGGGGTTGGGTATGTTTGAGTATGTCCGTACAAAAAAATATAGAAATCATAGATATATACATATTTGCAACTTAAAAAGTAAAAACAAGAATTGAATTTAGAACACCACATATCATGCATATGCTAAATAAGAATTATAATTTATAATTTATAATATTAATTATTAATTATTGAACTGATACTACTAGTAACATATAAAAATTTATAATATAATTAATAATATAATATATACAATATAAAAATTTAAAAATAATTAATAAATTATTAATATAGAATTTCAATTAATAATTAATAATTCAAATTTCAATTATTTAATATTAATATAAGTCTATTATTTAACATTTACATCTATTATATTAATTATTAATTTATTAATATATTAGTATAAATTAAACTACAAAATAATAAAATATTAATAATTAAAATAATAAATATAAATATAAATTAAAATTGTTTATATTATGTTATTATCATTATAAAACAATTAATATTAATAAATTTAAACTTTAAACTTTTAGATTTTAATATTATTAATATTATTATGTTAATTAATGATAAATAATATATTATAAATTATATAATGGTGAAAATATTAAATTTAAAAGTTAAAAGTTTTAAAAATTAAAACTATTAAACAATATTAATAATTATTAATAAATTTAAACTACAAAGAAATAAAATTGGGGATTCCAACTTTTAATGTTTTAATTTTAAACTATTAAAAACCTAAAATTTATGGTGGACGTGGACTGTGGTGGACACAACCTCTCCTTTTCACCCCGTGTTTTCTCCCTGCAACCCTGCGTCCTCTTTCCCCGTCAAAATCAACTCTTGCTTTACCTGCGTCGGTGAATCGAAGCGGGGGAAATCCTAAATAAAATGGAAGCTCGTTTTTAGGTTTTTAGGTTTTTTACCATGCGAAAAAATCATCTTCGAAATGCTTTGGAATCGCCATGTTGACTTGGGATTTGTTGGGAATCGTCCAGACGAACCTAGAAACGTTTCAAACTCGAAAAAATTGAACCCTTTCCGATTTTGCAGAGTTTCCAGAACGCATCTGATTTGGGATGTACCGTACTGGTATTGGCGGTAAATCCAGATGATTCAGTAACTTAGCTTAGATTCATTTGACCTGAAAGCTGTAGGAAAATTTACAATGCAAAATAAACAGAGAAAAACAATAAGCACAAATAACACAGAATTTACGTGGAAAACTTGGTAAAATTATACCAGGAAAAAACCATGGGCAAAGATCTCTCGTACTTTATTTCTTAGGAAAAATTCACAATTACAACAATCTTCAAAAGTTACAAAAAACATGACTTCGAAAGAGTATAAGAAATCAGAGTTGTAGAATCCTTGTTGAACAAAACTTCCAAAAATAGAAATTGTGACTCATGCAACAACTTTGCTTGATATCCTTTATTACAATTATCTACATTTGTTTCCTTTTGTAAAAGCAAAAGATGCATCCTCCCGTCTCTCGTAGATGGGTCACTTGACCTCAAGGCTCTCAAATGTTTTCACTCAAGGAATAGTTTGTCTTGCGAGGCTCAATCTAACGTATTGAAATCAAGTAGCTGTGGTATTTGATAAACTTGGTTTAGCATTCTAGTGGGTTTGTGCAGTCATGTATAAATGCACGTGATTTTTTTCATTCTACATTTTCATTTAACTCATTGAGTCCATGCCTGGTAATATGGACTCATCTATATGCTATTTTTCACTCTTCTAAATTCTATTTTTTGTTGTCAGTACTCAGTAGTACCTGGTAAATTCACATTTTATCTAAAAACATAGTAGTATGCAAAACAAAACAATTTATGCTGACAAACTATGTAAAGCACATGGTATGCAAGGATATATACTAAGTCGGGCCTATAATGTTAAAATTTTCAGTACATGGCATGCAGATTCTGCACTCTAGGGTTTGAAACAAATTGACTTTCTTAACCTTCTGTCAAACCTGCAATTCTGAGTGCTCTAACATGCATACACAAACTTCTGAAAGTATAAATAATAGAATGGAAAAATTGAAATCAGAATTTTGTAGTTGCTGGAAAAAGAAAAACTTATTATTCTGGAAAATTCTGAATATAAAATATAGATATGCCACAATGTCATAAATAACCCTTGAACTCGGTGTTACAAAATAGAACAAAGCAACCCTAATTTTAGATTCTTTTTTCATCACAAAAGAAACATATAAAATAAGCCAGCCGCCTAGAATAAAAGCAATAAAATACAACACCTAAATAAAGTCTGCAGACTGCCTGCCCACAATACAGCTAATAATAAACCAACGATAGTGCCTTAAGTTGGCAGCTTTTGATCTCTAAAAATAGCGCCTAAAATTAAGACAAAACATCTAACAATGTAGTCATAATTATGACTTCAAATAATTCAAAACTTGACAAGATACTATATAGATTCTATAGTGTTTTTGTAGGAATCTTGTTGCTATAAGATGCAATGTAAGAATTTAATGCACTTTTTTCATCACAAAAGAAACATATAAAATAAGCCAGCTGCCCAGAATAAAAGCAATAAAAAACAACACCTAAATAAAGTCTGCAGACTGCCTGCCCACAATACAGCTAATAATAAACCAACGATAGTGCCTTAAGTTGGCAGCTTTTGATCTCTAAAAATAGCGCCTAACATTAAGACAAAAAATCTAACAATGTAGTCATAATTATGACTGCAAATAATTCAAAACTTGACAAGAATGCACATTGACAAGATACTATATAGATTCTATAGTGTTTTTGTAGGAACCTTATTGCTATAAGATGCAATGTAAGAATTTAATGGAAAATATATATCCTTGATTATGTTAGAACTGGAAATGAATATTATTCATAAATATTTTAATACTTGGTTACCGTTATTGTAAAGTGATTCGAAGTATGTATATAATTCAATGGCTGGTAAGGTTCTTTTGTTTTCTCGAGGTTGGAAGAAAAACAAATTGATATCCATTTTAAGATAGGAGCTGCCTAACAAGGTAAAGCTTTATATGTAGTGGTGGTTGGCATATAATTTATGTAGTTAGAAAATTTCAAATGATCTTACACTACAATGCAATCACATTCCAGTTTTTTCCATTTTCTTTCTTTTGATTGTTTCTATTTACTATGGATGGGAATTGAATTATATTAAAAACATTGACATTTGAAGTAATCAATGAATGCTTTTCATCGCTTGATCCTCAGGTAAGAAGAATTAACAATGCCATTTTTAAGAGATTGAGGAACAAATACTTTTCCCATTATTAATGCTATTTGTTCACCTTCAGAATTATTTTAAAACATTTATGATATTCAAAGTAGTCTAGGAATGCTTTTCTTCACCTGATCCTCAGATAAGAAGTGTTAATCATGCCTTTTTAGAGAGATCGAAGAACAAATACTTTTCCTATTATTAATGCTATGTGTTCTGCCTACAGATTCTTAGAGGGCTTGAACGGCCAATTTTATACTCCCTTTCACCTGGGACACATGCCACACCACATATGGCCATGAAAATTAGTAGTTTGGTTAACATGTATCGAGTGACTGGTGATGATTGGGATACATGGAGAGATGTTCAATCACATTTTGATGTGTCAAGGTGGTAAAGGAGTTCAGGAGTTCTAAATTTTTTGTAATTTAAGTAAAACTATGTTAGATGAAGCTATTAGATAGCTATAGTTGTATTTTTCGAATGCTTAAGAATTTAATTGTAAAATATCATCCAATTCTTAATTTATTAGCTGTTATTGAATGTAGAGACTTTGCATCAAGTGGTTTGATTGGAGCACAAGGATTGCTTGGACAGTCCTGGCCAGACTTGGACATGCTTCCATTGGGGTGGCTTACAGATCCAGGTGGTAATTATAGTTAAAAAATTGATCGGTTTAGGAGTCCAGCAAATATGATTGGTTAAATAGATCTAGGTTATGTAGAAGTTGCATGCTACCTTCAAAAATCTTTGAATATACATTTTTTTCTCAATTAATTTTCAGTTTCTCTTTGACAGGGGTAAATCAAGGCCCACATCGTTATTGTAGTCTTACTCACGAAGAGCAAAAGACTCAGGTTAGTTCACAATGTTCTTTCCCCAGATCAGCTTGGACTTGAATTTGGGAGCTCATATGTTCATGCTAGGGTTCTTTACCACTGAGCTATCGGTCCTCTTTGTGTTTGGGGCTTTTTAGTAGGTTCTTTAATATGTTTCAAGTGTAACGTATTTCTCTGGCACCCCTGTTTGAGCCATACTTTGGTGCCTAGTCTTGGTCTGATACCATGTTATTTCCATGAACTAGATGAGACTTGAACCTAGGACCTCCCATATGCATGCTGTGGTGCTCTACCTTTGAGTCATTGGTCTTCTTTTTGATGGGCTTTTTTGTAGGCTCCTAATTAGGGTTCAGGTGTGGTTCATTTCTCCACAACATAAATATTTGTTGGGTTGATTAAATGAAGACATAAATAAAAGTAAATATATTTAAAAATCATCTTTTCTTTTCTGCAGATGACTTTGTGGTCCATGGCTAAGTCTCCACTTATGTTTGGAGGTGATCTGCGGCATATTGATGATATAACAATGAGTCTTATTACGAATCCTATCTTGTTAGCTATAAATGCTTACAGTACCAATAATAAAGAGGTATGTCCTGAATTACCAATGTGACTTAAATTTTGATCATTATTGTGTGCTATGTTTAATCTTTTTAATCTAAAATTGTATTGACAATGATTTATTTTCTTACAGTTTTCTCAAATTAATTTTGTTCGAGGGAATCCTCACAATAAACTAAAAGCAAGCCCAAAACTTGGTTCAAGCATTGAATTCCTGCTAGGGGTTTCAAGTTGCAATGTGAAGAATACAAAGAACTGGGGCATTAGAACTACAAAGGAACACATGAATGAAGTTTGTTGGAATGATAGCCGGGCTATGAGATATAAACAAGGGATATGCCTACATTATAGAACTCAAACTAATGCATCATTGTAAGGCATAGACATTAGGCATGATATTATGGCATATTTGATTTGAATTCAAGTCTTTTTTTAAAGAATGGTTCTAGATTTTACAATAATATAATTTTCTTATATCTATAATTCAAACAGGATTACAATACTAATACATTGTATGCATTCTTAGATCCGTAGGGAACAATCGACGATCTCGTCTATTAGAATCTATCATAGGGCAAGTGTGTTTAGACTCTTCTCCAAATGAGGCATTCACATTTGGTCAATTAAAAAGCAATCACTTTGCACCGTGTACTAGCCATGCAAGCCAGGTAATCTATTAAACTTTTATTGGATTTCACAACTCTACTATGTTTTACCAATTTTTTTTTTTGATTATTGCTTGATTTATATTTTTGGTCATTTTATGATAGGATTGGAAACTAACAATTGATGGAGCACTTAAAAATACTTACAGCGGCCTTTGTGCAAGTGTTTCTAAAGCTGAAGGTGAATTTTCTCTAGCCTTAAATCAGAACAAATTCTTTTTAATTATATGGCCTTTCCATTACTAGTTTAGCTAACATAACATTAATAATATATTTTGTTATTGAAGCTCTGAACCAAATTGACAAAGCACGTGCTTGGATAGCAAATGGTTCAAAAGGTTTGTAACAGTGCCTTCTTGTTTACTCTGAAAACTGTAATGTCTATTTCTTTATCATCTTTGCTTCTATAAATTTAGGAAGAGAAAGAAGCCTTGCAGTGTTTAGATTAATGCATTTTTAAGGTAGTGTTTCCAATGTTGAAATTTTTTTATACAGGAAATCTCTTTTTAGTAAAAAATGTTTGTATTTTTGAAAGAATTAACTTATTTAGATGCTTTTCCAACATGTAAATTTTGTAGGGGAAACTTATATTGCATTCTTTAATTTGGGCCCCAATACACTTACAATATCTGCAAAGACGGAGGATGTTATACACACAAATCATACAGGTTACACAGATGGTGACCATATGAGGACCAAAAATGAATTACATGCAAAAGAATGCTCAGGTTTTGAAGTTTGGAGTGGTCAAGATCTTGGAGTTGTAAAAGATAGAATAGTCATAGATGTTGTAAGTCATGGTTGTGCTTTAATTATTTTGACATGTACTTAAATGTAAATATATCTAATTTAGATGTCAGTGATGATTTCTATTGGATGAAATATTCTAAAGCATCTCACAAGGTTGTATGCTATCGGCAATATTTTACTCATACAAATGTTACTAAATCAATTGCAATACAGTCTACCATTTTTGTCTAAATTAACAAATGATAATTAAAAGTAACTGTAAATAATGGATGAACTAAAAAAGATGAAAATTGTTCTTAGTTAATTAGAGGGACCTAATTAGATTATATTTATGCATTAAAAATATGGTTGTTAGCTTAGAGTTAGTTGATCATAATTAGTTAGTATTCAAAATCTTGAGATAATTTGGCTTTTTTTTAAATGATTATTCGTCAATATAAATTATTATTATTTTTCCAAATAAAATAGGTTTTTTTACGTGCTTCTTGACCCCAAAATAAGACATTTCCCATCACAAGGAAGTTAGAGATTTACCAAAGAGAATATTCTCATCCTAGTCATTGTTGCAGAAGCGAGTTGAGAGTAGTTGAGCACATGAATTTGATAACAGTGTTTAGTTGATTTGAGATGCAAATAAGAATTGAAATGAAAAACGAATAAGTGAATTAATAGCATGAGGTTTCCACAGTCCATGATCAATTAATGCTGCAATTTCTGGATTGTAACTGTGTGTAATCTTTTTTGCATCAACGTTTTTTATTATGATTTAGTTGTTTGAATTTTTCTTCTATTTAATAATGTAATTGTATTTATTCATTTTGGGTTTTGTGTGTGCCTTTCTCCTTGTCTGTTCTCTCTCTTTTCCTAACCTCTCACCTATTTGACTTTACAAGTCTGCTTCTAATCTTTCACTCTCTTATTCTCTATGCTCAGCATCCTGATGATGGATCATGGAGTATGATCTGAAATGTTGATGTAAAAAAGATTACACAGTTACAATCCAGAAATTGCAGCATTAATTGAATAAGTGAATGTTAAGGCAGTTTATTGTAAAGGGGTATGTTTGGGACATATATCTACATCATACAAGACATCACCCCACATGACGTCTCACAGAGCCAACGTATAAATCTGCCACCACTTTTAGATGTATTTGATTATTACTTATTTTATTTATTTATTTTTCTAGCTAGGCCTTGCAATCATAAGTTTTCTTCTTTACAGGGGCCAAAGATGTAACAATGCGGTGCTTAAAAAGCCATATGTCCTACGTTAGTTAGGTAATGTTATGCTCCACCAGGGCTTTGACTCCATGCCATTCTTCAATGCTTGTGTTTGGACCCTGGTCAAGCCCAACACTGGCTAAATGGTTTTATTTGACTCTATAGGAATGGAGAAAACAACCAGCTATGCTAACACTTGGCCACTCCATTTTCCATGTTAATGATTGCCAGTGACAATTACATTTTACTTTGGCCACTTCTCAAATGTTTTCTTTTCCTTTACCAATAGTTTCCTAGGTTGGGCTTCTTTGTTGAGTTTACTAGCCAATATATTAGCAATTGCTGTTCCAAGAGGAGAAAACTAGAACGCCAATAGGAAATGCTAAGAGCATCTAGTTCAAATGAAGAGATTCTTCAACACAGAAGAAATGTGTATGGCCTCTGTTTATGGTCTGTTTTTAAAGTGTATCTTTTTATAGAAGAATTTGTTTTTATGTTTTTTATGTGAATTTGATAGCTATCCAAGTACAATTTGTTTATTGTTGAATCTCAGAAAGGTGTGGAAGGCTACTTATCTTCTAGTTAGTCATTTCCAGTAGGAATTGAGGGAAATTGTTCCACTACAACATACTAAGTATGTTGAAGCTTGGTTGAAAAGGAGAAGCATCATAAACATGCACACAATAATGGATCGTATAATTGCAAGTTGTTGGAGGTAGGGGGATACATATCTAAATGTTGTACAATCAAGGTAGGGGAAAACATTTTAATGGAAGAGAATCTAGGCCTAGTTCAATGAGAGAGAATCTTCAGATATGTGTTTTCTTTTATCCTTGCATACTAGAAAGGGAATGCAATCTAACCCTTCATATTGCAATGAAAATCTAACCCTTCATATGCAATGAAAATCTAGCCTTGTAAGTCAATGTTGACAATGTCAACTGTTGCAATATGTAGTCTCATTATTGTCAAAACCCAAGTCATCTTTAGGAGAACTTTTGTATGGGTGGGATAGCCACTTATGTTGGATTGTTGGCATCCCATTGCAGGCCAACATAGTTGTATGAAGTCCGCTATTACATAGATTGACAGCCCAAGGGGCCAGAGCCAGCTTTGTAGGCATCAATGACAACTTGCCCAAGAGCTCCTCTAACATGGCCAGAATTATGACAAAAGTGGATGTGAGCATGACTTTTTCTCTTATGAATAGGAACACATTAAACTCTAATTGATCTATGTTGGAAATTGTGTAAACTTGATAGTTCCCGTACTTTGCAAAACTGTAGATTATGGGCTTATTTAATAGTTTAAGCAGATATCTGTTGTGCAGTGACCAATTTATTTGCTACAAATAAATGGATAGATAGCCGGAACCTAATGGCTCATTGTTTAATAAAAAGACATGAGTGAAGGATACACGAGGCACACAAGTACTTCTAGAGTATTTAATCTGTTCTTGTGCTTATAAGTAACTCAATAATTATAAAGACCCTCCATTGAAATAAAGTGAACTATCTGAATACACACATTTGGCTATTGTATATTTAGCTGGGTAAATTCTTTCATGTAGGAGAATTGCTCCATCCTGTATTAACAATAATTTACGATTCGTATGTTACCATTTTCCAGGCCAGTAATTCTCCGTAGTAAGTACTAAGTACTCATTTAAAAACATCTTTCTTACAACTACAAATTTATCCTTGCATCAAACAACCTCTTTATGATATATATGTTTTTACTCATTAACCGAGAATGATTTGAGGTTATATGAAGTAAAACCGCTCTTTTCAATTGTGTACACGATAATTCAAATCCATAGAGATGATAGCATGCAAAACATTTAAAGATCCTTGTCTCTTTTTAAAAAACATGTAAAGATTACTTTCTGGTTATTAAATAAAATATGCTAACAAAGAAAATATTTGGCACAGTTTTGTTGATGCAAATTCCAAAGAAGGCAATTCTGCAAATTAATTGAAAAAGCAAAATAAAAGTAAAAGTTTCTGCCAGGGCTTCCTTCAACACTCTTTAGCATTCCAAAAGTGTCGTGGAAGAAGGCAAGTAATGTTCGAACTTAAAAATTGAGTGCTAAAAGTGTAAATTTTTATAAAACAAACAAAACCATTATAAATTTAACTTAGCCTCTTCAAAATTTCAACAATCATAGCACCGTCAAAAAGATCAATATTTCTTAAAGTAGACCGAAGAATATACCATGACCTAACATTACTGAAGTAAGCTTTCCAAGGAACAACTTGCAAGTCTGAAAATACAAAATTTAATCCTCTGCAAACTGTGAGTGGACATTATTTTTATATTGTGAAAAGTAACGAATACTTAGTGGCACTTTTTAATAAAATATTGCAGCCCATACCAAGGAGGAGTGGTTGTCTTTGCTATGATCCACTCTGAAAAGCAACAAGCAACGAATACACGAATCAACACCAAAATCCTATGCCAATTTGGTAAAGCTATCGATGCATCAGTATACCCTTTGCCATGGGCTCTTAAACTGGCCATGTTTTTGAGATTGTATTGCAATGGTTTAACAGCATTCGCTAGCAATTCTGTAAAACCTACATGCTAAAAGCGTTTTTTTTACACATATCAATCCAATATGAAACTTTAGGTCATTTAGAATTCTGGTTAGGCATGTGAATATCCTTTTTATCATTTCCTAACCTGATATTTCCTTACCTTTCTGCCAGTACATCACAGTGTGATTGCTCTTATATCCATACGAATTCCCCTCACGGATAGCAAGGTTACCTTTACTTTTCCTTTCTATCTTTTTTGGGGAAGAGCCATCCATTTTTTTTGTTTATTGTTCCGTTCATATTAAGATTACTTCCTAGTAGCTCTTAATTTACTATCTTTGAGAAGGGATTTTCTGTGTTTTCCATTCGCGTTGATCTCATGGTGTGGCAGGTCTTGCTAGGTCGTCAATGATAATATTGCTGCATCTAATAATGAACTTCAACATGTGAGCGTCTTGGCAGGTTATTCAATTGTGAATATTCTTTTTGGTTCTAATAAATATAGTACTTAAAATAGCTGAATTCAAGTACATAAATAGAATAAACCCTGATGTCTTTTTCGTTGTTTTGTTGAAGGGAGAGCTACAATAATCTCATCTAAGATCAACTTCCTCTAAAATTATCCCAAAAGAACAAATTTAAGCTTTTTTGCCATGGCTTTTCTTATAATTTATTAGCGTATTACAAAGAGCTATATGACGAAATTCAAGATTATTGACTATGGGAATGAATTAATGCGATGAATGTGCAGTTTAAATCCATGAGAATTTTCTTGCTTCCATGGGACTGGTATAATCCTTTATAACGTCTTTCCTAAGAACATTATTGAGCCAAAAAAAACCCTACTGGAAAATTGTTAGTTTTCGTCTTGAAAACCACTCCTTAATTTCTTCTTCTGTAAATGAAATGTAGAAGAAGAATTTTAATGCTCATCGGCATGGGCAATGAGTCTATTTGCTGAAAGGATGTGACCAGTCACATTTTTACCTGATTGAGATTTATGTATGGCATTTGTATCGTTCTAACATCAGTATTCAATACTATATGTGTTTATATGTCTTCTCTTAGAAGTAATTCAAAACCAGGTTTTTCAGAGTTTAAGCACAATGATAAGCACAATATACACAAATCTAGATGTATGAGAAATTTAAAATTTGCATATATAAAAATTGGAACGTGAGAATGAAAAAATACAAATGGATATTGGAAACTTGACTTACAAATTTAACGTTATGGTCAATTTTCTCAAGTAAACGAGTTACAGTGCAGCCAAATTCTTGGGCATTCCTTTTAGTTAGTTAGAATGGGTTTGTTAAGCACCTCAAAGATTGCGAGGATGATTTTGGTATTGTCTTGAGAATAACATTCCTAATGCAGATAATTGATGTTGTTTGGATGTAGTGATGCATATATCTCTATTAAACTTTTCTTATCATGAAACAAAGTAGGGGGAAGCAGGGACCATAGCATAGATAGGGTGGCTTGAATAGATAGGGTGGCTTGAATTTGTCCTCACCTATGGTGCAGTCATATTTTGCAATGTCAAAAGCTTTGACAACTTTCAAAATTAGGTGAGAAGGAATTGAATTTGCTTGGTTGCATTTTGTAGAGTTATCCTTTTGATCAAAATGCAACCAAGCAAATTCAATTCCTTCTCACTAAATTTTGACATAATCCTTTATAATCTTTGCAATTTTCCTATTTGAAGTGTTGGATCCTGTATGCTCTCACAAATCCTTGTGCTTTGCCATACATAAATGTGGATTCAACTATACATAATATATAAAATGAAGATGCCAATAAGGAAAGAAATAAACTTTTGAGATAGATTCTACACTTCCACATTTTGCATACATGTTTGCCAAAGCATCCATGGCTTTCCAACTATAATATTTGACAAAAATCCCTCTTCCATTGATGAATGTCCATGCCTTGTTCTAAAGCTTTTGTTTTGGCACAAGGATGATGTTGACAAAGACGATGAAATTTAGATTTAAACTTGTCAATTACATTTGTTTGAGAGTTTCTAAAGCCTTTTCAACAAATCTAATTTGTGTGTGCCCTACAATCTTTGCAATCATGCAAGCACATTTCTTTGAGGGATTTTGTTAAATAAATCACATGGCCATTGAAAACTAATACCTTACATATTGTTCGCGACATGCTTTATAATAAGAATGCTAAATATATTGATATAGTAGTAGAAGAAACAAATGTGCTAGGCCATAGTGGAAGAGCCTTAAGAACAAAGGAATTTTATATTTTGTTTTGCAAGGGTTTTTAAAGAACTTGATATAAACAAAGATGAGATGAAGGTGATTTTTCTTTTGGTGGTATGTTGCAAAAAATATCATTCAAGGGACAATTCTACAAAACACTACCGAGCAAATTCAATTCATTCTCACTAAATTTTGACATAATTGCCTATAGTCTCCTTAGTTTTCTTGTTGGAAGTGTTGGACATTGTATGCCCTCACAAATCCTTGTACCCTACCATGCATAAATGTGGATTCGATTGTACATAATATAAAATGAAGATGCCACAAAGAAAAAAACTTATCTATCATGCATAAATGTGGATTCATTCGTACATAGTATATAGAATGAAGATGCCCACAAGTTTTTTTTTAAATTTTGAGACATGCTTTATACTTGCACATTTCACATACATGTCTACTAGAGCATTTTCTTGTATAATATTTGATGAAAATCCCTCTTCCATTATGCTTTGATGAATATCCAATCCTATTGCAAAGCTCCCATTTTGTCATATGTAGGGAAGATGCTAGCAAAGGTCATGGAATTTGGCTTCACACTTGTCAATTGAATTTTCTTGAAAGTTTCTAAAACCCTTTCATCATATGTAATTTGTGTGTGCCCTACAATGTTTACAGGCCATGTGATGAGCACATTTCTTTGAGGAAATTGTCAAATAGTTTACATGGCCAAAGTCTAGAGAAATCAACTAGAGGATTTACCATAAAACTAATGAATTGACAAGAGAAAAATGCACTGGTAATGGGGGCTCAAGGTAGGTGGCAAATTGACAATAGATTTGTGAATAGATATTGTTTGACCTCATCTATGATAGTGTGTTTTCACACATTGATGGTCTTCAGGCATACATAGTGTCACCAACTTTTATTATGTGTCTTAATATTGTCTCATAACAATCTTGGCTACCTTTGACAATGTGAGAGAGATGCAAGTCAAGCCCTAAGTGTCAATCAAAATCCCCTTATTGTGCCTCATAATAATAATGACCCCCTTTGATAATTTGCAAAATGAAATGTGGGTCTAATCATAAAGCAAAAAAATTAGGTTTTTATTCTTTCACTAAAAATAAACAATTTCCATGTTTCAAACATTCCAACAAAATTTGCTACAAGAAAACATGACATCTTGTTTGGCTATGTAGGAAACAATTAATCATTGTTTAAGAATACACTGTGGCTATAATAACCTACTACAAACAAGAACTAACAATGAAGATCCTTATGAGGATTATGTACTGGGAATACAAGTCATGATACCATTTTTCAAATCTTTCAGGATTGTAAGATAAACAATTTATTGCTGCAACATTAAAACTTTGAAGGCATACAAAGTTAGTGGTATAAATGGATGATTTTTTTTTATAGAATTTTGAGAGGGATTTAAATCAATTTTTTCTTCTCATTTCATAATCACAAGCAACATAAGAGAATGGAGAGCTCTACAAATAAAATAGAAAACTAGGGTTTTAAGTAAGTGTTGGGTGAATATTTTGTAATTCCTTTAACAATTACAAAATGATAGTTTCAGCCACAACTATGATGAGAAATTAATCTCTCCTCTCATAAAGGGGAGGCTCCCTTATTGCTAACTAAAACAACTAGTAATTAAACTATACTTATGTACACTACAACTATCCATAGGGGTGTTTCCATCATCCTATTCTCTTCTTTCAGAATAGATGTTTCCTTTTACAAGATTACAATAGTATTCCCTTGATGTCTACAACATGTAACTAATTACAAAACACTAGTTGGAGCAATAATGACCAATATCCGATTAAGTTAGACGTAAGAATAACTAGAATGATACCAGCAAGTGATGATAACAAGAAAATCCACACAAGCACAAAGTCTTCTGTTACTTTCCATGATGATTTGAACGGTAACAAGTGTAGCAAGTTGTAGCTCAAATACTATCAGCAAACAACACCAAAATATCCACAAGAACGTATCCAATAGTCGCAACTCAAAGACTTCGAGTTATTAACCAAATTCATACACAGACACATAAATCTCCAAACACAATATCATAGCTCAAAGTCTATCAATATCAAATCTGAATCCCCTTCAACAATGAAATATCATGCCACTTTTATAAGCCAGTTTCAAGATAATGTGATAAGAGAGACGTAAGAAAAATCTTACACTCAACAAATATGCTCCAAAACAAAGGTTGGATGCAAATCTGCTTCTTTTATTGATCAATTTCCGATATGCACATTCAACACAAAGATTCAAGTATTCTTCTCAAAATGGGCAGCGTTTTGCTTCAAACAATCAAAGGTACTTTACAAAAGGAACTCCTTCATATATATAAAGGAGAGTTACGAGCTAATCTAGGAAAGCAATAACTATTTGACTTATTCAACAACATAGTCTGATTTGATTTAGGACTCATGTTGTTTTTACATGTAATTACATTTTGGAGAAAGATATGTAAAATGTCGAAAACTAATTACATAAGCAAAAATACTGAAAAAATAAACTAAGGATAACTAAGGCACGCTCAACATTATCCAACATATTTCATCAAGAAAGCATCATATTTCTCTAAGACTGCTTGAACTTCTTCATAGTCAGGACCTGATGTATGCTTGAAGATAGCAAGAACTTTTTTTTTGAGTTCTTGATGGCGTTGGAAGCTTTCCCATACCTTTCCAAAAATACCTTAAGATTATCCAGGGTGAGTTGAATATCTAGTAATTTGTCCATTAAAGCCACTAAGAAGGCTTGATCTTCAAATTCCCTTTGGATCATGGACATGAAATCCTAGATAACCTCATCACAAGGAAGAATTTTTTGATTGTCATCAAGTAATTTGCAAGGCAACTCCTCCAATCTGTTGACAAGATTTAAATCATCGTCTTCACTAACTTCTCGAGTTGCCTGCAAGTCTTTGATTAACCTTTGATGACATTGATCTTATGTTTCATTGTTTCCTTAACATCAATGAACATCTCTCCATTGGGAATGACCCCATTCTCAACTAACACATTGAGCTTGAGTTCTTTTATCTTCGTCCAAGCTCCTAGATGATCCTCCATTTCTTGCAAATCCTCAAAAAATTTATAAATGGCCTTGTTCAATTTTTCCTTTGCATTGTTTAATGTTCTCCATCCTTTCCACAACTGTCTTCAGAAGATGAGTCCCTTGTTCCATCATTCTGTTAATAAAATCACCCACTATTCTTCCCCTAGAATGAGTTTTCTCAGCCTTCTGTATCACAGGATCCTCTATATTGGTGGCCATAGGTTCAACTGACTCTAAAGATTGAGTAATCTTCTAAAGTACTAAGGTCAATTGCTCCACCTTGGGCTTATACTGATTTTTTACCTTCTTTTCTTGATCGTACTTCTCAATGAGAGAAGCCAATGTTGCTTGTGCATCCTCTCTGCCTGACTCATGAGTCCTCTTGCCAAGCTCAACCCTGGTGATTGAGTATTCAAAGATATCAATATTCTCTGCTGCTTTTCCAGGTGGCAGTTGTGCAACTTCTTGATGTAGAGCAGGGGTAAACAATCTCAAAAGACACACAAACAATCACTCACCCAAACCCTCAAACATCAATTGATGGGTTTTTCTTCACAAACCCTTGTTCTTCCTTGTAGCCTTTCAAAAAGGAATTTTTGGACATAACTCTTCAATCCCAACTGATCTCCAGAAAAGAAAACTTGTTTCAGATTTCCATTTGGCCATTATTTAACATATCTCAAAACTAGGGTAGGGTACTTTGTATCGAAAACTTCAAATTTTGACTGTCCTATTCCTTAACTAGGCTTAATTGACAACTAGGCATGCTCCAAATGAGTTTAGGGATTCAAATTGTCTCAACACTTGTTCCAATACCTTCAACATGTCATACATGGCCTAAATCATCAATTCCTACATCAAGGATCATCCCTCCAATGATTTACAACAATTTTCCCCAAATCACTAGGGCTTCTTGGTCTGTCTACACACAAATGCAAGCAAACTTTCACTAGTAATTGCACCAAAATGAAAAAATATGAAATACCCTCTAAAGGGTTTTTAGATACCTTCAAAACAAAACCTTTCACCAATTTTTATAGATTTTTGATAGTGGAATAAAATGATATGCATTTTTCTTATTTGCTGGAAACCATAGTTCCTAAACAGGGTTGTTAAGAAGATTGACATGGTAGACCAACTAAACAAACTTTTCGTTTGGACTGGTAAGAACAAAAAACATCTGAAATTAAATTCTCTTTCCATCCATGTAAGTTTTAGGTCCGTACTCAACTGTACAAGGTCGTGCAACGTGAATAACATCTTATTTCACATAGAAAAATGCAAGTAGAACATGGCAACATGAAGTTTTTTGCATTCCAATCTTCTCCAACCTTTGAATTCGAGTTAACATTACATATTTATGTACTTTCAACTATATCAATTGTCCCAACCACCTATAACAATTTGGTTTACAAAGATGAAATTTTTTTACAACCTTTGACAACATTGTTTTGTGCATTTTGACAATATTTTTGCAACTTTTACATCTTTTGCCTAAATTGTACCAAAACACCAAAAAATGGTCCTATATGACATCTAATGGTCTCAAATGACCTTATTTACATCAACCACAACAAAACAAGACAAAAACTAAAAAATTGATCTCATATGCATGAGGGTGCTCTTGCACTATACTCCCAAGGAAAAGAAAAAAAATATCAGTTCCATCTAAGATGTGATTTGCAAATTTTTTGAACTTTTATTGCAAACGTTCAAATGCATGTTTCATTTTTGCCTTAGGTCTTCCACTTCTTGGAAAATTTTCCTTCATTTCTGCAACTTTCCCTGGATCTTTTTTTCTTCTTCTTGCACCGTCTCTTATTGAGCATCTTCTCAACTTCCAGGTTCCAAAATTCTATTTCTTGTTCATATGCCTCAGTACCACCTTAGTACCACCATCTATGTCTTCATCTTCATCATTGGAATACAATATGTCAGCATATTCATCATCCAAAAAACCAGAAAATGCAACCATTACCTCTGTTGGTATTGTAACATCTGCTTCAACATATTGTGCATAACAATCTGCATACACTCTATTCACTTCTCCTTTGTCTTTATACTCTTTTCCATCTTCATTTTCATCTGCTGCACCTGTAAACACATACTCACAAGTATTGTTAGAAATAATATCTTGAGTCTCAATGGACCCATTACATTCTTCCTCTTCCTCATATGGCTTTTGCTCTTCCATCATCAACAAAGACTTTCCAATCTCTGGTTCTGCTGTCCTCTCTTGCCTTCTTCTCCTCTAAATGATCTTCTTGATAGGCCACTTTATCCTCTTTATTATTGGTAAATGCCAACCATTTTCTTGGTTTGCCTTCTCAAGACACTGCTACATCTCAAGATCCATTCCTTTTTCTATTTCTTCCAAGATGTGCCTCAACTCTATTATCTCTTGCTCAACATTAATTTGTTTTACCTTCTCATCCTTCTTCTTCGTCTCACTTTTCTCTCTTCTTTTCTCTTGTTGCTTCTTACTTGGTAACTCCTTACTCTGCAAGTCTCCACAAACTAATTTTCTTAACATTTCCATTCTTCTTTCTCAAGCAAGTCTCTTTCACCTTGCTTCTTCTCAATGCTACTTCTTGTCTTTGTGATACCTCACCTTAAGCCCACTTATTTTCCCTTGGCCCAGTCTTTTGGTATCTAGGTTCTTCCTTCAACCTGTATAAAAGATAATACACAAACTCCCAAAACTTATCTTTCCCAGATCTTTGGGATCTGATACCAATTTGATGCAGAGCAGGGGTAAACAATCTCAAAAGACACACAAACAATCACTCACCCAAACCCTCAAACATCAATTGATGGGTTTTTCTTTACAAACCTTTCTTCTTCCTTATAGCCCTTCAAAAAGACATTTTTGGACATAAATCTTCACTCCCAACTGATCTCTAGAAAAAAAAACTTGTTTCAAATACCCATTTGGCCATTATTTAACAAATCTCAAAACTAGGGTAGGGTACTTTGTACGGAAAACTTCAAATTTTGAATGTCCTATTCCTTAACTAGGCCTAATTGACAACTAGGCATGCTCCAAATGGGTTTAGGGATTCAAATTATCTCAACACTTGTTCCAATACTTTTAACATGTCACACATGGCCTAAATCATCAATTCCTACATCAAGAACCATCCCTCCAATGGCTTACAACAATTTTCCCCAAATCACTAGGGCTTCTTGGTCTGTTTACACACAAATGCAAGCAAACTTTCATTAGTAACTCCACCAAAATGGAAAACTATGAAATATCCTCTAAATAGTTTTTAGATACCCTAAAAAAAAAACCTTTCACAATTTTTTATAGATTTTTGACAGTGGAATAAAGAGATAAACATTTTTCTTATCTATTGGAAACCCTAGTTCCTGAACAGGGCTGTTAAGAAGATTGACATGGTAGACCAACTAAATGAACTTTTATTTTGGATTGGTAAGAATGAAAAACACTTGAAATTAAATCCTCTTTCCATCCATGTAATTTTTAGGTCCGTACTCAACTGTACAAGTCCGTACAACATGAATAACATGTTTCACATAGAAAAATGCAAGTAGAACATGGCAAAATGAAGTTTTTTGCATTCCAATCTTTTCCAACCTTTGAATTCGAGTTGGAATTACATATTTATGTATTTTCAACTATATCAACTATCCCAACCACCCATTAACAACTTGGTTTACAAAGATGACAAATTTTGACAACCTTTGACAACATTGTTTTGTGCATTTTGACAATATTTTTGCAACTTGTACATCTTTTCCCTAAATTGTACCAAAACACCAAAAAATGGTCCTATATGACATCTAATAGTCTCAAATGACCTTATTTAAATCAACCACAATAAAACAAGACAAAAACTCAAAAATTGATCTCATATGCATGAGGGTGCTCCTACACCACTTCTGCATACTTATCCCCAACTTTATCTACCAACACCCGAGCAATTCTAAAAATGCAAAATTTAATCCTTTGCAAACTGTGGGTGAACATTGCTTTTATACTCTAAAAAGCAACAAATAATTAGTGGAACTTTTCAATGAAATATTGCATCCCATACCAAGGAGGAGTGGTGGTCTTTGCTATGATCCACTCTGAAAAGTAACAAGTAACAAATACATGAATCTAACACCAAAATCCTATGCCAATTTGTTAAGGTTATCGATGCATCATAATATCCTTTTCCATGGGCTCTTACACTGACCATGTTTTTGAGATTGTATTGCAATGGTTTAACAACATTAACTAGCAATTCTGTAAAACTACACGCTAAAAACATTTTCTGTAAACACATATCAATCTAATATGAAAATTTAGGCCATTAAGAACTCTTTAACAAACAAATGTGATTGGCTTGACAATCGAGGTGACTAGATGTTGTCATTGGGATTTCAAGATTGAGGTTCTTCTTTAACAAACATCCTGGCATGCGAAAGTATGAATCGGTGACACCCAACATAAAGTGATGAACAAACCTTAGAGGTCGAGCTCGATCCATTTGGCATGCCAGTATGGCGAAGCCCAAAATCCTAAAACCCCACAAAACACTCAGAAGGAAGAGGAAATGAAAAGGAAGAAGAAATAAGGGAAAAGGAAATAAAGGAGAAAATGAAAAGGAAAGAAAAGAAAAAAGGAAAGAGGGGAACAAAAAGAAAGAAAAGACAACTAGGTAAGAACAAGAGAAAACATCACACAAAGAAGAAAGGGGGTCCCCATTTTGTCAGCAACAAAATGGGACATGAGTGCAAGGAACAACAAAAGGAAGAAAAGAAAGTCACAAGGTTCTTGCTTACACTAAGTTTGTGAGTTTGTGAAATCATTGAAAATGAGACATAGGTTTGTGAGTTCTTCATTTCATTGAAAGGGTGACATAGTTTGTGAAAGGGAAAAATTGTAGGGTTCCAAACCTATTCCTCCCAAACCTGAAACCCCATTAGGCACTAGAATGCTTAGAATCTTTTGCTATTTCATATTACTACTCCCACCTAGCCTCCTAAACTACCCAAAGCTTCTTTTATGACCTAATTTATCCTTGCAACTACCATATGAAATATGATGGTGCCAAAAAATCATTCTTATGAAGTTGGTGTAGAATTAAAGGAAAAAAATGATGCTCAACCCATACCATAGTTATTTTTGTAGTTCCTAATGATTGAAATTCCATCTCTAGGCCAATATTTTAGCAAATTATTTGGGTGATTTCCTTATCTATGCACATAACTTCACATGCCATTAATATTCATGAATATGGTGAATGGAAAGCAGGTTATTTCTCATTGTTCTAGATGCTCATGGATCAGAAAATAACAATTTTGACACACAACATTTATCATGATGGTAGTTAAAGCATGGACAATCTTTGTAGGATTAAACCTATATGTACATTCTCCTTTAATGTTTGATTTCCTAGGTGACCAATCTATATAAGAAAGTTATTCATTTATTCAAGGTGTTGGTTCTTTTGGTTTTTGTAGGTCACAATACATAATAGTGTATCCACCATTATATATACTCTTTAATTTGTAGAGAGGTAGCTATCATAAAAGATGTATGCAAACGATTATCTCCTTGGATAGTAATTGATATTTTAGATTATTTGTGGAGTAAGAGGTATGATAATCCATCTTCTTGTAAAATTTGTTTTACCATATTTTTGTAATATTTGACAGTTTATCCACCGTTATATCTATTCTTTAAGTTGTAGAGAGGTAGCTATCATAGGATATGCATGTAAACAATTATCTCCTTGGCTAGAAATTGATATTTTGGATTGTTTGTGGAGTAAGAAGTATGGTAATCCATCTTTCAAAATTTATTCACCATAAATGGGTAAGTGCAAAAAGATGGGGGGCCAAAAAGGG